>CM051256.1:68649586-69034586 GCA_027921565.1 Artemia sinica
TGAAAGACTAAGAAATCCAACTCAGAAAAGCCCGAAATAGTAATTTACATATCCCAAATCATAAGTTTCAGACAACATTCACCTACGAAATACTAAGAAACCTTAGCTCAGAAAAGTCTGAAATAGCCAACTACTCATCCCAAACTCGAAGTTTCAGAGAACAAACACCTATGAGTGACTAAGAATCCTAGCTCTGAAAAGTCCAAAAAGCAAACTATACCTCCCAAATCATAATTTTCTGAAAGGCCACACCTATGAAAGGCTAAGAAATCTAGCTCAGAAAAGTCAAAAATAGCAAATTAACCATCCCAAATCATAGGTTTCAGTCAACACACGCCTACGAATGGCTAAGAAATCCTGCTCAGAAAAGTCAAAAATAGCAACCCACACACCCCAAATCATAGGTTTCAGACACCACACACCTACGAAAGACTAAGAAATCCGGTTATGAAAAGTCAGAAATAGCAAATTACATATCCCAAATCATAGGTTTCAGACACCACACACCTACGAAAGACTAAGAAATCCGGTTATGAAAAGTCAGAAATAGCAAATTACATATCCCAAATCACAGGTTTCAGACAACACTCACATATGAACGGCTAAGAAACCTAGCTCAGAAAAGTCAAAAATAGCAAACTAGTCATCCCAAACTATAGGTTTCAGACAACAAACACCTATGAAAGGCTAAGAAATCCAGCTCAGAAAAGTCAAAAGTAGCAATCCATCCATCCCAAATCATAGGTTTCAGACAACACACACCTATGAAAGACTAAGAAATCCAGCTCAGAAAAGTCAAAAATAGCAAACTACATATCCCAAATCATAGGTTTCAGTCAACACACACCAACGAAAGACTAGGAAACCTAGCTCAGAAAAGTCAAAAATAGCAAACTACTCATCCCAAACTATTGGTTTCAGACAACATTCACCTACGAAATACTAGAAAACCTTAGCTCAGAAAAGCCTGAAATAGCAAACTACACATCCCAAATCATAATGTTCTGACAACACATACCTATGAAAGGCTAAGAAATCCAGCTCAGAAAAGACGAAAATAGCAAACTACACATCCCAAATCATAGGTTTCAGACACCACACACCTATGAAAGACTAAGAAATCCAACTCAGAAAAGCCCGAAATAGTAATTTACATATCCCAAATCATAAGTTTCAGACAGCATTCACCTACGAAATACTAAGAAACCTTAGCTCAGAAAAGTCTGAAATAGCCAACTACTCATCCCAAACTCGAAGTTTCAGACAACAAACACCTATGAGTGACTAAGAATCCTAGCTCTGAAAAGTCCATAAAGCAAACTACACCTCCCAAATCATAATTTTCTGAAAGGGCACACATATGATAGGCTAAGAAATCTAGCTCAGAAAAGTCAAAAATAGCAAATTAACCATCCCAAATCATAGGTTTCAGTCAACACACACCTATGAATGGCTAAGAAATCCAGCTCAGAAAAGTCAAAAAATAGCAACCCACACATCCCAAATCATAGGTTTCAGACACCACACACCTACGAAAGACTAAGAAATCCGGTTATGAAAAGTCGGAAATAGCAAATTACATATCCCAAATCATAGGTTTCAGACAACACTCACCTATGAACGGCTAAGAAACCTAGCTCAGAAAAGTCAAAAATAGCAAACTAGTCATCCCAAACTATAGGTTTCAGACAACAAAAACCTATGATAGGCTAAGAAATCCAGCTCAGAAAAGTCAAAAGTAGCAATCCACCCATCCCAAATCATAGGTTTCAGACAACACACACCTATGAAAGACTAAGAAATCCAGCTCAGAAAAGTCAAAAATAGCAAACTACATATCCCAAATCATCAGTTTCAGTCAACACACACCAACGAAAGACTAAGAAACCTAGCTCAGAAAAGTCAAAAATAGCAAACTACTCATCCCAAACTATTGGTTTCAGACAACATTCACCTACGAAATACTAGAAAACCTTAGCTCAGAAAAGCCTGAAATAGCAAACTATACATCCCAAATCATAATTTCCTGACAACACATACCTATGAAAGGCTAAGAAATCCAGCTCAGAAAAGTCGAAAATAGCAAACTACACATCCCAAATCATAGGTTTCAGACACCACACACCTATGAAAGACTAAGAAATCCAACTCAGAAAAGTCAAAAATAGCAACCCACACATCCCAAATCATAGGTTTCAGACACCACACCTTACGAAAGACTAAGAAATCCGGTTATGAAAAGTCGGAAATAGCAAATTACATATCCCAAATCATAGGTTTCAGACAACACTCACCTATGAACGGCTAAGAAACCTAGCTCAGAAAAGTCAAAAATAGCAAACTAGTCATCCCAAACTATAGGTTTCAGACAACAAAAACCTATGATAGGCTAAGAAATCCAGCTCAGAAAAGTCAAAAGTAGCAATCCACCCATCCCAAATCATAGGTACCTAACCTAACCTCCCTGCAGCGCATCCCCTGTGGCGCTTTCCTGACCCGCGGCGCATCCCTGCGGCACATCCTGCGGCGCTTTCCTGGCCCACGGCGCATCCCGGTGGCGCTTCTCTGGCCCGGGGGATCTTTGGGGACCGGGGGAGGGCCTTTGGGGCACATGGAGGGCCTTTGGGGGTCTGGGGGGCACTTGAGGACCGATTGGTCCTTTGGGAGCCCGGTGGACCTTTGGGGGCCGGGGGAGGGTCTTTGGGGCACAGGGAGGGCCTTTGGGGGTCTGGGGGGCACTTGAGGACCGATTGGTCCTTTGGGAGCCCGGTGGACCTTTGGGGGCCGGGGAGGGTCTTTGGGGCACAGGGAGGGCCTTTGGGGGTCTGGGGGGTCCTTGAGGACCAGGGGGGGGGGGCCTTTGAGGGTCTGAGGAGGGCGTTTGGGGGGCTGGGGCTCTTTGGGAGCTTGGGGAGCCTTTGAGGACCAGGGGCTTCCTTCGGTGTTGGGGTAGGGGGATCGGAACCCTTTGGGGTTGGGGTAGAGGACCTCGCAACACTGTTCAAATGAAACTTGTGTATTATAACGACCACACTCAAAACCTCTTCCAAAATCTCTTCAAAAATCATCTTTTAAAATGTCTCTAACTGTTTCGCCGAAATAGTTCCATAACCTGTCTAAAACAGTTTCGCCCAAATAATCCCTAAACGTAATTCAGCGTGTTCCTTTTGTTTTTGGCATCTCTGCGCTAATGCATTTCAAATTAATAAGAAACCTGATTCCCGCGCTAAAACAATTCATCGCTAAGATGTTTCTTGGAGAATTGTTTCCATGGCCTTTGGCTATTAATATCCTTTGGAGTTCGACCAAAAGAGTTGTTTCCAAGGCAAAGACATTAATGACTTGGATCTATTCCTGGATCATAACATTCGCTGAGAGCGTGCCCAAAACAACAACAATAGCATTGACCCCATTAACCAGGTGTTCCCCCTTATGACTCTATCGCGTGCCCAAGACAACAACAATAGCATTGACCCATTAACCAGGTGTTCCCCCTTATGACTCTATCGCGTGCCCAAAACAACAACAACAACATTGACCCCATTAACCACGTGTTCTCCCTAATGACTCTATCGCGTGTCCAAAACAACAACAACAACATTGAACCCATTAACCACGTGTTCCCCTTATGACTCTATCGCGTGCCCAAAACAACAACAAGAAGGAAGTGACAAAGTTCCTGTTTTTTCCATTCTCACTGACAAAATCCATAAAACCGTCAAATAATCAACACACATAACCATCTATGAAAACAGACATAATGTGACAAACTTCCTGTTTTTTCATTCTCACTGACAAAATCCATAAAACCATACAAAAATGCGACAAAATTCCTGTTTTTTCAAATTCTCACTGACAAAAACCATAAAACATCAAATAAATCGACCAATACACATAACCATCCATGAATTATGTAAAAAAAGTTATAGGTGGCAGCAGGGGTGAGTGACACGAGTAGCACCTCCCCTTCTACTCTCATAATAGAAAACCTGTCTGCCAACCAATGTAGGGTTCATTGTAATAGGCAAATGCCCCTGGTAACCCAATTACTTGAAAATATACACACATATCCATGCCTCAGGCTTGTGAAAGTGCATGTATATTTTTAATATATAGATGCCTTACTACTAACGTTGTCGTAGAAACTTCAGAAAGCGCTCATCTGATTGGAAGGCTGGCCCCCAGTCCCCCATTGCACTTCCTGGCTGAAGGGGCATGAAACGGAGATCAGCACCGCCGGTTTGGACCTTAAGGGTCTAGTGCCGTCATACTTACTTTTACTTACTTCTTACATTTGATTGGAAATTTAAATGGCTAGTTCCCTTTTTAATAGTCGAAAGTGATTCTAAGGCAACTGACACCCCTTCCACGCCCACCGTTTCCCCAAACACTTTTTAATAGTCAAAAGAGATCCGAGGGCAGCTATCCCCCCCTCCCACGCCTTCACCAATCAAGATTTTGATATATCCCTTTTGTTCAACGTAGTTGAAAGTTCTGGAAATTATATGTTAGACCAGGACAGTCCCCCCACAGTTTTCAGGGGCAAGGGTTATAAGTTATGCCCTGGAGGCGTATATGGTTTTTATGGAAGGAATGCTTGTATAAACTTCAGATAGGGTTCATTTGATTGGAAATTGAAAGTTCTAGTTCACTCTTTAAGCGTAAAAAGATATTAGAGGGTAACCAGCTTCCCCCCCCCCCCTCCCAAACCCTTTTTTCCCAAATGCATCCAATAAAAATTTTAAGATAGCTATTTTGCTAAAAATAATTCAAAGATCATATAACAAAAATTCCGGTGTCAACAGCTACCCTCCAGGGCCCGGGGGCAGGCGTTGAAAGTTATGCCCTGGGGGACTGTATGGGTCTTATAAAAGGGATGCTCGTATTAACTTCAAAGAGGGCTCATTTGATTGGAAATTGAAAGTTCTAGTTCACATTTTAAGGGTCCAAAGAGATTGGAGGGCACCTAGCCCCCCTTAATCCACGCCCTTTTTTCCTCAAACCCATCAGATAAGAACTTTGAGATATCTTTTTTTTAAATAGTTCAAAGACCATATAACGAAAACTCAGGGGTCAACACCCCCCCCCCCCAGTGCCCGAGGGCAGGTGTTGTAAGTTATGCCCTGGGGGAATATATGGTTCTTATTGAAGGAATGCTCGTAAAAAATTCAGAGATGGCTCATTTTATTCGAAATTGAAAGTTCTAGTTCAGTTTATTAGAGTCAAAAGATATTGGAGGGCAACTATCCCCAACGCCCCTTTTCCCACAAATGCACCCAATACAAATTTTGAGATAGCATTAAGTTAAAAATTGCTCAAGAGTCAGATAACAAATAGTCAGGTGTTGTCCCAATATTGTTCGTATGAAAGGGATGCTCGTATAAACTTCAGAGAGGGCTCATTTGATTGGATACTGAAAATTCAAGCTCACTTTTTAATAGTCAAAAGAGATCCGAGGGCAGCTAGCCCCCCCCCCCCCACGCCTTCTTTTTCTAAACCCATCTGATGAAAATTTTGAGATAGATATTTGTTAAAAATAGTTCAAAGGTCGGATAAGAAAAAATCCGGGGTCAATAGAACCCCCCCCCCCGGGGCACAGGGGAAGCCTTTCTAAGTTATGCCCTAAGGGCATGTATGGTTCTTATGAAAGGGATGCTCGTATAAACTTCATAGAGGGCTCATTTGATTAGAAATTGAAAGTTCTAGATAACTTTCTCAGAGTCAAAAGAGTTAAACTAGTCCCTCCTCACGCCAATTTTTTCCCAAACCCATCCGCTACAAATTTTGAGATAGCCAGTGTTTTGGAAATTGTTCAAAAATTAGATAACAAAAACTCCCCTCGGAGCCCGGGGGATAGGTGTTGTAAGTGTTGTCCTGGGGGCGTATATGGTTCTTATGAAAGAGATGCTCATATACACTTCAAAGGGGGATCATTTGATTGGAAATTGAAAGCTCTAGTTCAATTTTTAAGAGTCAAAAGATATCCGAGTCAACTAGCCCCCCCACACACCCTTTTTTTCCCCAAGCCCATCTGATAAAATTTTTATAATAGCCATTTCAATAAAAATAGTTCAAAGGTCAGATAAGAAAAGTTCCTGTGACGACGGAACCCGCCAGGGCCCGGAGACAGGCGTTATGAGTAATGCTCTAGGGGCATATATAGTTCTTATGGAAAGGATGATTGTATAAACTTCGGAGAGGGCACATTTGATTGGAAATTAAAAGTTTTTGTTCACTTTTTGAGAGTCAAAAGAGATTGGAGGGCAACTAGCCCCCCCCCCTTGACGCCCTAAATGCATCAGATAAAAATTTTGAGATGGACATTTTGTTAAGAATCGATCAAAGTTCTGATAACAAAAAACTCCGGTGTCGACACAGCTCCCCATTGTAGTTCATATTCTCAGAGTGAAAAAAATGATAATATTTGTAATATAGTCCGTTTTCAGTTAAGCGCCAATGACGCAATAGGCTTCTGGTTTTCATTTACAGTTAGGAAAGGAGGCAGTATCCAAACACTTGTTTGTAGTGAAACTATATTCGTCTTTAACAACTGTAAAAAGAGCTAATAAACTAAAGTGAATATTGGATGTATAATGATATTAATTGCTGAGAGCTCATCAGTTCAAAATTTTACTATAATTTTAATATTTATTTTCAATATTAAGTACAAAAGAATATATTTGTCATAGAATTTGTTTTCAGTAAAGCGCCAATGACGAAGTAGGTTTTAGACTTTTACAGTGAGAGAAGGAGGTCATCCCCGGTCTGAACATTGTTTTATGTTTTAGTTGTTTTTCTTGTTAGTGGTGGTTGTCACTTTGTCGTATAGTTGATGATTTTTTGTTTTGTTCTTTTCTCTTTATTACTCCTCTAGTGCATTATTGTTTTAGTGTAGCGAAAGAGGGTAACAAAAATAGTAAGGAAAAGAAAGTTCCAAGATTGCTGAGTTGTCAACGTCGCCTTGACGATACTAGTGATCAATAGCAAAAAAGCCTCTAATGTCACATCTTGTTGTTTTTTAATGTATATTTTATGAGCCATAGGATTCATTCTATGAGTCCTACGATTTATTCGCCATTTGAAGACCGAAGTAAGAAAATATCCGACTTTCCGTTTTACCATTTATTATATACGGTTGGGTAGATCGATAGGTCATCTACTTTAGTTTTGATTTAAGTTTCCATTTGTTTGTCTTTTTTTCGTTAGACATGTTGGTTACTGTAGTGTATAATCGTTAACTATTTGTGTGTGTTTTTTTTTTCTCTTTGTTTGTACTCCTCTAGTGCATTTTTGTAATGTATTGAAAGAGGGCAAAAATAAATTATTATTATTATACCTATTCATGCATTAATCACTCAGAAGAACAAATATTTTGGGGGGAGAGTGGTCTGGCAGCTTTAACATAAATTTTTGTTTTATGAATGCAGAAGGAACTATTTAAGGCACTTCTAAGGTTTAAGGTTCAGCTCACTTCAGACCTGGGTTGGCTAATCTTTTCTGATCACCTGAGTTTATTCACGACAATGCAAGTTTAAGCTTACGCTCAACCTTTTGCCTCTCTGGATTGTTTGTTCCTTGTTATTCAAGATCATCCTTCACTTTGTTTCTTTTTCTGTTATCCAGACTCTTCGACCTTTCGCCGCCAGATTGCAGCGCAAAAGTTCACTGACCTTTATCCACTAGACAATAGTGCAGAGGCAAGCGCTCGGTAAAATGAAAACAACAGAAAACAGGTAAAAGAAAAACAGATGACCTGTTTCTGTTCGGTTTTTTTTTTTTCTAAATAGAAACAGAAACAGTTTAGACAAAAACAGAAATAAAAACAGAAACAGTGCCGAGCCTTAATCTAAGTCCAGAACAGTTTTACTCACCCATTTGATTCCATGATCTTCCACTGCCTTTGCTGTGCTTCCTTAGACAAAATCGGTCCGTATAAACGGAGATAGAACGCAACCCTGTTTAACTACTCATTTAATACAAAATCATCTACTAACCTAATTTCCTACCTTCACCGCAGCAATGTTATCCTCGTAAATAGCACTAACCATTTTAATGTGTATAAGGAAAAAACCTTCACTAAAGCTCTTCTATCAGCTGAATCAAACCTTGCTCATAATCTGTAAAACTGAGGACTAAAGGTGTTTGATGACTCAGGTACTTCTCAATTATTAATGTAAGAGTGGAAATTTGGTCGACACATCCTTTATCCTTCGTAAAACCACTGTTCTTCTCTTAAAACCACACTTATCTACAGCATCTCTAAGTCTAAAAAGTACGACCATACTAAGTAATTCGCAACCTACAGAAACCAAGCTAATGCCTCTACAATTACCACACTCACTCTTATCACCTTTCTTACAGAGGGGTTTAATTAGAGTTTTTTCCAAAATCGCTAGGTTCTTCCCCTTGTTCAAGAATCATATTCATCATCTTCAATAACTTATGTCTGACCTCATAACCACCATATTTAAGAAACTCACTTGCCACACTATCAGCATCTGGGGCCTTATTAATTTGTAATCCTTTTAGTACTGTCACCAATTCTTCCTCAAAAAACTTTAAAAACGTCTTAAAATGTTCTACTCATCTCTCTTAACTCTTTCCTTACCACTAATTGTCGCCCCGTTCTTATATTTAACTGGGACAGGCCCTGATTTACTATTGCCTCTCAATTTATTACAATGGCAGTACAATATATTATTATTATGCCATCTGACTTTATCTCCAGATCTTCGGCAATTTTATCACTGTGTTGTAAAACTGACTAATATCATGAGTCTGAAATTTATCCTAATAAAACAAATTAAAAGACGAAAAATGTGAGTTGCATAGTTTGGAAAAGTTTCAAGTTTCGAGAGCTTACGGATGTGTGTTTGAGACACAAATTTTGAAATAGCCACTTCCCTGATTAAAACAGGAAGTGTGGCCACGGCATAAAATAGATATACCCCGTTTTTAAGATAGGTGGGTCTGCTTCTGCTTCTTAATCTTAGAGTTTTTTCATCAATAGTTGGAATTTGGATTATTTTGGTATAGTAAGAGAGAGAGAGAGAGAGATTTATTCTAAACAAACAAACAATTTAACATAAGTTTAGCGGCCATATTATTTTATGTACTAATTACTTATAGCTACTTTTACCTATAACCTTTTGAGTCAAATCCTGCACCGTTTGTATGCTTAGGACAAATAAATGTAATCAATATTTAACCTACTTCTTCCTCTCAAAAACTCAACAAGGTTACGTCTCCTTCTAATTAGTTTAGGCAGCTTCGATACCAATACGCTATCTATAGTTATTAACAGTTTATTAACTTCATAAACTTTGGTGACAATAGAGATCACGCATCTCACAGAACAACCTTACTTTACAACATCTGGTGGCAAACGGAAAATCAAGTCGAGAGGGCAAGATAGGTTCTTAAATTAAAATCGAGGATGACTTTGTCAGAGGGAGAAATCAAAATAACTTCCCTTACAGCGGTACTCTAAATAGCAAAAATCAGACCAGAATATGTTGGAGTTACGGATGAGGATAAATTTATCGACAAATTTTCAATGAATTGACGGAAACATTTGTCTTTAAAACTATGGAAAGACGCTTAGCATCCAGATTAAGGGGATTTAGAAAACATTTATTAAGAAAGATTAAGAAAACATTTTGATTAAATAAGAGATATGTGAG
The DNA here is from genome assembly GCA_027921565.1 of Artemia sinica. Lineage (NCBI taxonomy): Eukaryota > Metazoa > Arthropoda > Branchiopoda > Anostraca > Artemiidae > Artemia > Artemia sinica. Next base: position 68,659,270 of record CM051256.1, read on the forward strand.
CAAATAATATTTAATCAAATCTTTCAAAATTAGATTTAAAGAAACAAGTCAATCAGAAAGGCTTAAAACTGAGGTGGTTACTTTTAATAATTCAACGAGTATTCGTGAATACGCAAAAAGGATTTGCCGGTCAGTACGCTTGCAACTGGGCAAAATTGGAGCCAATGAAATCCTACAAAAAGTACAATTACATGCATTTACGCAAGGGCTACCAAAAACACTTCTCAGGGTAATACTATCGCGAAAATCTCGAGAAAATAGCTGGTATCTCAATGGATTACTTCGGTAGAAATGGAAATCCGAATTGACAAAGCGATGAAACACTTTGATCAGATATTCATAAATATCAATAGAAACCATGATAATGTTAACAGTAGAAGAGAGAAAGCGTGTAAGATTTGAGGAGGCAGCTCATAAAGCTATGAGGCATGAAGAGAGGCCAGGTCCATGTTCCACGAAATTTGACGACCCGTCCCATTAATGGGTTGGAACACCAAGTGGTAAGAACATCCAGCACCACCTTCTGCAGAGAATAATAGGGGCAAACAGCGTTAGGTCAAAAATATATAGAAACAGCTATAGACAACGGGGGGACAACATGTTACCAATCAAAATAGACCATGTAGAAGAAGATTCAGCTATTATTGCTGTGGCAACCATGTTGTTGTAGCCAGTGAGGATTGCCAGAGCTGTATCTAACTTAAGACCCCTATATAGATAAGAATGTTGCGATTCAGAAAAATTTAGTGAATTACTTATTTTATGGTGTTTTAAGATCGAGGATTTTCAAAATTTACCCTGTCTAATTGACACAGGTACTTCTACCTCTTTAATTAGAAAAGAATTTTCAGAAAGATTCCTAGTAAAGTATAGAGTCGAATTAGTAAATGTTGAGATGCCCGGACCTCTGTTACAGTTCATAAGCTTGCAACTTTAGGAGAATGTACATTAATATTTAGCATAGAAGACACGGAAGTTCCTATTAGAACAAAAGTATGTAAGCAGCTACCTTTCCCGTGCGTTCTAGGAGTAGACGCGATAAGCAAATATAGAATTATGTGGAATCCAATAGCGAAAAATACTCCAAAGCCAGGCCTAACTCAAATACTAGACAAATTTGTGCGGCATCCTAAAATAACAGCGAAACTCTTGAATATAGTTTACAATTAAATGGCAAGATAACCCTGGAAGAAGGAGACATAGTTCAAGTTTTTGCTATCGCCGATACTAGAGATAGTAAATTTAAAGCAATCAATGCCAGAATAGGAGGGCACACCCTAAAAGACTACCCTTCAGTTTTCATAGACATCCAGATAATAAAGCTTGATAAAGGAGTTTTATATCTGAAATTATCCAAATTAAGCAATGAAAAAGTAAAGTTAATAAAGGGACCTTAGGAAGGCCAGAAAAGATCCAAATACAGATATAAAAGCATAAATCTGACCAGTCAAAAGGAACTTGTAATGATACCGCAAAAACAAGAATACTATGGAATGACAAAGACTGAATTTTTAAAGCATTTGACTCAGCCCGTTTTCCATAAAAAATTAAAACCCAAGTAGAAAATATTTTATTGGAATATAAATGGACTTTTGCAAGACATAAAGCACATTACGGGTTGTCACACCTGATTACACACAATATACCTACCGAAGGGCCACAGCTGAAGATTAAGTCTCTTACCTTTCGATAGTTACCTTTAGACTTTAAAAATTTTTATATATTTTGAGTCAGCAAAAATCCAATTCTTTTCATGTATTAATTCTTATCAAAATTCCTTTTTTAGCGTCAGATTACTATTAACCCGAGTTGCTCCTTACCAACGTTACTATGAACTGTTTGAATTTATCCCGTCCCAATGGTTTAATGGCTTTTTCACGTTTCACAAAGATATCTGCGTATATTGGTTGATTTTGTTGTTTTATATTGTTTATGTTTCTGAGTCTTGTTTTGTTTTTAAATTTAACACCCATTTACAGGTAGAATGAAGAGAAGCCCCCCCCCCCTAAAAATTGGCTGCTCTAATCAATAGGAGAAAACATTTTTGGTACCCTTTAGGATGTAAATAAGGGAAGTGCCATGCTAATTCTAAGATTCTATGAAAATAAATAAAATAACAAATACATCGAAATTTTAGAGGTACAAATTCCACCACAACCCCCCTTACCAGAGGGGCAAATCTTTGAAACATAAAATATTCGGGGCTGGTACAATTCAAGCAGACAGTGGAGACAAATTGTGAACGATTTTTTTTTTGTTCTTGATACGTTTTTTTTCCATTTCAGTTCTTCACCGCATCTTCTAAAGACACAACTAAAGAACCCATTCACCTCAACTAACGGTGCAATGATAGCTTCCAAATTAATTTTAAAATAAGAACGACAAGGAATTAAAGAAAAAATCAATTTTCAATGTGATAAGATTGATATATGATATATATCAATATATAATAGATGATATATACAAGCACACAAACAATAATTAAGCAAACTTTCGTCAAAGCCCCAAACAGTACGGTGAACGTTTTTAGAGTAAGGTTAAACATAAAAAAATGAAATGACAGTTTGGCTTGATGAAATCAAATAGCTGTTCCTCTTTCGAGATTTTGCTTGATCTCCTTTGTGTAGTTACCATAAAATCTTTCCAACTTTTTGTTGAATCTTGCATTTCTTTCATTGATGTAATCGATATCTGCATCTTCATCATGTTTACGTCGACGGCTAAACTTCTCCCTTTTTTCTACCCTGGAAAAAGAAATACGCTTGCTGAGACAAAACAGAAGGTTGTCGCGACCTAACAAGGGAAAGTGCTACAAGTGAAAGACTAATCGTTTTGAGTTAACGCGCCACTTTTTGGACAGTAAATTTTCTAACTTAGTGCCGGGGCCAAGGACCTGAACTATTTTAGATAAATGTCGTTCTATTTTTTCATAATCCCCCCTTTTTTCTTTAGCTTTCGTTCCCCTTTTTCGTTACAAACCTTTTTAGGCCTTAAGCTGATTAGCTAAGGCTCAAAGAAACAACCCATACGGTATGAATCATCAGTTAGGCTAGACAGATTTGCGTCTTTTTATATAAAAGGGAAGTTCATAGATTCTCTTAAAGAGAATTTTTGGCCATCCACGATTGGTAAGAGCGCTTTAGAAGGGAGGTACTTGTATATGTTTCAAGAGAGGATTTTTATTATTTATGTTTTAATACTGCTTTTGTGCTTGAAGTTAATAGTAAGATTTTCTCTGCTTATATTTCCTGCCTGTTTTTTTTTCTAATACAGGCCAGGGTATTAGAGTGATGAGATTTATAGCTGATACATTTCTCTGGGAGCATTAACCTCCTAAGTTGAGTCTGGTATACCTTGTGGAAGAAGGTACCCAGAAATAGAGCATTATAGAATAAAGGAGTTTGCCTACAGGTGCAATTTATCCGTTTGGTTATAACGCAGCGGATACGCCTCTTAAAATAAGCTCTAAGTGTGAACGCCCGAGGTGGCTACTGAGTGTATGAAATCGAGGCAGTATTAGCTCAGAGCGATTTTAAGTGTGGAGCGATTTTTCTCCAGAACGGATATTCTACGCTGTACAAGCAGTCTCCGTTCGTAGTTTCTACAGGTGTTTTCATTAGAACTGAAGTGTACGCCTCAGTAATACTACTTCCACTGCCCGAAGTCTATAACGCTTAGCTTCACAAACTTTGTCCCTACCTTATAAAATTAAGGGAATTGACAGGTAGCAGGGGCTATTTAAGGCTAATTTAAGGAATACCTTTGGAATAAAAGAAATACGTTCAAAAATTGGAAGTTTCTTTTGTAGTTGTTGAGTTTATTGTTACGAAAGAAGATGCAAAAGTCTTTTTCATTTGAATGTACTAACGGCATTACTGAGTAAATCGACAGGAAGGAAATATAATGTACCCAGAATAATTTTTAGGCAAAAAAAAAGGTTTTTTTGAACTTGTACAAATTTAGCTCAACCGCAGTAGGGGTGCCCCATGACGAGAAGGCAGCCTCCAAAACGACTAGGCAGATGTTGCATTTGGGTAGTTATTGTAGAATGCCCCAAAGATAAACCTGTTAAGCGTCAAATGCTTAAATTTAAAGATTTTCTATATATTAAAGTTCTAAAATTTGTTAGCATAGAAGGTAAATAAACACAATTATCAATTTTTGAAAATAAAGAATTTAGTGTCACTGAGAGGAGAGGAGGTGGGACGACAAAAAGGAACACCTTGTACCTCAGTCACGAGTTTTTTGTTTTGTTATTTTTTTTTACCTAAGACGATGGAACAATCTGAAACAGTTTCTAATTGTATTTCGGTATGACTCCACTTCTATTACTATTAAATATTCCCCAATTTTTCTTTGATTTTGGCTTTGCATGGCAGCGATAGCGCTTTGCGTTTTGATTATGTTCTTTTGTAAAGTGTATGCCGTTCTTTTGTAAAGTGTATGCCTAAGGAATACCCCAAGTGTATTCCTTAGGAAAAGCCTCTAGTTTGTAGCTCTCGCGATTGGTTCATATGGTCACAGATGTTTACGTTATTTGCTGTTCATGAATAAAGAATTCTACTTGTAAAATCTCATAGCTATCCCATGAAAGACTGAAACAAAAACTAGAACGACTACGTTTTTATTCCCGAATTATTACATTCCCTGGGATACTCAGTGCAATTGTATTAAGAGGAATCCCCTCGGCTCATCTCCTTCCAAAATCTCTTGATTTTACGATTTTTCAATAGCTTCTAATAAGTTTTCAGAAAAATTAACTTTGAAGGAGGGATTCTTCTGTAAGCTAATTGTGTTCTATAATATAATTGAAATTAAACGTCAAACCCATGTTTCTTTCAAAAACAAAATTGGCTAAAGATCACTTTCCCTCAAAATAAACAAGCACGCGGCAGAAATGAAAAATGGAAAACTCCTCTGTAATGGATGATTTCAATTTTGAAATTCGAGGTCAGTGTAATCCATAAATCTTAGATAACAGAATACTTCGCCTCTTGTGCTACAGCAAACAGGAAAAACTGTAAACTGGCACAGAAACGGAATAAAATTGACTTTCATAGCGTGTACAACAGCACACATTATAAAGAGTAAAGTACCTCCTATCTAACGTCTTTTAAGTCTTATTGCATACAATTAATGATATAGATAAATTTGAATGAAAACTCACTGGCATTAATCATGGGATATAGACCCATTTCCTGCTTAAAAAGAGATTTCTGGGCACCAAACTCGGTTTTGCGCTTTTTGGTACTGTAATAGCACAAAAACAAGACATGAGATTTGACTCTGTGAATAGCCATTGTGATAAGAATACTCAAGGGTTTTTTAATAATATCGAAAGTTCAATAATTAAGAAACCAATACTTAGAAATCAGGCCACAGGAATCTAGACCAATCAGAAAAAATTCAAAAGAAGAATTTTACATAGTTTTTAGCAACTTAACCTGAATTATGAAAAAGAAACTATGAATACGCGCAGAGGCTTCATGACATTTATACATAATCTACAGAAATGGCCTCTACATCTACAGAAAATGGCCTCATAATCTACATAATGGCCTCTACATAAATAATACAATTCTACATCACTAAGAGTAAACATAAAGGTATGTTCTTCATTTCAGAAAAAAGGCGCTTAAAACGTAGGGTGTAAAATGAAAAAAACCTCATAAAACTCCATTGCAAGAAAAAAACGAATTAAAATCAGCCGTCCAAAATTCAGGACTTTGAAACATTATAAAAGCACTAGGCTTAATGGCAGAGGATAAGCATCAAATTTTTTGAAAACTTTTATAAATCTGTCTTACCAACTGTGCTCAGAAGTAAAATAAAAACACACCGAGATAAAAAGAATGTCAGAGAAGCTTTGAAAAATGTCAGAACAAAATCACACAGAAATTAAGGTATTAAAGAATATAAAGATGAAAAAAGAAAAGCCTCTCAAAAATCCCTAGCAGGATGAAAAGAAGAAAATTTAGTGGTCGAAGCTTTTGAATTTTGAAATATTATGAAAGTAAGAGGTATAGGCTTTATGATCCAAGGCAAACGTAAAAACTTGATAAAAATCTTCCCTCTGTAGAAATTTCACAACTTTATATTACCAATAATGTTCATAAGTAGAATAATAATACACATATTTTTAAATGATGGATAAAATTTTATTTAAGACACTAAAAAATAAACTGAAGATACCAGAATGATGACTTCCCCCATGCGTTGCTAACAAGTCATTATCCTTTGGCCAGAATCGCAGATCGAACAATTGCTTCACTATTTCAAACATACAAAAGAACTTTATAGTAAGTTTTAATAAAACCGACTTAGGCCACGGGCAATTCATGTTTAAAAATAAAGATCATTTAGTTATGTTTGAATCTCATATTCTAGAATTGTTAAACCTAGTTTGATTGGATTTGTGTACAGTTTCTAGTCAACGCAAGATGTTTTATTAGAATTCTTCCAAAGCAAGAATTACGGTTTTTCAGATGTAAGTTCTTGTAATTTTTTCTTTTGCATAGCTTTATGTCTCCCTGTAATATTATTTTATTGTATCTTTTAAACATTTAGCGTTTCGTTGTTCTTCATTTTCCTGTTGATAAGGGCTTCTGTACATTGAGCTAAAATATTCGGGAATTATTTAATTTGTTTCCACTCTCGAAAAGTTTTACTCATTATTTATAAATACAGCTGTATTCAAATAATTTCAAGATGGAAAGACAGTATGGCCTACAAAAGTATTTAGACTATCCAATGAGCACAAAAAAACCACACTTACTGTTTTTCTAGATCTTCCACCATTCTGTCAATTGCTTCTGGCGTATCTTTATGCAGCCCTTGCACAATGGTGCTCGAATTAGCATAAAAAGAATCACCCAGCTTTTCTCTCTGTCGTTCGTAGGCCTCCATATCTGGTTTTATTTGCTTCGTAAGACGGTCATATTGTCTAAAAAGGAAGAAAAACCTTAGCAAAATTTGGTAGAAATTGAGCTATTTCAATGGAAAATCGGGCAATATCTCCGACCCATAGAACAAGCAAAAGCAACTTGAAAAAACAGCTATTTCAAGATTCTCAATATACGGTCCGAGCCGTAGAAGGAGTATTAAAGAATTTTTCGCTGGGAAAGGGGGAAATGCAATACCAATACATAAAAGAAGCATCAACGATTCAAAAAAGGATTAGTTCCGTAACTTTCAAACTTTTCTTTCCATATGACTAATCTAAGGGGGGGGGGGTATACCCATCCTACTTAGTGTGCCTGTATCCTTCAAAAAGAAACAGATAATATAAAAAAAAGATAGAAAACCAATATGACATATTATTTCAACAACAAAAAAGAAGCCATAGATATACACAGAAGAGCAATAGAAGCCATAGGGCCACCTCCAGCATCCACTTTTGACCGTAGATTAAATGTACATATCGTCTCTGTCATGTCTAGAAGTCATATCAGACATTTTTTATTCTTCTAAAGCAATGGCCAAAAATCACTTAATATGCGGCTTTAAAAAAAAGAGGGGGGGGGGCAGCAGGGCAATATATCCCACTTTCCCATGATCTACATAGGCCTAATCACCCTCCCTTTGAGAACAGGTTAGAAACAGTTTTGACAATTATATCCAGAGTGAGGAAGTGTCAGCGTCAGACACAAATAATAGATGTGAAAACGACGATATAACTAGCAAATAAAAAAGAAAGAAAAAAAACTAACACCAGTAGCTCAGATCATGTGAAGTATGTTCAACGCCAGCTACCTAGTGGACATATCGGTAAAAGAGGCGAAAACACCATGTCCGTTGGTTCTTATACATCATGATTTTAAGAAGAAGCGATAATTTTCATTGGTGCTGAAAAACAACATGGAAAGTAGCTTCCAGTTGAATGTCTGACAGCCAATTTTCAGTTTAACGTAAGGAAAACATCAAGGAGAAGCGTTGTTTATCTTAAAAGCAAGGTAGGATATAAACGATGATTAAACAAATACTTTGCAGAAGATAGCACTTCAAAAATAAGAAGCTATATTTGTTTGCTGGTGATAACAATGAAAACTAATAACGTTTGTTCTAGGGGGACATTGACCACCCTTCTCCCCTCCCCCCTAAGAATCAGGTTATATTTTAAAGTTTGGCTAAATACTGAAATTTTTTTTACTGATACGATTTAGAATATACAGCTTAATAAATAATTAGACAGCAATGCATGTTTGAGATGTAATCAAATCGTACTAACCACCTTTAAAATTAATAAAAAAAAGCATTTCCCGCAAAAGAAGAATTTTGAAAGAAAAGTGAAGAGCTAGGGTGAATCAGGGAATGTTCGGCAGTGGTGTAAGTCGGACACCGACATTCAATTTGTCTATGGTCCATTGTATCTGTGGGAGGCTTTCATATTTTCTTCCATATTAGTAGCAGTAGGCAACAGTGCCATCAACTTCCGGCAGAGTTAGCACGCCTTCTGTTCAGAAGGTTTTGAAATTTTTTGGACGGCGTTTTTTAGGAACACAGGTAACTGACTTTACTGTAACTTATGCAGATTATAAAGTAAGAGAGATAGAGAATTTATTTTCATTTCTTAGAAATTAGAAGACCAGGAGCATCTTCCTGATTTTTTAAAACAAGCTAATGTTATTAGTTGAAGAGATAAGAGGGGTGTCGGTCTTACCCCCGAAAAAGCTCATCTGGGGAAAGTCCGACATGTCGGACTTTCTGTTCTACCAGTGCTTCCGCTATCCCCGAATTTTTGGGAATTTCCCCCAAAATCTGTCTTCTCATAAACATTGTTGAAATAGGTTCCCCAAAAATATCCTTTCGTTCAGGGTTGCCAACCTATTACGAACAGCGAGAATTAATTATTATCGAAATGAGTTTAAAAAAAGTGTAGGTAATCCCAGGCAAACGTGGAGAGTAATTCAGTCTGTTCTGAGCCCTTCCAAAAGTTCAATTTTACCTGAAAATTTCAACACTGATGCTACGATTGTAGATAATATGTGTGACCATTTTTCTATTGTTGGTAAACGGATAGCGAACTCCACGAGAAAATTTTCTGAGAATGGAACATACCACCAGTTTTTACCCGAGGAAAGTGATGTATCTGCATATCTGAAACCAGTAACTGCTAGTGAATTACGTACCACATTGTGGAACATGTGAAATAATGCTTCGGGAGCTTACTTTCTTTCATTGCGTGTACTTAAGTATGTTTTCTCGGAAATATGCGACCAGGTTTGTGTTCTATTTAATATGTGCCTAAAAGTTGGCGTTTTTCCCGATTTTATGAAAATTGCTAGAGTGCTTCCGCTTTTTAAGGGCGGAGAAAAAAATTTGCCGAATGATTATAGGCCTATTTCATTGCTGCCAGTTTTATCGAGAGTTTTTGAAAAATTGATTAGTGGCAGGATGGTTGATTTTCTTGAGAATAAAAAGTATTTTAGTAAAACTCAGTTTGGATTCCGTAAAGCAATGTCGACAGATCAAGCTGTTCTTTTTCTCACGACTTTTGTGAACGATGCTCTGGACCAAGGGTGGAAAGTTGCATCTGTTTTTTGGACATTGTGAAAGCCTTTGATGCAGTGGACCATGGAATTCTTCTGGTGAAGCTGAGGAATTGTGGTTTTCGGGGTATGTTTTATCGTCTATTGGAATCTTTTCTCCAGGATAGAAAGCAGTTTGTCAGTGCTGGTGAAATTAAATCGCAAGTTAAAAGTGTTGAATTCGGTGTCCCTCAAGGGTCTGTTTTGGGGCCACTACTGTTTCTTATATATATTGATGACCTGCGAAATGCTATCAATGGACTGTCTTTTGATTTAAAATGTTGTGATACTGGAGCATCAAAATCTATTTTGCCTTATTTTGCTGATGACACGCATCTAACTGTTGCTGCAAAAACGGGGAAATGCTCATACAGAATCTTCAGACTGGCATGTTAAACATTGAGAAATGGATGAGGGTTAACAGACTTCAGCTAAACCATGCAAAATCCCATTTTGTAATGTATGGGAGAAGTAGCAATTACTACCCTTGGATTGACAAAATACAGTTCGGTGAAAATATTCTGCCTCGGGAAGTTTCGACAAAGTATCTAGGGGTGATTGTTGATGAGTGCCTTAACTTCAAAGAGCACATTTCATGTGTTAGTGGCAAGGTTGCAAGAAATGTTGGGATGATGAGGAAACTGAAGCACTTTTTTCCGAAAGACATTATGAGATTGCTTTATTTTTCTTTTATTCACCCATACCTTCTATATGGTTGTCTTGTGTGGTCAAGCACGTTTTTAATTCACCTTCGTCCCCTTAGAAGTTTACAAAATAATGCCCTACGTGTTTTAACTGGAGATAATCATAATATGTCTGTTAGACATAGATATAATCAAGTAAATATATTACCGATGGCTGGATTATTCCGTTTTTATAATGCTCTTTTATGTTTAAATATACACACGCGTTATCACCTGAGTGTTTTAAGGAAATGTTTACAAGTGGTGTTAATTTCCATAATTACTCGACTAGAACATCAACACTAGTTCGGCGACCTCAGGTTATTACAAAGCGATCTGTTTTTTCCATAAGACATGTTGGCCCTCGGGTGTGGGAACCATTAACGCAGGCAATTTCAACAATTGATGAGCTAAATCAATTTCGCAGTAAATTAAAAGGACAGTGTTTGTCTGCATATGAGTTTTAATCCTTGCTGGACGAATTTTCTCTCAAGTGATTGTGAAACTTTTTTGGGGGGGAGGGCGACGAGGAGGTAGAATAGAATGAATGATTTTTAGTTTTGTGTCTTCGGTATCCAATTAGGTCGTGAAATTTTTAGAAATTAATTTATTTCGTTTATTTTTATTTATTTATTTTCTTATTATTATTTTTGCCCTTTTTTTTGGGGGGGGGGCGGGGTCTAAGGATGGCTGGTAGTAATTGTGTATGTAGGGTTTTATAAAGGGTGATGTCTGCCCATACAAGTTTAATAAACTTCGGGTTTTGTTGTTAATGTGTTATATTTTTTTAATAAAACCTTTTTCTCTCTAGTGATTTATCACTGATGACAATCCACCCTTAGTAACTATGACTTTCCCTTATCTTGACATAATTTTTTCACTACTTTCAAAAGTTTATGTCTCAATTATTTACTGCAAGTAATAACCAGACATAGATCATTGAATTACTGACCTTTCTTCCTATGCTAGTAAAAGTATACTGACCTTTTTATAGTTGTAGTATAGTGATCAATGAGTATTAAGAATGCAGTTGGGTATGGATTATTTTTATAATACCAATATCATTGGAGCGTACAAATCAATCCATAAACCATCACCAGTAAGCTATATACAGTATACTTGAGGCTTTGAATACTATACACCATTAGCAGTATTAGAGTAAATATGATACAGTACTTTAATATGATTAAACATGATTCAGAAAACTATTGATATTTCTACCTGCAAGCTATACTAAGTTAAATTTGTTACTTTTCTGCAAATTTTACCTCTAGAAATACTTTTTGCTCAAAGAAAAGCTGTCAAAACACAGATTGTGCTGCTAAAATGTTGGCAGCTTTTGAAATTCTGCTACTGGCAGCTTTGGAACTTTTTGCACACCTGCTAGTGACAGGTTTTCGAATAAATTCATCAATTCATTCATAATTCCACTTCAAATAAATTCATCCATTCATTCATAATTCCTTTGTCTTTTCTAGATGCCTAGAAATTATGTTCGGAAAACACAACGCGGGGTTGGAGGAACATATGATGCAACTCAGCTACAAAACGCGCTTGAAACATATGATGCAACTCAGCTACAAAACGCGCTTGAAAGGGTAACTCAACGGTGAAAGGGTTTCACCGTTACTAGGAAAGGGTCGTCCAATTTTAGTTTGACGTTTTTATTTTAAGGTTTGGTTTTTACATTTTTATCAGTTTTATTCTGCACTGAGGACGGTCAAGCGGAGGTCTTGACCGAAATATTTGCATAATTTTTCAATTTTTTCACTGGCTGTTAATTGTCCTCGTTTCCTTTCTTCGCGATTTTTTGTTTATCCTGCTGAAATAGAAAAGGATATGGCTCAGGGTCTCTGAATACTTGAAAAGTGGGGCATAAGTCTCAGTAAGCAGGGATTTCTTGACCAAGTCCAAGACTATCTCATCAAGAATAAGTTCAAACAAGACTTAAGGACAACCGACCTGGTCATGACTTGTGGATGGGGTTCAGGTGCCGATACAAAATTCCACTAAAGAAACCAGAAAGGTTAGAAAACAAAAGACTTTTGCAGAAATCTGACCCCTTCATAATGTATGGTTTTTATGAGCTGTTGCATGAAACTGCCATGGCGATGGATATTCTTGACAAGCTCCAGTGCTGGTTCAATTTGGACGAGACATCTTTCTGCAGGGATCCTGGCAACACGAAAGTTGCTGGAGCCAAAGGCTCACCAGCCACTCGTAGAACAGGTAGTAATGGACGTGAAAATACAACTGTCTTGGCTTATATCAGTGAAAACGGAGAAAAACTCCACCTCTAATAGTTTTCCCTGCAAAAAACACCTGAACCTCATGGATACCTATAGATAGAGCTTGCCCTGATGCATCTTACTCATCTACCAAGAAAGGGTGGATGACGTCTGATCTCTTAATGAAATGGTTTGAATTCCAATTTCCTCCTCATGTAAAGGAAAAGGCACTCCTCATCTTAGATGGACATGGCTCACATCTTTCTCCTGCTCTTGTCAAACTTGCAAACGACAATAACGTGACAATTCTCAAGCTACCTCCATATGCACCCCACCCCCACCCCCCCTGGCTGAATGATGCTGCCTTATTTTTATATTTTTGTTCTGAGATTCCTATTATATAGCATTAAAAGTGCCAATTAGATGAGGTTTGCCCCCCCTGGAATTCAGCTTATGGGCGCCCATGAACTGGCAGGCACATCCAAAGTCATAGCCAGTGTCAACACTGAACTAGAAAAAATTACCTTTTATGTTACCTTTAGTCCAAGGAAGTTGTTTGGCAACCAATCAAAAACTTTTGAAGAGATTCTTCTTGACTCAATCAAGCAGCCCAAACTACCCTAAGTTTCAGGAATAGAAAAACGGAAGAAAATTGCAAGAGAGGCAGAAGTGATAACATCAAAAGAACATCTGGAGGTGCTTGAGAGGGAAAAAAAATCTGAAGGCAAAAGGCAAAGGGAAGAAGAAAAGTTCCGATGGGATGGGTGTGAAATCGAAAAAAAAATTCTTCCTAAGAGGGAAGCAAATAGAGATTCGAGTGATAGCGAATCTGACATCAGCCTTGAACTTGGCTCTGATGAGGATGATCTGAGTATTCAAGATACTATTCAAGAAAGTGACAGTGATGGCAAGGAGACACCCAGTAAGCAAAAGATTGTTCCCAAGCTAAATGAGTACTATGCAGTTAGATAAGATGCCAGGAATGACTAACAAGGTTGGTACAGAGGAAGGGTTCTAGACTTTCCTGACGAGGAAAAAGTTAAGCTCAAGTTCCTTCAGTGCTTGAGCCTTGCCACCTACTCATTCAATTGGCCAAAGAAAGACGATATTGATATTGTGGATGACAAATACACTTTTGCAGGACAAGTAGAGTTAGTGGGAACCGGACCATTTGAAATACCCCAAATCCGTCACGTTATTGTGTCGTACAAGGCAGTTACTGGCAAGCGTCAGTAGATTTTTTTTTTATGCCCATATACGTTAGCTACAACATATATGAGTCACTTTTTGCATCTGAAGTCAAACCATAATTTGTGTGATGTTTTTCTTTTTTAAAATAAAGCAATCATTTATATTCAGTGATACGTGCACCCCGGCTAAGATAATCGTAACGTTTATCTGTTGGGTAAGTTCGACACTGTCGGAGTTACCCCACAGCAGCAGAAAAAAGTATGGTCTGGCCTTTTGATGCCAGTCAGTTTGACATAAAAATTGTTTGCTTATGGACTTATAGTGATTCCTCGATGCCCTTTAAGATAGCGAAGTCATATTATTTTTGACATATTGTTGAAAAAAGTTAAAAGGGTATGTTGCACTTCGCCACTTCCCCCAAAGTTGGGGTAAGTCCAACATAGCAGACTGCACCAGTTTTGAGACCTGGTGATGGGTTACAAGCACAGAATATGGGAAAATCAGAAAGTGAATAATGTGGGAAACTGCTGTAAAAAAAAAGAAGGTTGATGGAAGATGATATGAGATACTCATAAAAAAAATCTTAAGAGTCAATTTAACAGAAGAAAACATGTTAAGGTGTCGGACTTCCCCGATTCACAAGACAAGCAGAAATAAAGTCAAATAGCAATTCTAGTATTAACAAGCCCTAATCACTATCAATAAATTAGTAAAACCCAAAATAAACAGAAATTACGTCAAATAATCAAGTAAAACTTGAAATGAACAGAAACAACCACAAATAGGAGCAGGGCTAACTCACCCTATGTTTTCTTTAGACCAGAACGTCACTTACCCTTTCCTGAAAATAATTTGTATTTTCAGCTGTGTTTTTATTTGTTAGAACATCAACGAAAAATAAAGAATATAAAGAAAGAAAATCACCGACCAAGATCATAGGCAGCGCAATAGCGCTGCCTAAGTAAAGAACGATGTTGGCACAATGTATTATTTTTTTTTTCTTTTAGACCAGGGCACTTCGTATCGAAGGAGTTGTCGTAGAAACTTCGAAAAGGGCTCATTCAATTGGAAATTAGAAGGGCTTGTGCCCTTATTAATAGCCGCAAGTGATTGGAAGGCGACTAACACCCCTCTCACACCCACCATTTCCCCAACACATCCTATCAAAATTTTGAGATAGTCATTTTCTTCAGCGTAGTTGAAAGGTCCGATAAATTTCTTTGAGGATAAGAAATCCCCCCAGCCCTCAGGGCAAGGGTTGTAAGTATGCCCTGGGGGCATATAAGGTTTTTTATAAAAACCTTGGTCATATAAACTTCGGAGGGAACCCCCCCCCCCCTCTCTTCTACAATCCCTTCTTTCCAAACGCATCTGATTGAAATTATAAGGTAACGATTTTTTCAAAATAGTCCAAAGAACATACAATAATGTCTCTGGGGATGACACAACCCCCCAGCACCCTGGGGATAAGGTTGTAGGTTATTTTAGGAGAGCATATAAGGTTTTTATACAAGGGGCGGTCGTATAGACATCAGATGGGGCTTATTTGATTTGAAACTGGAAGTATAGTGTCCTTTTTAAGAGTCAAATTGATTTGAAATCAAACAGTCCCTCCCCTCCTCCCCGTCCAAGCTCAGAATTTGCCTTAACACCTCCAATCAAAATGTGAAGATAACTATTTTATTCATTGTAGTTGAAGGTTTTGGAAATTATGTCTGTGAGGAATACACCCCTCCCCCACAGGTCTCAGGAAAAGGGTTGTAAGTTAAGCCCTTGGGACATATAAGGTTCTTATAAGATGGGTGGTCGTATATGCTTTGGACGGGACTCATTGGATTGGTTATCATAAGTTCTAGTGCCCTTTTTAAGAGTCAAAGTCATCAGAGCACACCTAAGCCCCCCCCCCTCCCCCACACACAAACACGTCGTTTTTTCCCGAGATGTATCCGATACTTATGTTGAGACAGTCTTTTTATTCAAAATAGTCCAAATATCCTATAACAATGCTTTTGCGGTTGATACAAACCACCAGAGCCTTAGGGCGAGGGTTGTAAGTTATGCTAAAGTGGTATTTAAGGTTCTTATGGAAGGGATGGTTGTATATGCTTTAGAGGTGGCTCATTTTCAGAACAAAAACAAAAATAGAACAAAAATAGAATCAAATAATCTACCAAACATACAACTACCACAACTCAGTATCGATAAATAAATGAAACCCAAAAAGAACAGAAATTAAATAAATAACAGAGTCAAACTCAAAACCAGCAGAAATTAATATAAGCAGGGTTCAAAACCCCTATGCTTTCTAAAAGCCAGAATATAATTTTTACTTTACTGAAAAAGACTCTTAAATGTTTTCACTTTTATAACTTTAAGAAATGAAAAATTAATTACGATTTTAAGGAATGAATATCAGCATATGTATATTAAACTGACAATGCACATTTTTTTTCCAGTAAATTCATTTGGATTGTATTTAGTAAAGTACAAATTATATTCTGGCTTTTAGAAAGCATAGGGGTTTTGAACCCTACACATATTAATTTCTGCTCGTTTTGAGTGTGACTCTTTTATTTATTTTAATTTATGTTCGTTTCGGGTTTCATTTATTTATTGATACTGATTTGTGGTAGGCCTAGTTGTATGTTTGGTAAATTATTTGATTCTATTTCTGTTCATTTTTGGTTTAATTGAGTTCTTCACTTTTTTTTGAAAAACTTATTTTGTGGAAAACTTTTTTTTAATGAATTACTTAAAAGAACTAATGTAGATTGACAGTTTGATATATTGGTACTTATTCCTGAAAATCTCAGAAATTTTGTATTTAGAAACATTATAAAAGAGAAAATATTTAAAACGTAGGTTATTATGTTTTAAGTTTAACTTGATTGTTTACTGCAATTTCTTTTCAATTAGGGTTCCACTTATTTGTCGATAGTGGTGTATGTTCGTCTTGGATACAAGCAGTGCCTTTAGATTTAGTTTAACATACCTTGAACGTTTCAACTTTATACCCTTAACCAAGCAGATACGCCCTTTTGACAACTTGGATTCACTTTTTGATTTAGAGTTCAACATCCCCCTCAACATTGCCCTGAAATTTTCAACTTTATACCCTTAGCCATTCCTGAAAAATTGTAGATGCCCCCTTCTGAAGGTCTCAATGCACAAAGTTTCTTTTTAGCTTAACACTCCCCTCAACTTAAAATTAACAAACTTAGCTGTTTCTTATATATCAAAGATACGCCGTTTTGTCAACCTTGGATGCAAATTATGTTTTCAGTTTAGAAAAACATCCCTTGAAAGTTCCAACGCAATACCTTATTCTGTTCCTGAGATATTGCATCTATGCTATTTTGACAACCGGGATACGCTTAAAATCTTTTGAATTGGTTGAATAGCTGTAGCAGCAGTAGTACTACGAGTAGTAGCGGTAGTAATATCAATAGAAGTAGCACTAGCAGTCACAGTAACAGTCGTAATTCCAGTAGTAGTCGCAGTCACAAGTAGTTGCAATCGCATATAGGCACGGTCGCAGTGGCAAGTAGTCACGGTCGCAGTGGAAAGTAGTCACCGTCACAGTGGCAAGTAGTCGCCGTCATAGTAGCAAGTAGTTACAGTCACAGTCACAGGTAGTTGCAGTCATAGTTACAAGAAGTCACAGTCCCAAGTTGTCAAATTAGTTGCAGCCACAACTAGTTACAATCGTAGCTGCAAGTAGTTGCAGTCACAGCCATAAATAGTGAAAGTCGCAGTCTCAGTCATAATTAGTCACAGTCGCAAGTAGTAACAGTCACAGTCGCAAGTAGTAACAGTCACAGTCGCAAGTAGTAACAGTCACAATTAGTCAGAGTCGCAAATAATCGCAGTCTTAATTAATTGTAACAGTAGTCGCAGTCGCAAATAGTCCCAGTTTCAAGTAGTCGCAGTCGCAAGTAGTCTTAGTTGCAATCACAAGTAGTGGCAGTCACCGTTGTAGTCACAGTCGCAAATAGTTGCAGTCACAAGCAGTCCCATTTGCAACCGAACGTAGTCGCAGTCACAGCTACTACAGCAGTAGTAGTAGTAGTAGAAGTATGCACAATGTGCCTGTTAGTTAGTTCAACATCCCATTCGACATGCCCTAAAGGCTCAACTTAATACCCTAATTCATTCCTGAGAATTTGCTGATACGTCCTTTTGACAACCTGCATGCATATAGTGTGTTTTGATTTAGTTCAGCCTCCCCCTCAACATTCCTTGAAAGTTTCACCTTAATATCCGTAGTCTTGGTGGTAGTAGTAGTGGGTATATAGTGTCTTTTTGTTTCTCCAATATCCCAGTCAACATGCCCTGAAAGTTTCAACTTAATACCCTAAACTGTTCCTAAGATATTGCCAATGAGCCCTTTTGACAACCTACATGCATATTAAGTGTTTTTATTTAGTTTAACATCCCCTGAACATTCCCCTAAAGTTTCACCTTAATGCCCTCAACCTTTGTAGTAGTAGTATGCACAAAGTGTCTTTTAGTTAGTTCAACATCCCAATCAACATGCCCTGAGAGTTTCAACTTAATATCTTAAGTTGCTTTCCAGATATTACGGATACCTCCTTTTGACAACCTGAATGCGTATAGGGTGTTTCCGTTTAGTTCTACACCACTTCCAACATTCCCTGGAAGTTTCACCTTAATGATCTCAGCCGTATGGAGACCAAGGATCAAACATGCCCCCAAATCCCAATAAAAAAAAAACTACATTCGAACAAAGGACAACTTGTATAACTTACAGCCCTCGGCCCAAGAGGCTGTAGGATGTCTGCAATTCTAAGAGGTATGGTTATTGCCTCTTTCAACTATTTTAAACAAGACGGATATCCCAAAATTTTGACTAGATGTCTTTGGGGACAGTTTAGTAAATAGGGGCCTACGAGTGTGCTGGTTCCCCTCCAATCACCATTGAATCTTAAAAAGTGCACTGGAACTTTCAATTTCCAATCCAATGAGCACCCCCTAAAGTTTCTAAGACAAATCCTTTCACACCAAGTGGCCTGGAAAAAAAAATAATACACGGAAGCCTTATGGCTCTTTACTTAAGCAGCGCTATTATGCAGCCTATTGTATTAGACTTCAGCTAGGGCAGAGTCACACTAACGATTAAGCAACTTACCTGACTGTTGCCTGTGTGTAATCAGAGAAACCAGGATCCGGATTTTTCTTCTTTTTCTTTCTTTCTAATTTTTCAGCTTCATCTGCTCCAATATCAAGTAGTTTGACCCGATCATAGTCCTCACCCTAAAAATAACAATTTATTTTTATAGCATAAAAACTGTAAATGATAGTTTCACACTAATACATAGAAGCATTACATTATTAATGTTGATTCTCAGAAGACCTGAAAAAAAAAGTTTTTATTGGAAAAGTGTACATAGTTAGAGCCAGCCATTTTTGTTTTTGGCTAGATTCTGTGAAGCTGGTCCAGAAAAATAATGAATTGATTTGGATACAGGATAGTTTCATACTAATGAAGTGAATTATATGGGAAGGAAGTATGTCGAGGAATCCAAAGTTTACAGATAGAATAAAAAATAATCATAAATTATGTCCAATGCTACTTTTTTTTACAATCAGAGCATATTCATAAATAATATTATCAGACTTAAAAACAACAACATTTTCCTTCAAAAAAGCAATCATTATTTCTGTTCACAGATTTATGAACAGATGAGAACAATTTATACTTTAGAACTGAATTATTGTTTTAAAATATAGAGGTACCTGTAGACAGGGGGAGGGGGATCTCCGAATGTTTATGTCAATTCCAACCCCCTTTACAAGAATAAAATAATCCATCAATTAAGGGTTAAATCTGATTGACTATGCATTCTACCGAACGCTTTCAAGATAACAGGCTCAGAATAGACTAACAAGTTGTATTTTCATTTTACTCATCTCTTCCTGTCATTGGTGTATGTGAACATGTTTCCTTTGTGCAGCAAAGCATCTAATGAACATATGAATAACAGGTTTCTTTAGGAGATAAATTACTGTCTTTATATATCCTGCCCTTTTATCACATTATGTATAAAAAATGTCTTTTTACCTTTTCAACATGGTCAGGATATGTTCCCTTTCAGACACAATACAGTTTTAGCCCATTTTAACGGCTAAACCTATGATATGCCTACCATTTATTAAGCCACTATCTACCAAAAGAAAATGGAGTAACACAAAAAAAAAATATATATATGAGATTGAGAAACTAAAACCAAATTTAAATTAAACACATGACGTAGGTTTTTTTCCAGAAATTTTCTGAACTTTTGGATTCTAGAACCCCCTCCCCCCTCAAACTCTTCCTTCATAAAATAATATTTTGCAAATGTCAACGTTAAAAGTTCTTATCGTTCAAACCGTACAGGTAATCAGTACTGGAAGTTGACAAGGCGTGTTTTGCAGCAAGCAAAAACCAAAAGCAGAGTAAGAAGTTTGTACAATCAGAACACTATCTAATTACTAAATCGTATTTTGATTTTTTTTTTTTATATTCATTCAGAAACTCAAAGCGTTCAAATCTTGCATGAGAATTTAGACTCATAGACATTATTAGAAACCTGATCCGGCCTATCATGCTCTCTGTGCAACGTTGACAAAAGCATGTACTGCAGTAAAAAGGGGCATAGGGAAGACAGTGTTTACGGAAGCACTTTTTGTTTTCTGGATCACCCTCATATTTACTTAAAAAAGGAGAAAAAAAAACAAACCCTTTCAATAGCTTGTTTTCTTTTTTCTTCCTCTTGAAGTGTCCATTCTGCTCTCTGCTTTCTTGCTTCAAAATTTGATGGCAGTTTCTTCCTTCTGTCTTCTTCAACCACTTCTTGATGGTTTAACTGTCTTGCTTCATTCTATAATGAAAGAAAATTTAGTACGAAAAAATGTTCATCAACATACAGACAGTTAGGAATGGGCCTCCTCTGAGAATTGGCCCAAAGGCAACATTCCCTGGAAAAAGTGAACAATAACGACTGAAAAATGCGCTTTTTCCTGATCTTGTCCCCCCCCCCTCCCCAAGGATCAAACACTGTATCCACATGTGTTAACTGCCATATGAAAAATATTTGTTTACACTTTCCACTTCCTCTAAATGTTACCGTAAAATATATTAAATCATGTCTTGGAGTGATTAAGGTTTTAGCATCCTGTAGATTCACTTCATCTACATGATTGAATAGAAATTACCGTACAGAAAACAACAGTCTTACAGAACACCCAAAATTATGCAAATTTTCAATTCATGTGAATAATATCCCCCCTTCCCACCCACCCAAAATAACACAGTAAAACAATTATCAAAAATTTATTGCGCAAGAGTTCTGATAATTGAAATATTTGACTTCAAAATTCACTTCAAAAATTGACTTCAATTTTTGGCATAACAAATTCAAGTTTTTCTGAAGTTGAAATTACAATCCGAAATTTGATTCTTAAACAGAGAAACTGAAAAAAAAATTACAAATATTCCTAACATCTGCTAATAATAAAACTATGCCCATTGAAAGTGAAAAAAGTGAAATTCATTCAAGAAATAGTTTGAAACAAAGAAGTTTTCCAAAGAAAAGTAAAGACCAATATTAAAATCTAAGACAAGGGAAAATAAAGTAACATAATAATTCCAACTTAATATGAACAGAAATTACAGTCAATGGATAAAGGGAACCCAAAAAGAGAAAGTAAAATAAATAGTCAGCTCAAATATAAAGACAATAGATACTGCTATAGATGAATAGAAGCTTCCTAAAAAAAATATATTAAAATGATTTATTAAGTCAAATCTAAAACAAACAAAAATTACCACAAATAGGAGTGGAGCAACCACCCCAAACCTTCAAAAGGTCAATGTGTCATTTACATTATACTGGAAACAATTTGTATTTCAAGCACAGTGTTTTT
Source organism: Artemia sinica (assembly GCA_027921565.1). NCBI lineage: Eukaryota > Metazoa > Arthropoda > Branchiopoda > Anostraca > Artemiidae > Artemia > Artemia sinica. Next base: position 68,680,828 of record CM051256.1, read on the forward strand.
ATCTATTTTAACTTCAACAACAAAAATCAAAATACAAATGTGTAAAATGTGAATGAAGAGAAGATCTTGTAATAAATAGGTCTGAGTAAATGCTTAACACAAGCACAATAATGTATAAAGGGAAATGAAAAAAAAAAATTATGTCAACAAGAAGCAGTTGTTATTCCTTAAAAACTCATATTTGTCCCAGTTGATTCATCTGATTAGCCAAACTGATTGATGTAGTTCATTTATAAACAACAAAAAATTAGAGAACCTACACCTGATTCCTGTAGAACTCCAAATAATGGCATTCACTAATTATTCATACAATATTACATATTGGTTTCTGTCAGATAAGAAAAAAAAAACTTTAAAAACTGAAAAGCATTCCAATGGATTTAATATATTGGAAGTTGAAGTAGAAGAAGGTTACAGTTAATGTCATCAAATATTGTCATAAATCAAGAAAAACGCATCTGCTTTGTAGTTACTATCCAAAATCATTACTAATAATAGTAGTCCAATAATTTGATGCTTGATCTGTTATCCTTTTCTTTGGAGACCCAAAGTGAATATCATTTAGTAAGTTTCAATTTTCAATGATTTCATGCATCCTATTGCAAAAAAACTTCTCTAACAATCCAGACATTCCAAATTTGATATTGGTCAATTATTATCAAATTTGTTTATACCAGTGCCATTAATTTATGGTTTAACTGTAGAAAGTTAGGAAATCAACCTTGATAGAAAGAATTATTAGCTGAGGAACTCAACTAAACCGAAATTATTGGAAAAATGTCTCATCTTATAAGTTCTAAAATCTCTAAAGCTTAATCTCTCTCATAAACTATGTATGTAATTGGGCCCTACTGAATAACTAAACAGACTATGTAACAAACTCCTAAGCACTGATAGATCTGTCAGATTTGAAGCCAAGTTGAGTAAGTGTTAGGATATTGTTGGTCTCAATGGGCTGAATGAAAGATCTGTTATCAAATCATTCAACTGTAATTGCAAAAGTGTTGCTAATGAGAAATGACAAATTCGCCTACCATAAAATTTTCCGTAATTATACAGTTTCACTGCTTTCCTAAAAAAGATGATAAAACAATAGCATTCTCACTTCATGCTATTAACAAGCTCCATATAATGATGATGTTAAAGACTTTGAAATCTGTCTTTGCTTAGTTGGCAATACTTTGCTTCAGAATCCCTTTTCACCCTTCATTTTCAACATGTCTGGCATATAAAAAAATTTACACAATTTGTCACTGCTGCTCCATCAGAAAATGGTAAACCTTGTGTAAAAATAAGCCTGGATTGAAGAAACCAAAAAAAGGTCACAGTTTCATTCATTTGAAGTTTTTCAAATAAAAGTAAAGAGCAACATTAAAACTCAAAGCAAACTTGGATCATCCTGCATTGGAGGAGCACTGCCACCCACTCAACCCCCCATTATTTATATTAATGTTCAACTAGTTAAAATAACTGAAAGCATTTTAAAGGGCATAAACTTTAGCCAGTTGGCAATCATAAGAGATATTTTGACTCATTGCCTTTCAAAACAGGCAAGCTAAAAGTGCTATTGTTTAATGCAAATGCAAACAAATAAAGCCTTTCATTTTCAAAGCATAATGAAAACGAAATTATGTCATACTGCTATACTTATTAAAGTATTTGTTCTTAAAGCATTGATGGAAAAAGTCAAATTTTAGCCTCACACCCTTCTTTATATCATCCCAAGATGTTCCAATTTCACTTAAATCCTTCCTTATGACCTCCTCCCATCCAATTTGGGGATGAACTGCTTTTTGTTTGGCCAGAAAGGACAATCTTTGGCAATCTGCCATCTTTCATCTACATTCTTGCACCTTGAACACTCAAAACTCTAAAAGTTCATTCATTTTCCTACCATTTCCATCTAGGATACTTAAATCACCAGCAAAATCTAAATCTAGGAGAGTTTACTTCCATAACTGATTCCACATTCTCCCATTGCCTTTGCTTTGCTCCTTAGCACAAGTTCCATAGAAAACATCTATACAAATGGCAGTAGATCACAACTCTCCTTATATCCTGGTCCAATAAAAACCAGCTTTAGTTATTTACCTTTTGTTATTGGTATTATGGAGATAATTTGATATTTGTTGCTATTTAACTGAGACAAAGTTAGTCTACCTAATTTTTTGGAGGGGGCATCCCCCCTGCTATATGTAACATCTCTGCCATTAGGGCCTATATTTGGAAAGAGAGCTAAAAGGAAAAATAACAGCATACATTTTTTGTTATTATACATTTTAGTTTGGAGGAGGCTATGCAAAAGATGAGTTAATGTATATGAGGTTTCAAAATTCACAAAATGAATGTACTGCTTGATTTCTTTTGTATGCTCTTTCTAAATAGCCTATATTAATAAATTCACTTAATAATGAATTTCTTTTTTACATCAATGTAGTCATTCCTTCTTAGTCTTATACTTATTAAACCAGATAGGCTATCTTCTCAGTTTGACATTTATCTCCATGTGGAATTGAATGCAAAGACTAGATTACCAAAATATCATCAGATATGCACCATACAGCTAACATAAAACAGTATAGTTTATATATAGAGAAAAAATCCTGAGCCAATCATTATATACAGAAAAAATTCTATAGCCAACTAGATGGCTATATCAATGAAAGTTTATATATAGGAATCTTTAACCTTGCCAACCAGTTGGCTATTAGATGTCAGTTCTACTATAGTGTATACAATCATAGGCAGCACAATCGTGCTGCATAAGTAAAGAACAATGTTGGCAAAATTTATTATTTATTTTTTTGTGTTAGACCAGGGCACTTTGTGTCAAAGGAGTTGTCATAGAAACTTCAAAAAGGGCTCATTCCATTGAAAATTGGAGTGGCTAGTGCCCTTTTTAATAGTCAAAAGTGATTGGAAGGCAACTAACACCCCTTCCGCACCCACCAATTCCCAAAACACATCCAATCAAAATTTTGAGATAGCCATTTTGTTCAGCATAGTTGATTTCCAGACTGAAATCATGTTTTTGAGGAGGACACTTCCCCAAGGCCCTCAGGGCAAGGGTTGTAAGTTATGCCCTGGGGGCATATAAGATTTTTATAGAAAGCGTTGTCACACAAACTTCAAAAAAGGCTCATTCAATTGGAAATTAAAAGGGCTAGTGCCCTTTTTAATAGTCAAAAGTGATTGGAGGGCAACTAACCCCCCTCTCACACCCACCTTTTCCCCAAACACATTTGATCAAAATTTTAAGATAGCCGTTTTGTTCAACATAGTTGAAAGTTCTAAAAATTAGGTCTTGGAGGATGACACCCCCCCCCACAACCCTCAGGGCAAGGGTTATAAGTTATCTTCCTGGGGGCATATAAAGTTTTCATAGAAAGTGTTGTTGTAGAAACTTCAAAAGGGACTCATTCAAATGGAAATAAAATGGCTAGTGCCCTTTTTAATAGTCAAAACCGATTAGAAGGCCCCTAACACCCCTTCCACACTCACCATTGATCAAAATTGAACACATCCTACCAAAATTTTGAAATAGCCATTTTGTTCAACATAGTTGAAAGTTCTGGCAATTAGGTCTTTGAGGATGGTAACCCCCTCAAAGCCCTCAGGGCAAGGGTTATAAGTTATACCCTGGGGGCATATTGAAAGCTTTGTCATAGGAACTTGAAAAAGGGCACATTTGATTGGAAATTCAAAGGGCTAGTGCCTTTTTTAATAGTTGAAAGTGATTGGAGGGCAAGTAACCCCTCTCTCATGCCCACCTTTTCCCCAAACACATACAATCAAAAATTTTAAATAGCCATTTTGTTCAACATAGTTGAAAGTTTTGGAAATTAAGTCTTTAAGGACAACAAGCCCCCCCCCCTGTGACCCTCAGAGCAAGGGTTGTAAGTTATGCCCTGGGGTTATATAAGGTTTTTATAGAAAGCATTGTTGTAGAAACTTCAAAAAGGGCTCATTCCATTGGAAATTGAAATGGCTAGTGACCTTTTTAATAGTTGAATGTAACTGGAGGGAAATTAACCTCCCTCTCATGCCCAATATTTTCCCAAACATGTACCATCAAATTTTGAGATATGGCAGCCATTTTTTTCAACATAGTTGAAAGTTCTGGAAATTAAGTCTTTGAGGATGACAACCCCCCCCCCCAGCCCTCATGGCAAGCATTGTAAGTTATGCCCTGGGGGCATATGAGGTTTTTATAGAAAGCATTGTCATAAAACTTTAAAAATGGCTCATTTGATTGAAAATTGAAAGGGCTAGTGCCCTTTTAAATAATTGAAAGTAATTGGAGCGCAACTAAGCCCCCTCTCATGCCCACCATTTCCCCAAACACATCCAATCAAAATTTTGAGATATTCATTTTGTTCAAAATAGCTAAAAGTTCTGGAAATTATGTCTTTTATAATGACAACCCCCTCAGATCCCTCAGGGCAAGGGTTGTAAGTTATACCCTGGGGGCATATAAGGTTTTTATAGTGTTACTTCAAATTACCTTGAATTGTAGCTTGGAGCAAAATTAAGGATTTTTATCCTTGTAATACTCTGTTATGACTTCAATGGGCTGTTTGCTAAATTTTGGTTGATGACTGAGCAGCTTCCCATTTGTACAGGAACTCTTGCTGTAGCCATTCTTTGTCTAGATTTTTCTTGAATACACCTGTTGAATCAGCAGCCACTTCAGAGAGTAGATTCCACAAGTTTGTTACTTGTTGGCTGAAAAAATGGCTTCTTTCTCAGACTAAAGAGCATTGCTTGAAGATCTTTTGGAATTACCTCTAGTCACAGAATGTTCTGGGGGAGGGGTAAGGAGACAAGGGAGAACATTTTTCAAAATAATTTTGTGGGTCATTATCATGTCACCATGTTTCCTCCTGTATGCAAGAGTAGGAAGTTTCAAGTGACATAAACGCTCTTTGTATGGCATTTGTTTGAGGTCTTTGACCATTTTGGTTGCTCTTTGTTGAACTCTTCCTAGAATTTCTTTGTCCTTCTTGAAATAGAGTGATGCCAGGGACATTCCAACCTCTAGGCACAGGCAAACTAGTGCCTTGTAGAGCTTCATAAACATGCTTGGGCATCTGCTAGAAATATTTCTTTTGATCATTCCGAGAGATTGGAGGGCAGACAATGATACAGATTTTGCATGGGTGCTGAACTTTAGTTGATAATCAACAATGACTCCAAGATCTCTTTCTTCAGAGATTGCAGAAAGGGGGTTACCTTGGAGATGGTATTGCTGATGTGTGTTATGATTACCAAAGTTGATTACATGACATTTGTCAATATTGAATGAGAGGAGCCATGTATCAGCCCAAGTCCCAAGAATATTAAGATCCTTTTGAATAGATTGCCAGTCAGAGGTTGTGGCTGCTTTACCAACAAGTTTTGAATCATCAGCATAAAGAGTGATGAGGTTTGAGAGGAGATTGGGTGCATCATTTACATATAAGTTGAAAAGACTTGGCCCAAGAATGGTCCCCTGGGGAACACCACTTAAAACAGTTGTACACAAAGAGCAATGAAGGAAACCTTGAGAGTCATGAACTCTTACAACTTGTGTTCTTTCTGAAAGGAAACTATATCCACTGGACAATAACATCATCAACAGGTGCTGCTTTTAGTTTTGTAATGAGGAATTCATGGCAAACCCTGTCAAATACTTTTGAGAGGTCCAGGAGCACCATATCAACAGGTACATCATTATCCAATAATGATGTAACATACTTGTATGTGTGTATAAGATTAGTGTCAACAGATCTTAAAGATCTGAAGCCATGTTGATTGGAAGTGAGGATGTTATTAGTTTCCAAGTGCTGGATTAGAGCTCTATTAACAAATCTCTCAAGCACCTTTACAACTGCAGAAGTGATGCTAATAGGATGGTAATTTTCTACTTTATCTTTGGGGCTTTTTTTGTGGATTGGTGTTATATAGGACTTTTTCCAATCTGATGATACTCCATTTTGTAGGGACAGCAATAGTGTTGTCAAGGAAGCTTCAAAAAGGGCTCATTTGATTGAAAATTGAAAGGGCTAGTGCCCTTTTTAATGGTCAAAAGTGAATGGAGAGCAACTAACCCCCCTCTCATACAGGTTGTAAGTTATGCCCTTGGGGCATATAAGGTTTTAATAGAAAGCGTTTTAATAGAGACTTCAAAAAGGGCTCATTTGATAAAAAATTGAAAGGGCTAGTGCCCTTTTTAATAGTTGAAAGTGATTGGAGTGCAACTAGTCTCCCTATCAAGCTCACTATTTCCCCCAACACATCCAATCAAAATTTTGAGATAGCCATTTTGTTCAACATAGATGAAAGTTCTGGAAATTTGGTCTTTGAGGATGACACTCCCCCCAGAGCCCTCAGGGCTAAGGTTGTAAGTTATGCCCTGGGGGCATACAAGGTTTCTTATAGAAAATTTTGTCTTTGAAACTTCAAAAAAGGCTCATTCAATTTGAAATTGAAAGAGCTAGTGCCCTTTTTAATAGGCTAGTCAAAACTGATTGGAGGGCACCTAACCTCCCTCTCATGCCCACCATTTCCCCAAACACATCTAATCAAAATTTTGAGATAGCCATTTTTTTCAACATAGTTGAAAGTTCTGTTTATTATGTCTTTGAGGATGATCAACCCCTACACACCACTAAGGGCAAGGGTTGCAAGTTATGCCCTGGGGGCTTTATAGACTGTTGTAATAGAAACTTCAAAACTTTCAAACAAAACCCTTTTAAAATAGTCAAAAGTGATTGGAGGAAAACTAACACTCCTCCCACACCCACCATTTCCCTAAAAAAAAGAAAAAAAGATGACACACCCACCATTTCCCTAAAAACATCCAATAAAAATTTTGCGACAGCCATTTTGTTCAATGTAGTAGAAAAATCTGTAAACTATGTCTTTGAGGATGACATTCCCCCCACAGCCCACACTCCCACTCCCCAGTCAAAAAACTAATAGGATTTTAAGGAATAAATATCAGCATAGCCTATGTGTATTAAACTGACAATGCACATTTTTTTCAGTAAATTCATTTGAATTTTTTTTCAGTAAAGTGGAAATTATATTCTGGCTTTTAGAAAGCATAGGGTTTAGAACCATACTCAGATTAATTTCTGCTCATTTTGAGTTTGACTTATTTTAATTTCTGTTTGTTTTGGGCTTCATTTATTTATTGATACTGATTTGTGGTATTTCTATGCTTGGTAGATGGTTTGATTATATTTTTGTTCATTTTTGGTTTAATGGAGTTCTTTACTTTTTTTGAAAAACTAATTTTCTGCAAAAAGTTTTTTTGATTCATTTTATTATGGTCAATATCTACCAAATCATATTATTGAGTTAGGACTAAAGTGAATACACCATTTGATGCCTTTTTTTATGCTGATTAAAAATATAATAAGCATTTCTGTAGGAAATGAATTTCAGCCCCCCCCCTATACATGCCAATTCAGGGTTAGGTACAGCCTATATAGGGGGGGGGGGCTGAAATTCATTTCTGATAGAAATGCTTATTATATTTGTAATCAGCATAAAAAAAGGCATCAAATGGTGTATTCACTTTATTCTTAACTCAATAATATGATTTGGTAGATACTGACCTTTATTATTAGCTGAGAAGTTGGCTAATAAAGGGTGAAGTGTATATAGAGATAATATCTAATAGCCAACTGCTTGGCTAATCAAAACATGTCTATACCCTATGGCTGAGACCTTAATAGCCAACTAGTTAGCTAATTCTGCTGTGTACTAGAAACCTCACTGATAGCAGGGTAAATATACCAAATCATATTATTGAGTTAGGAATAAAGTAAATACACTATTTTCTGCCTTTTTATGCTGATTACAAATATAATAATCATTTCTATTGGAAATGAATTTCAGCCACCCCCTCCCCCCTGTATATGCCAATTCAGGGTATATATTTTGGTAAAGTTCTATGAAATCATATTATTGAGTTAGGACTAAAGTGAATACATCATTCAATGCCTTTTTTATGCTGATTACAAACATAATAAGCATTTCTATTGGAAATGAATTTCAGCCCCCCCCCCTATATAGGCTATACCTAACCTAACCTAACCCTGAATTGGCATATATAAGGGGAGGGGGGGGGGCTGAAATTCATTTCTGATAGAAATGCTTATTATATTCATAATCAGCATAAAAAAAGGCATCAAATGGTGTATTCACTTTAGTCCTAACTCAATAATGTGATTTTGTACAACTTTACCTATATTTCTACATTAGGGGAGGTGGGGGCAAATTTTGTTTCTGATGTATATGGGAGGTAAGTTTAAACTTTACCCCGACCTCCCCTAATGTAGAAGTATATACCCTGAATTGGCATATATAGGGGAGGGGGGGGGATAAAATTCATTTCCAATAGAAATGATTAGGCCTATTATATTTGTACTCAGCATAAAAAAAGGCATCAAATGGTGTATTCACTTTATTCCTAACTCAATAATATGATTTGGTATATGTTTACCGATAGCTGAGTAGTTGGCTATTTTAAACTACAAGTTTTTATATACCTGGAATCTCAATAGCCAAGTAGTCAGCCAATTTCACAAGTGTACTAGAAACTTTATTAATAGCTGACTAGTTGGCTAAAAAATTATGTATACCTGGGATGTTAATAGCCAACTAATTAGCTAGTTTTACAGTGTATATATAATTCTAATACTCTTTTCCTGTGCAAGTCCCTCAGTTGCTGAATCCTTTCTATCATAGCCAGGTTCGACATTTCACAACCTTCAACTTTAAATTTCTCCCGCAAACAGACACTGTTGCTCATCAGATAGTTCTATTTGAATACAGTCAAGATTCAAAGATACCAGGTTGTCGCCAGAACATTTTGCCCAAACTGGCGCAATCATTAGCCCAAAAATAGCCCAAACTAGCCTAAGAAAAGTGAACGCCATTAAAATCTTATTATACCCTATTAGAACTTATATGGGTATTACGAGATAAAAATAACATCGGCATATCAGATAACCTACACGAAAATGCAGATCAAAAGCAAAATAAGAGCCCTGTGAACAAACAAAAATTACCATCCCTCCATGTATGCCGTCGTGAAATTGACCAATGCTTTACTGAAAGAAAAAAGGCAAATTGCCCTTTGCGTACTCGGTTTATTGCATGCAAACCATGATCTTATTGAAAAATAGTTCTATGTAAACTTAAAAGAATACCTAGTAACAAACAGAAAATGCAGCTCTGCACTGTTTTGTTCTAAGTTTTTAGCATATGCTCCGGGGCGATAATTGATAATAGGTAAGTCCCACTAAGAGGCGGTTTTTTAGCAGTGAGAGAATGAAATTTATTTAATTTTTTGCTTTCAATAAAGCGCCAGTCAATTTTGCGACCTTATTATGCCTGATTAGAGGGCTATTATGGGTAAAACAAGAAAAGAACACAATCAGCATATCAGATAAACTACACAAAAATGTGGATTAAAGTGAAATAAGAGCCTTGTGAAAAAACGAAAATTACCACCCCTCCACGTATGCCGTCGTAAAATTGGTTAATGTTTCACTGAAAGCGAACAGGTAAATTGTCTTTCCATACTTGGTTTATTGCATGCACACCATGATCTTATCGAAAAACAGTGTTATGTGAACTTTAAAGAATACCTCGTAACGATTAGAAAATGCACCTCTGCACTGTTTCGTTCTATGCTTTTAGCATACTATTGATGAATTTACCAGATAAATATGCTTCATAGGATCAGGGGCGATAATTGATAATAGTTAAGGCCAATTAAGTGGCTGTTTTTTTTTCAGTGAGAGAATAACCTTTATTCCATTTTTTTTGCTTTCAGTAAAGCGCTAGTCAATTTTATGACGGCACAAGAGGAAGGGTGATAATTTTGTTCGTTTTAAGTTTCAACTTTGTTCTATCTGCCCATTTAATTCAAGAGGCGTATATATCTAAGTATTATGCATTATTAGGTATTCAATCTTTATCCATTTTGTTCAAAACCTAGAGTAATAGAATCTATGACTTTAAACCACAATTACAGAAAGGTTTATTATGCTTTCTAAAACCCAGAATATAATTTGTACTTTACTGAGAAAAATTCAAATGAATTTACTGAAAAAAATTAGCATTGTCAGTTTAATATACAAATGCTGATATTTATTCCTTAAAATCTCAATTAATTTTTGTTTTCTTAATGTTATAGGTGAAAACATTTAAAAGATTTTTTTCAATAAAGTAAAAATTATATTCTGGACTTTAGAAAGCATAGGCTTTAGAACCCTACTTATAGTTCAGTAAATCTACGGAAAAAATCGACGATCTGGGACAAAAATGTAATTTAACTGATTTTTACACCATTTTGTAGAGAAAATAATTCTGTATAACATACCAAAAGTCCCCAAAAATCCCAATGGCGAAACAGGGTGAAAAACGGGGGGAAAGGGGAAAATCCCGGGGAAAACTCGAAAATCTACGACCGGTAGTTTTGGATGCTGCGAATGGCATTCCTGATGCTCTTGGGTTGAAGAAGATCGAATATGAGTTTTTTTTAATGCTATGTAAGAAGTTGTTCCCCCGTTTCCCCACTTACAGGGGGGAAAGAGGGGGGAATATAGATCCTGTACAGCAGTTTACAAGAATTGTTTTCTGGGATTTCCCAGTGCGAGAAGAATGAATATGTTACTTAGATTGCTCTGTCATTGGCCTTTCCCTCGTTCTCCAGTTACAAGGGAAAAAGAGGGGGAAATCAAGATATCCTCTAAAGGGAAAAGATAGTCAGACGGCTCTACAGAATTTGGAGAGAAAACAAAGGTCTATCTACTAGGTTTTAAAATCCTCTAACACCGTTTTGACGAGAGTTTAATATCCTATTCCCTGTTGGTTCTGTTTTCCTGTTTACTGGAGATTCACTATCTACTGGTAGGTCCAATCGGTCAAGCAATAATGCAGGCTTGCCGTCCCCGATCTTTGCTCACTCCTTTACAAATATACCTTGGAGTCCAGCTATACCAGGAATCTGGTTCACGTTTTCTCATCGACCAGATGAATAGGCTAGGTTTTTCTACTTCTTAGTCTGAAGTCCTTCGACTCGAGCATTCTGCCGCAGTAACTGATGGTACAGAATTTCTGGGATGACTTATAAAACTTTCACTCAGTTCATTTGCAACAATGTCGACCACGACATTTGCATTATCAACAGAAAAATTACTTTCCATGGAATGGGCATGCTAGATGCTGCCACACCAAGGCTACCCAAACTTCCAATCATAATCCAAAGAACATTTGTAAGCCTTGAAGTACACCAGCAGGTTGGACAAGTTTCTTTCTTCTTCTACAACAGAAGACAACAGGAGAACAGTCTTGTGCACAAACCCATCCCGACTATCACCTTCGACGACAAGATCGAAGGCATTGACCTACTTTGGCATGCAAGCTAGATACATGACACGAAATGGGTCGGATGGAGTGGATTTATGCAAGCAATTCACCATGGGTCACACAAAGGTGCTTCTTCGATTGTTTTTTCTGCCTATGATTGACTATAATCCCTCCGATCTTTCTTGTGTATACACAACCTTATGCCTTATCCCCGATAAAGCGCGCCAGAATGGAATGGTACCAGTTGTTACTTTCGACCAACTATTGTACATGAAAGCGGTGAACATAATCAATGCTGTACCCGCTGATAGTTCTCTCAAGGCAGCAGTTCCAATGATCGGTGGTCTCCATTGCCGTATGAGCCTTCTTGGAGCGATTGGGTACCTGATGACGGAAACAGGAATAAAAGAAGTGCTCGAATGCCTATATACCGGTAACACCATTAAGCATATCCTTAGCCGTAAGGCTGTTTCAAGAGCCATGAGAGCGCACGAGCTTATGGATTCAGCATTGCCGATAATTCTTATTAGCAAATCGTATGGTTTCGACTGCACAGATGACACACGTGCGAGTCATCAAGACCCTGCAGTAGCTTCGGCAATATGTATGGCTATACTGAATGAGGAAGTAACCCTTGAAGACGCATCCAAAGCAGACGTAGTGCGTCAAATCCAAACATGAATGATGGAGTTTTGTGGTAAGGTTTTTTTATGGTATTAAGGTGATGTTGTGGTAGATGCCTTTATTCCCCCTTTATAGAGGAGATAAACTATGGCCCTAAGGTAATTAAACTTTGGTAGCGTGCCTTAGGCTATGACCGGAGTAATGAGGCGTACCAGCTGGGTATATTCGAGAGACTAAATGTAGATTATAGAGAGGTTGGCTATAATACAATACTTTTATTCAGTAAACACATACTAGTTCAAGGTTTAATAATATATATATATATATACTCTGCTGGGACTGGTTGTCCCAGGTAGAACCACAAGTATCAGAAATCTACAATAATATATAATAAGATACTTAAACACTTACAATAATCCGACAATATTCCAAGGTATTCCTAAATGAACGGACCAGAGGTCAGTCCGGCATAAAATTAGTATCTGTCTGCCCCTTCCCATAAAATGTATTTTTTATACATTTTATCAACAACACCTTCCGGGACCCAACTGACGCACATAGCTAGGCAGAGGTAATTTCTCAATTTCCCGTTAAGCAAAAACTTGCCAGGTATGTTCCTTATCTTAATTAATTTAAAAAACTTTTTCCATAAAATAAGTTTTTCAAAGAAAAGTAAAGAACTCCATTAAAGAAAAAATGAGCAAAAATAAAATCAAATAATCAACCAATTGTGAAACTACCACAAATCAGCACCGATAAATAAATGAAACCAAAAACGAACAGAAATTACAATAAATAACCGAGTCAAACTCAAAACGAGCAGAAATTAACATAAGTTGGGCGCAAAACCCTATGCCTTCCCAAGACCAGAACAAAATTTGCACTTTACTGAAAAAATACAAAGGATTGTGTATTGTCAGTTTAATATACATACACTGATATTTAGTAATCAAAATGTTAAATTTATTTGATTTATTAAAGTTATAAAAGTAAAAACATTTATATTTTTTTCAGTAAAGTACAAATTTTGTTCCAATTTCCAATTGAATGAGCGCTTTTCGAAGTTTCTACGACAACTTCTTCGATACAAAGTGCCCTGCTGCAAAGGAAAAAATTAATATATAATAAATTGTGCCAGCATCGTTCTTATATGCCCCAAGGGATAACTTAGAACCCTTGCCCTGAGGGTTGTGGGGGAGTGTCCTCCTCTTAACTAAGTCCCCGTTTCTTGTCTCGTTCTCGAGTGTCCCCGTTCTTTGCTTAGGCAGCGCGATCGTGCTGCCTATGATTTATACAAAAGCTTTCTGTATACACCTTGTATGCCCCCAGGGCATAACTTACTAACCTTGCACTGAGAGCTCTTCTGAGAGGGTTATCACCCTAAAAGACCGAATTTCTAGTACGTTTAACTACGTTGAACAAAATGGATATCTCAAAATTTTGATTGGATGTGTATTGGAAAATGGTGGGCGTGAGAGGGGCGTTAGTCACTATCCAATCACTTTCAACTATTAAAAAAGGCACTGGCTCTTTCAATTTCCAATTGAATGAGCCCTTTTGAAGTTTCTAAGACAACACTTTCAATAAAAACTTTATATACCCAAGGGCATAACTTACAAGCCTTGCCCTGAGGGCTGTAGGGGGGGGGGTTGTCATCCTTAAAGACCTATTTTCCAAAACTTTCAACAAATCACTTTCGAATATTAAAAAGGGTACTATCCCTTTGAATTTCAAATCGAATGAGCCCTTTTTCAAGTTTCTACAACAAAGATTTCAATAAAAATCTAATATGCCCACCAGGGCATAACTTATAATCCTTGCCCTGAGGGTTTTGTGGGAGTGTCCTCCTCAAAAATATATTTTCTATTTGGAAATAAACTACGCTGAACAAAATGGCTACCTAAAAATTTTGATTGGATGTGTTTGGGGAAATGATGGGCGTGGGGGGGGCTAGTTGCCCTCCAATCACTTTCGACTATTAAAAGGGGCACTAGCCCTTTGAATTTCCAATCGAATGAGCTTTTTTGGAAGTTTCTACGACAACGCCGTCTGTAAAAACCTTATATGCCCCTAGGGCATAACTTAAAACCCTTGTCCTGAGGGTTGTGGGGGAGTGTCCTCCTCAAAAACATATTTTCTATCTGGAAATAAACTACGCTGAACAAAATGGCTACCTAAAAATTTTGATTGGATGTGTTTGGGGAAATGATGAGCGTGGGGGGAGGCTAGGTGCCCTCCAATCACTTTCGACTATTAAAAAGGTTACTAGCCCTTCGAATTTCCAATCGAATGAGCCTGTTTTGAAGTTTCTAAACAACACCTTCTATAAAAAACCTTTAAGGCCCCTAGGGCATAACTTAAAACCCTTGTCCTGAGGGTTGTGGGGGAGTGTCCTCCTCAAAAACATATTTTCTACCTTGAAATTAACTACGGTGAACAAAATGGATATCTCAGAATTTTGATTGGATGTGTTCGGGGGAATGATGGTCAATGGGGGAGAGGGGCTAGTTGCCCTTCAATCACTTTCGACTATTAAAAAGGGTACTAGAACTCTCAATTTCCAATCGAATGAGCCCCTTTTAAAGTTTATACGACGGCTTCTTTCGTATGAAGTGCCCAGCTCTAAAGGAAAAAAAAATAATAAATAGTACATTGTGTCAACATCGTTCTTATATGCCCTCAGGGCATAACTTAAAACCCTTGCCCTGAGGGTTGTGGGGGAGTGTCCTCCTCAAAAACATATTTTCTATTTGGAGATCAACTATGCTGAACAAAATGGCTATCTCAAAATTTTGATTGGATGTGTTTGGGGAAATGATGGGCGTGGGGGGGGGCTAGTTGCCCTCCAATCACTTTCGACTATTAAAAGGGGCATTAGCCCTTTGAATTTCCAATCGAACTAGCCTTTTTTGAAGTTTCTACGACAACACCTTCTGTAAAAACCTTATATGCCCCTAGGGCATAACTTAAAACCCTTGCCTTGAGGGTTTTGGGGGAGTATCCTCCTCAAAAACATATTTTCTATTTGGAAACAAACTACGCTGAACAAAATGACTATCTCAAAATTTTGATTGGATGTGTTTGGGGGAATGATGAGCGTTGGTAGGGGCGGGGGGTAGTTGCCCTCCAATAACTTTTGACTATGAAAAACGGCACTAGCCCTTCGAAATTCCAGTCGAATGAGCCTGTTTTGAAGTTTATACGACAACGCCTTCTATAAAAACCTTATATGCCCCCAAGGCATAACTTAAAACCCTTGCCCTGAGGGGTGTGGAGGACTGTCCTCCTGAAAAACATATTTTCTATCGGGAAATCAACTACGCTGAACAAAATGGCTATCTTAAAATTTGGATTGGATGTGTTTGAGGAAAAGGTGGGCATGAGAGGGGGGTTAATTGCCCTCAAATCACTTTTGAATATTAAAAAGGGTAATATCCCTTTAAATTTCAAATCGAATAAGCCCTTTTTCAAGTTTTTACGACAAAGATTTCAATTAAAACCTTATATACCCCCAGGGCATAACTTATAATCCTTGCCCTGAGGGTTGTAAGGGAGTGTCCTCCTCAAAAATATATTTTCTATCTGAAAATCAACTACGCTTAACAAATGGATATTTCAAAATTTTTATTGGATGTGTTTGGGGGAATAATGGGCGTGGGGGGCCTAGTTGCCCTCCAGTCACTTTCGACTATTAAAAAGGGCACTAGCCCTATGAATTTCCGTTCGAATGAGCTTTTTTTGAAGCTTTTACGACAACACCTTCTTTAAAAACCTTATATTCCCCCAGGGCATAACTTAAAACCCTTGCCCTGAGGGCTGTGGGGGAGTGTCCTTCTCAAAAATATATTTTCTATCTGGAAATTAACTACGCTGAACAAAATGGCTGTCTCAAAATTTTGATTGGATGTGTTTTGGGAAATGATAGGCTTGGGGGGGGGGGGCCAGTTGCCCTCCAATCACTTTCAACTCTTGAAAAGGGCACTAGCCCTTTGAATTTCCAATTGAATGAGCCTTTTTTGAAGTTTCTACGACAACGCCTTCTATAAAAACCTTATATGCCCCTTATATGTGTTTGTGGGAATGATGGTCGTGGGGGGGGGGCTAGTTGCCCTTCAATCACGTTCGACTATTAAATAGGGCACTAGAACTCTCAATTTCTAATCGAATGAGCCCCCATTGAAGTTTCTACGACGACTTCTTCCATATGAAGTGCCCAGCTCTAAAGGAAAAAAAAAAATAATAAATAGTATATTGTACCAACATCGTTCTTATATACCCACGGGGCATAAATTAAAACCCTTGCCCCGAGGGTTGTGGGGGATTATCCTCCTTAAAACATCTTTTCTATCGGGAAATCAACTACGCTGAACAAAATGGCTATCCCAAAATTTTGATTGGATGTGTTTGGGGAAATAATGGGCGTTGGGGGGGGGGAGGGCTATATGCCCTCCAATCACTTTTGACTATTAAAAAGGGCACTATCCCTTTGAATATTCAATCGAATGAGCCTTTTTTGGCTATGCTGTGGCAATGTTTCTCGACCTTTTTAAACCTCCTTAAAAACATATTTTCTATCTGGACATCAACTACGCTGAACAAAATGGCTATCTCAAAATTTTGATTGGATGTGTTTGGGGGAATGATGGGCGTTGAGAGGGGGCTAGTTGCCCTCCAATCACTTTCGACTATTAAAAAGGGCAATATCCACCCCAATTTCCAATCGAATGAGCCCTTTCCGAAGTTTCTACGACATTTCCTTCAATACGTAGTGCCTGTCGAAGAACGAAAAAAACACATTGTGGCCACATTGTTCTTTACTTAGGCAGCACTATCGCGCTGCCTATGATTATGCGTTTTTTTTATTTCTTAACATTGGACGTGATCGTCTCTTACTAGGTTGGTAGCTACTGCTGCAACCCTGATATGACAACTTCTTTGATACAAAGTGCCCTGGTATGGAAAAAAAATAATACATTGTGCCAACATCGTTCTTTACTTGGGAAGCACGATTGCGCTGCCTATGATTTTACTATATAAACGCTCCACACTCCTATACACACCTTTCAGTTAGCATGGTGGTCTTTGTGGTTCAATTAATATAGGCTATAGTTCGTTCTTTAATATAATTCTTGTATTACTGAATTTAATTTTTAGGAGTTTTGGGTTTTTTATATTTCTTAACATTGGACGTGATCGTCTCTTACTAAGTTGCTAGCTACCGCTGCAACCCGGAAACTATTTCATTTTTACTATGGGGCGTGATCGTCTCTTACTAGGTTGCTAGCTACCGCCGCAACCGAGATTCCAGTTAATATGGACTATAGCTCGTCCTGTAATATAAAAACTATATAGATCCCTCATGTAAATATATCAAAGTGCCTTTTATAATAACTTTATATTCATTCTTTATTATAACTCCCTGTTGGAAGGAAGTTTTAATATATTGACTTTAAATATAACTGTGCAAGCCTGTACTATAGTTAAGTTGCCTATACAAGTTAGTATAGGCAAGAATTCGTTCTGTATTATAATAATGTTGCTAGCTACCGCTGCAACCCGGATCCTTGTTGCTCAACCAAAGGAACGGTAAGTATCCTATATATGGTTTTCGGACAGGGTAATTCTAATAGTGAATTTCTTGTTTTGATCTGACTCTATTTCTTAGGAGTTACTGGTTATTTTTGTTTTTTACTATGGGGAGTGATCGTCTCTTACTAGGGTGAGCAGATACCGCTGCCACCCGGAATAGTATAGGCAAGTGTTCGCTCTTTATTATAATTTAATTTAACTTTACCACGAACTTTTAGATTGTTTTTAAAATCAAATATCTTTGAAAAGACTGCAGTATGAAAAGACATAAAAAATGCAGTTTTAGTGGAAAAATTTATTCTGTTTTAAAAATAATTTGTTTTAGTCAAAAAAGGTTTTTAATCCAATTAATTTCCTTTAAAATGAGCCATTGAAAAACTCTCTACGATGTTCCAGTGCCAAGCTATGTGTGGAAGAGATAGAAGATAAAAAAAAGATGCCATTTATTCAGAATGCTGAAGTAGCTGCCACTTTTCGTGATTTTCAAGCCAATATATTTCCCTTGCTGTTAAAGCCAAGGGACAGAAAGTTTCCTATACAGGGGTTTCGGACAAGGCGGTTCTAATCGTGTACTTTTTTTTGGATCTGACTCTATTTCTTAGGAGTTATGGGTTATTATATTTCTTAACCTTGGACGTGATCGTCTCGTATACTACACAACGTATATATAATACTGTACTTCTTGTTTTGATCTGAATCTTTTTTTCAGGAGTTATGGGTTACTTTAGTTTAACTATGGGGCGTGATCTTCTCTTACTAGATTGCTAGCTACCACTGCAACCCGGATAACTAAGTCCAATATATGCAAGGGTTTGGTATCCTAATGATCGTCTTTTAATATAATATAAAAAAAATGTATTGACAAACACCATTCATGATGAACTACATCGGTCCCTTATGTAATTCTTTTGACGTAACTATTGATATTAAAATTCCGTTTTTTAGAGTTTCAGTTACTATTGAGAGGAGTAGCTCTTACCAGTTCGTTACCACGAACTGTTTGATTAGAAAGAAACTTTCGAGTAAAGAGACAGTTAGTATTCTATATAGGTGTATTGGACAATAAGGTTCTAATAATGTACTTCGTTTTTTGATCTGTTTCTGGTTTTAGGTTTAATGGGCTATTTTATTTTTACCATGGGACGTGATTGTCCGTTACATGGCTACTAGCTAACACTGCAACCCGGATTATAATGAATAATTCTTTACCAGAATCTTTACTATGAACTACCGCTGCAACCCGGATCTTCACTAGAAAATTTATCATTTACTTCGGGCAGAAGTGCGTTCTTTAATATAACTTGTTTGGAATAGTATGAGACGATCCTCAAAGAATAAGGCAGCGAACTAAGTCCAATATATGCAATGGTTTGGTGTTCTAATAATCGTCTTTTATTATATTCAAAAATAAGATATCTTTGAAAAGACTACAATATGGAAATACATCAAAAATGCAGTTTTTTGACAAAATTGATTTTACTTTAGAAAAAATTTTTATTTTTAATTATATAAGGCACTAGATGTAGCAATTTCCTTTAAAAAGAGCCATTATACAGCTCTCTATGATTTTCCAGTGCTCAGCTAGCTGAGGATACAAAAAAACGGAAAGAAAAAAAGATGCCGTATGTGAAGAATATCGTGGTTAAAGTAAATTTTCTTGATTTTCAAGCCAATATACTTTCCTTGTTATTCAAGCCAAGGGACGGCAAGTTTGCTAAATAGAGGTTTTGGACAAGGAGGTTCTAATAGTGTACTTCTTGTTTTGATCTGAATCTTTTTTCGGGAGTGATGGGTTACTTTAGTTTTTACTATGGGGCGTGATCGTCTCTTACTAGGTTGCTATCTTCCACTGCATCCCGGATATCCGTTGAAGCTTACATGGTCCCCATTTATAATGAACTATATCGATACAATATGTGTGTCTTATATTGTCTTGTCCAAATATAAGCACGTATAAATATTGCATTCACTTATTACTTCATATATGGTTGCTACCTTCGATTATGACGTCATTCATCAAGATTGGCCATAGAAATGCAGTTTTTAGTGAAAAAATTGATTTGATTAAAAAAAAAAAATTAAATTACAAATAGTACTAGATCTAGAAACTTTCTTTAAAATGAGTCATTGAACAACCGTCTACGACGTTCAAGTGCCAATCTTTGTATGGAAAAGAATAAAAGAAAAAAAATGCCGTTTGGGCAGAATGCTGTAGTAGCTGCCACTTTTCTTGATTTGCAAGCCAATATATTTCCCTTGCTGTTAAAGCCAACTGACAAAAAGTTTCCTATATAGGGGTTTTGAACAAGGCGGTTCTAGTGGTGTACTTTTTGTTTTGATCTGACTCTATTATTAGGAGTTATAGGTTATTATATTTCTTAACATTGGACGTGATCGTCTCTTACCAGGGTGCTAGCTACCGCTGCAACCCGGATCTTATTATACAGTTCATTACCACGAATTGTTTGATAATTCCTAGCTAATACTGCAACCTGGATTGCCTTTATAAAGTTAGTAAGGGCAAGAGTTCATTCTTTATAAACCGGAACTATTAAAAAATATTTTATCTTTAATTAAAGAAGGAACTAGATGTAGCAAGTTTTACTATTGAGACGAGTCGCTCTTACTATACAACATATAGTTCGTTATCACGAACTGTTTGCTTTGATGTATCTATTGGTACCAAAATTGTGTTCTTTAGAGTGTCAGTTACTATTGAGGCAAGTAGCTATTATTACTATAGATTTCATTACCATGAACTGTTTGATTGCTTCAAATTCAAATATCTTTGAAAAGACTGCAGTATGAAAATACATCAATAATACAATTTTTTTGACAAAATTGATTCTACTTTAAAAGTATTTTATTTTTGATAACAAAAGGCACTAGATGTTGCAATTTCCTTTAAAATGAGGTATTATACAGCTCTCTATGATTTTCCAGTGCCCAGCTAGCTGAAGAGGAAAAAAAGCGGAAAGAAAAAAATATCCCGTTTGTGGAGAATAACTTGGTTAAAGTCAATTTTCTTGATTTTCAAGCCAATATATTTTCTTTGTTATTCAAGCCAAAGGGCGGTAAGTTTCTTTTGTAGGGGTATCGGACAAGGCGGTTCTAATGGTGTAATTTTTGTTTTGATCTTCTTCTTTTTTTTAGGTGTTAGGGGGTTTTATATTTCTTAACATTGGACGTGATCGTCTCTTACTAGGTTGCTAGCTACCGCTGCAACCCGGATACAATGGTATTTTCTTCGAATGATCTCTTTTAATTAGGTTCTTAGCTACCGCTGCAAACCGAAACTATTAAAAAATATTTTATCTTTAACTAAAGAAGGAACTAGATGTAGCAAGTTTTACTATTGAGACGAGTCACTCTTACTATACAACATATAGTTCGTTATCACGAACTGTTTGCTTTGATGTATCTATTGGTACCAAAATTTTGTTCTTTAGAGTGTCGGTTACTATTGAGACAAGTAGCTATTATTACTATAGATTTCATTACCATGAACTGTTTGATTGCTTCAAAATTCAAATATCTTTGAAAAGACTGCAGTATGAAAATACATCAAAAATACAATTTTTTTGACAGAATTGATTCTACTTTAAAAAGTATTTTATTTTTAATAACAAAAGGCACTAGATGTTGCAATGTCCTTTAAAATGAGCTATTATACAGCTCTCTATGATTTTCCAGTGCCCAGCTAGCTGAGGAGGAAAAAAAAGCGGAAAGAAAAAAATATCCCGTTTGTGGAGAATAACTTGGTTAAAGTCAATTTTCTTGATTTTCAAGCCAATATATTTTCTTTGTTATTCAAGCCAAAGGGTGGTAAGTTTCCTTTATAGGGGTATCGGACAAGGCGGTTCTAATGGTGTAATTTTTGTTTTGATCTTCTTCTTTTTTTTATGTTAGGGGGTTTTATATTTCTTAACATTGGACGTGATCGTCTCTTACTAGGTTGCTAGCTACCGCTGCAACCCGGATTAATTTAACTACTCTAACTGTTGTCGGTCTGATCTGATCTGTTCTCGGTCCGATCTGATCTTTTATTGGTTTGATGTGAAGTTACAAACAGGAAATATCCTAAGGCTTTTTCTTAATTGGAATAGTAAGAGACGACCTGGCTACAACCTACGATCTTGACATCATTGATCAATCTTTAACATGAAACCCCAAAAAATAAAAAAATAATACACTGTGCAAACATTGTTCTTTACTTAGGCAGCGCTGTTGCGTTGCCTTTGATTCTAATTTGAATTAAAAAATTAAATTTACTGCTCAGACATCATAAATAATTTTACAGTTTGCAGTTAAATAAAATTATTTTATTTAAAATTTTCAGGATTATTCTAGTTTCAGTTAACGAATGAATTTTTTGTTAAAGCCCCCCCAAAAATTACTGCATTTTATATAATAATGGATAATTATATAAAAAAAAACCGTATTGACAAACACCATTTATGATGAACTATATCGGTCCCTTATGTAATAATAAAAATAATTTGTTTTAATTAGAAGAAGTTTTTAACCCATTAATTTTCTTTAAAATGAACCATTGAACAACTCTCTACGATGTTCCAGTACCAAGCTATCTATTGAATTACTAACCTATACTATAATTAAGTGGCGTATAAAATTTAGTATAGGCAAGAGGTCGTTCTTTATTATAACTTTTGTTTTGATCTGACTCTATTTTTAGGAGTTTTGGGTTTTTATATTTCTTAGCATTGGACTGATCGTCTCTTACTAGGTTGCTAGCTACTTCTGCAACCCAAATTCACATATATATTATTTATGAGAGGCAGCCTGGCCGAGTGGTCCAAGGCACTGGTGTTAGCCACCAGTCTCTTCGGAGGCGTGGGTTAAAATCTTACCGCTGGTATACGATTATGTTTGAAAGACTGCAGTGTGAAAAGACATCAAAATGCAGTTTTTGGTGGAAAAATTTATTCTCTTTTAGAAATAATTTATTTTAGTTACTATAGATTTTTAACCCAATTAATTTTCTTTAAAATGAGCTATTGAACAACCCTCTACGATGTTCCAGTGCCAAGCTATCTCTGGATACAAAAAAAGAAAAAAAAAGAAAAAAATATCCCGTTTAGGCAGAATGTTGTAGTAGCTGCCACTTTTCTTGATTTTCAAGCCAATATATTTCCCTTGCTGTGCAAGCCAAGGGACAAAAATTTTACTATACAGGGGTTTCGGACAAGGCGGTTCTAATGGTGTACTTTTTGTTTTGATCTGACTCTTTTTTTAAGAACTATGGGTTTTTATATTTCTTAACATTGGACGTGATCGTCTCTTACTAGGTTGCTAGTTACCGCTGCAACCCGGATTATGTAATACTAACTACATCTAACGACTATGACGTCATTGATCAATATTCTATATACAAAATTAAGTTTTTCGTAAAAAATAATTAATTGAAAAAAAAAATAAGTGCAAAAGAAGCTAGATTTAGAGATTTCTTTTAAAATGAGCCATTGAACAACTCTCTACGATGTTCCAGTGCCAAGCTATCTGTGGAAAAGTAGAAAGAAAAAAAATATCCCGTTTAGACAGAATGTTGTAGTAGCTGCCACTTTTCTTGATTTTCAAGCCAATATATTTCCCTTGCTGTTCAAGCCAAGGGACAAAAAGTTTCCTAAACAGGGTTTTCGGACAAGGCGGTTCTAATGGTGTACTTTTTGTTTTGATCTGACTTCTTTTTTAGGAACTATGGGTTTTTATATTTCTTAACATTGGACGTGATCGTCTCTTACTAGGTTGCTAGCTACCGCGGCAACCCGGACTAGCTACCACTGCAACCCGGATGTTTTGATTTGAAATTTTTCTTAGGAGTTATGGGTTTTTATATTTTTTATCATTGGACATGATCGTCTCTTACTAGGTTGCTAGCTACTTCTGCAACCCGGACACACAGGAAAATATCACAAACAGGAAAAAGCCTACGGCTTTTTCTTCTATGAAATAGTAAGAGCCGAACCTCAAACGATCATGTACCGAACTAAGTCCAATGTATGCAATAATTTTTTATTCCAATTCTCCTCTTTTAATGTAATAATTGACAAACACTATTTATGATGAGCTATATCGGTGTGTGTATAACCCTGTGTATAACTATCCCTGGAACCACCATATATAAGTTACTACAGGCGAGAGATCGTTCATTACTGTAAATTATTATAATTGGTATGGTGAAATAATAATATGCATATGGCTCTTAAATCATACTTCTTTATGGTTCCATATGGTCTAGTGGCTAGGATAGTTAACTTTCACTTAACAGGCTCGGGTTCGATTCCCGGTGTGGGAAAACTCTATAATCTTCGAACATTTGAACCTTTTATAATTTATAATGATGTATAATATAAATACTGTAATCTTAACTATAGTGAAGTTGCGTATGCAAGTTAGTATAGGGAAGAGTTCGATCTTTATTATAACCTTTAAAATGAGCCATTAAACAGCTCTTTATTATGACCACGAACTGTTTGATTTAATATTTAAGTTACTATGGGTTCTTTTCATTCCTTATTGTAAAAAAATTTCAGGAATTATTCTAGTTTCAGTTAACAAATAAATTTTGATAAAATGAAACAGTATTGACAAACACCATTTATGATGAACTATATTGGTCCCTTATGTAAACTTTACTAACCTATACTATAGTTAAGTGGCCTATAAGATTTAGTATTGGCAAAAGGTCGTTCTTTATTATAATTCCCATTGATCCATTTACTAGCCCCTTAGCAACACAAATATTTCTTTGGAGCATTACACGTGCACCTACTGCAAGTAACAAGCTCATGAAAGAACCGGCTGTTCTTTTTTTGTCGTTGCCAAAGTTTAAAACAGTGTTTGCTGCTTTCTGTTCGATTCGTTTGTCGTCAACAACTGAAGAGAGTCGATCAACTGCAGAAAGTTTAACGTAGTCTGAGCAGCTTTTTGTAAGAAGTAAATCGTTAACTACCATACAATTTTCATTGGTGGGCATAAGAATGACAGGTCTATTTCCCTCTTCATACAATTTTGAGTAAAGATCTATTATTTCGTCATTTGAAGCTCTGTAGGAGTTCCCAATTTTTCTCTTGTAAAGACTATTCAAATTTTCACCAGTGCAAAACCCTTGTCTAATTTCAGCAAGTGTATTAGCATAACTCTTATCCATCTTTTGTCTCACATTTATGCTTAGTTCCTCATACTCAAATAGATGCCAGAGGTTAAAAGTACCAACTGATCCGATCCTGTTTTTTACTTCTAGTCGTGTGAGAGGCATATAAGGAGGATTACCACTTACTGGTCTTAATTGAAGGAAATCTCCCAAAAATACGCAGTTAGCATTACCCATTGGCAAATCAACTGCCAATATTTCTGATAGTCTTAAATGAATGTAGGTTAAAAGAAGAGACGAAACCATACTAATTTCATCAATAATAAAAAGTCTTGTCTCCTTAAGTGTCCTTCTCAAAGTAAGAAGTTTTTCAGTGGAGAGAGGTGTGTATTTTGTGGTGTTTTCCTGATCAATAGCTAAACTTAAACAACTATGTATTGTTAAACCATTTATGCTATGTGCAGCAATACCAGTAGGTGCCATAACTACAACGGGACAATCTTCATTCTTGAACTTGTTGCAAAGTAGTCTTCTCACGACACTGATAACCCTAGATTTTCCTGTACCCCCACATCCAGATACAATCAACTTCAAAGATGTTGCACCATTGCGCTTGGTAACTGAGTCTAAAATTTTGTCAACAACTCTCTTTTGATCAATATTGAGCGACTCATAATCATTTTTCAACCATTCTTCGGTGTCACCATTTAAAATCTGTTTGTTTGTGTCTAACAAATCCTCCATAGCATCTGCTGCTCTGTCAATGACTCCTCCCTGAATTGCATTTTCTGGGTCATCTTCAATGTTTTCATCAATATTTTCTGCCTTCAGAATTTCTTTTGCACGTTCTCGGACCCTTTCTTCAAATTCTATATCGCTTTTCCTCTTAACAACAAATTTTTCATGGTAAGCTACCATGTCGGGATAGTTTACACTTTCAACACAGTAGGTTTTCGTAGTTGCTATTTCCACTGACTACTAGTTCATTTTCATTTCTCCAAGGTTTAAACAATTTTAAAAGATCTCCATAATAAGCATTTTTCTTCTCGTCAGTTTCAAATGGGTTTACCTTTCTGTGCTGTATGATATACGGTTTAAAAAGCCTTTTTCTGAGGTAGAAGGACCCGTCAGTTAACATCATATTATCATCAGTACCATTACGCTCCCGTTCATACCAAGACAATAACTGAAAAAGACTGATATTTTCCATATGTTCCGGTCTTTTAGGGTATATATCAATAACCCAGTGGGCAATGTACAGATCACTACTCTGTGGATCGTTTTTAGCAAGCTTTTCAAGCTCCTCATACCTTCTCAGTGTCCTCTTTACCTCGCTCTTTTTCGCAAGGTCAATATATCTAAATTGCCTAGAAATACTATACAATTTAGTACCAAGAAGCCTATCAGCAGCTTCAACTGCTCCAACTTGACGGGTTTTTATGGACTTCAACAAGTAGGACATAGTTCGTTGACCAAGACTTTTGCATGCATTATTTACTTCCTCCCACATTGCTTCTATTTCGACACTCTCTGCTTTTGTCATGTAATCGGTAATGTAATACGGTAATTTAGAGCCCAAATGGCCAATATATTGAACATCAATGTTTGCTTGATTAGCAATAAGTAACGCAGGAGAATAGTCATTTATATAACGCTCGTCATCTCTTCGAAGCAGATGATATACTCTTTTTCTTGGCTTTTTACGGTTTGTACCATGAGCCAAGCAGTCAAGGATGTCATATAATTCTGTTCGTTCCTTTGTAGGACGAGGAAAGCCAAACTTACAATACGTAACCCATCTTCCTCTTTTTCTCTTATACTTTCTTTGACAGTATTTATTACAGCGGTGCACTTGATGGTCTTTGACCAGTTTGTGAAGAGTTGGACTAGTCAATCTATTTGGTATTTCACAAGTTATAATACTATTGATATACTGAATCACTTCAGACGCTGTTGATTTCCCAATAATAGGAGCATCTTCAATCCACAATACACAGTGTACATGAGGCGCACCTCGTTTCTGATACTCGATACGCCAGAAATGATCCTTAATTTTACCAAACAAAGGATTTGTCTTTGAACAAATTAGCTCATTAAATATAGGTGTCCATTTTTTGTCAAAGTGCATGGAAACTGCAATTGGATCTAGACACGTCAAGTCTGCTGGGGTCATTTTTGCCACACCAGGTAAGTTCTTATGGACAGTCCGTAAATATTCAATAAATTCAGGAGAGTACCACTCAGCACATGAAACTGTCAGAAACAAAGTCGGTGGACCCAATTGCTCAATCATTGACTTTACTTTATAGGAAAGAGATTGAAAATACTGCTGAGATCCTCTGATTTTTGATTGAACAGAAAACAAAGTCGCTTCCATCTCTCCATCACGGGAATGAAGCCTGTCTATAAATTGACGAGCATTTTGATTTGGTTTCACAGTCCGCAACATATGACCGACGCTATTACACATGTAAGAGAATTCTTGCAATTGGAAGCTGTGAAAAAGAAACTGTTTGTCAAGACGAAACTTAGTATGTCTGCTAAGAAGCCTTGATTTAAAATATTCTGCATTCCTAATCCGAAATGGTCTTGCCTTGTCACGCAAGCCATATTTGCCTTTTGGGAAAAGATTTGGAAACACTTTTAGATCAAGTTCTTCCTGAAATAAGTCTTCGCTCTCACCTTTTAGTTTCTTGATTTGAAATTGGTCAGTACCAAGATCTTTCATCTGCTTAAAATCTTCAATGAAGTCTTTTGGTACCGCTGAATTGAGAGGCTGGACAGAAAAATGTTCAACCAATGTAGATTTTGCGCTTTCTGTCAGTTTCTGAAGGATTGCAGCTTCCGGTATTTCAGGTAAATTATCAACACCAACCGCTTTTTCAGCAAGACGTGCTTCAAGTATTTTATTTAAATCTTCTAGGGTGTATGCATGTATTTTTTTATAGAGACTGTTGTTCTCTCTTAACCACAACAGTGCTTCATGGACTTTTCTCAGATCTATTAGTGCAGTCCAAACATTCTTGTCGTAAGTAGGCTGACCATTGACAATGACTACAAAACTATCAATGTTAAGAAGTTTTTCAGGCTGAATATCTGCATTTGCTTGCACATCAACAGGTAGATATACTATTCTCCCCTTAAGAGCGTCAACAAGTTCTGTTCTAGGTCTCTTCAATGCAGTTACTTGCCCTAATCTGACGATCGTAAGACAAGGCATAACAAATCGAATCATTGCCATTTCAAAATTATTTAAACACTTTATACATCCCTGTGTACAGTCTATATGAAGGTTATTTAATACTGATCGGACATTCTCCTAACTTTTCAACATTTTCCCAGCACAGTAATCACAGACAAAGAATGAATCTATGACATCCTCTTTCCAACCTGTACATTGAATTAGTTGTTCTCTGTCATCTTTGGGTATGTCCTGTTGTAGGTGTTCTAAAATCGTGGCCATCATTACATCAAAACCTTTCCTATTTGAAAGGGATCTTAGACTCTTCAATTGGTATTTTGTCTTTATCTGCTCACAACTGTCACAATGCATTGTGGGGTATACATCCCTGATGTTAGCTACCTTATCAAGGCTCTCACCAAATAATTTTATTATTGTATTTTCATCCACAGAAACTCTAATATTGCTATCACCGTAAATGAAGTCTTGACTATTATTACGACAGAGTCTACTTGACACTTCTTCTATGTAATGACTTAGTTCCTTGTACGAACCCTCGACTTTTAGTAGATTAATATGTTGTATAATCTTACATTTTGATACTGCCTTATATACGCTATTAATGAAACAGTTCAAGACAGGAAAATGTGGAGCTAGTGCCCTTAGAGAACGCAAATAGCTCTGACATCCCTCATTTGGGCTACAGTATAACGAATGCCCATGCTTTCTTGTGTCCCTGTAATTGATTTCACAATAATCCAAGCCGCCAAGGTAGAAATTAACCACTTTGTCAGTTGAAAATTTTAATGCTATATTATTTTCAAGGATATCAAAAAGAATTTGACATAATTCAATATCCATCGGATAGAGCTTGCAGATATCAGGGTGACATTGCCAAGTAACCTGCTGCCCAATTTTTGGTTTTGAATGTTTACTCGGATTGTTATAGGTGACTTCAGCCATCATAATTTCCTTGTCAGATCTAGTTCTAGAGCATTTTTCAATAGTTGTCTCGTACTTTTCAGGACAGTTTGTTCTACTACACAGAG
Organism: Artemia sinica; assembly: GCA_027921565.1. Taxonomy (NCBI): domain Eukaryota; kingdom Metazoa; phylum Arthropoda; class Branchiopoda; order Anostraca; family Artemiidae; genus Artemia; species Artemia sinica. Next base: position 68,709,755 of record CM051256.1, read on the forward strand.
AATTTTTTGCCAAATATTCAGTAGAACTAAACGAACTGTTTAAAACACAGTTAGAAATGCTTTTTTCTTGAGTCGGTGTTCCAGGAATTTGTTCTAAATCATTAATCTTACAAACACATTTACTAATAATCCTAACAGGCTCGTTTTCGCCATAATTGAAAAACATTGCTTTTCCTTCGCTGTTGATAGGTATGCTTGTATATATATTTTTATTGCTGCTACATAAACTGCAATTGCTCCTTCCAAAATTAATATACGAATTTTCTAAGAAGTACGCCTCCGTATATTCACTGTGTTGTCGAACATTTTCCATTGCATCTATAAACTGTTCCGCAGTTGCCAATCCATACCTTGGAAGCTTTTCGTTAAACTGACAACATTTCTTTTGGATATTACTATGAAGCTTTGCCAAAGAATTTCTAGCCGACTTTTCAACAGCATCCGCTCTTTCAAAGAGAATTTTAATCTGTAATTTTGAAAACTTTTCGTGATTCCGATAAAACATGCGTAAAATGTTTCTCAATTTACAAAGATCAGCCTGCATTTTTGCCATCTTCTTGTATTTCTGAATGTAATTTTTCCCTCTGTCCTTATGCGTTCTTCGGTACAACCTCGCAGAGAATTTAATTTTTTCATTATAGATTTTGTCACCCCAGTAACGCTCCTTGATCTTTTGTTTGGCTGTCTCAATTTTTGCTTCTCGATACACCTGGACGGTTGAATACCTTTGCTTTTGGTTTTTCTTATATTCGATGCGGTAATCTTCATCATTGTGATAACTCTCCTTGATCTTTTGTTTGGCTGTCTCAATTTTTGCATGTCTATAATCTTCATCATTGTGATAACACATCTTGCTGTTTTGTTTTGCTCTCTCAATTATTACTTCTCGATACGCCTGGTCGGTTGAATACCTTTGTTTTGCTCTCTCAATTATTACTTCTCGATACGCCTGGTCGGTTGAATACCTTTGTTTTGCTCTCTCAATTATTACTTCTCGATACGCCTGGTCGGTTGAATACCTTTGTTTTGCTCTCTCAATTTTTACTTCTCGATGCGCCTGGTCGGTTGAATATTTTTGCTTTTCTCTTTTCAAGATACTATCTCTGTTGTTTGTGTAGTACTGTTTTTTTCAACTTGCGTGCGACTTGCTTGATTGAAACCATTATGTAATTATGAATGAGAACATTTTCATCTTTGTAGTTCTTAAGTAGTAATTATGACGTCACAGCGTAATGATTTTGTTGACGTCATAGAGCAATGATATTATTTCATGACGTCTTCAGAAACAACAATATAATTTCATGTTTTTCTATTCACGTCATAGCTCTAATATAAAACTATGATGACATTCATTATTTATCTAGTAGGGTTTCAGACAAGGTAATTCTAATGATGTACTTTTGTTTTGATCTGACTCTATTTTTAGGAGTTTTTTTATATTTCTTAGCATTGGACTGATCATCTCTTACTAGGTTGCTAGCTACTGCTGCAACCCAAATTCACATATATATTTATTTATGAGAGGCAGCCTGGCCGAGTGGTCCAAGGCACTGGTGTTAGCCACCAGTCTCTTCGGAGGCGTGGGTTCAAATCTTACCGCTGGTATACGATTATGTTTGAAAGACTGGAGTGTGAAAAGACATCGAAAATGCAGTTTTTGGTGGAAAAATTTATTCTCTTTTAGAAATAATTTATTTTAGTTACAAAAGGTTTTTAACCCAATTAATTTACTTTAAAATGAGCTATTGAACAACCCTCTACGATGTTCCAGTGCCAAGCTATCTGTGGAAAAGAAAAAAAAAAAGAAAAAAGAAAAAAATATCCCGTTTGGGGAGAATAACGTGGTTAAAGTCAATTTTCTTGATTTTCAAGCCAATATATTTCCCTTGCTTTTCAAGCCAAGGGACAGAAAGTTTCCTATACAGGGGTTTCGGACAAGGCGGTTCTAATGGTGTACTTTTTGTTTTGATCTGACTCCTTTGTTAGGAACTATGGGTTTTTATATTTCTTAACATTGGACGTGATCGTCTCTTACTAGGTTGCTAGCTACCGCTGCAACCCGGATTATCTAGTAGGGTTTCAGACAAGGTAGTTCTAATGATATACTTTTGTTTTGATCTGACTCTATTTTTAGGAGTTTTGTTATATTTCTTAGCATTGGACTGATCGTCTCTTACTAGGTTGCTAGCTACTGCTGCAACCCAAATTCACATATATATTTATTTATGAGAGGCAGCCTGGCCGAGTGGTCCAAGGCACTGGTGTTAGCCACCAGTCTCTTCGGAGGCATGGGTTCAAATCTTACCGCTGGTATGCGATTATGTTTGAAAGACTGCAGTGTGAAAAGACATCAAAAATGCAGTTTTTGGTGGAAAAATTTATTCTCTTTTAGAAATAATTTATTTTAGTTACTATAGATTTTTAACCCAATTAATTTCCTTTAAAATGAGCTATTGAACAACTATCTACGATGTTCCAGTGCCAAACTATCTCTGGAAACAAAGAAAAGAGAAAAAAATATCCCGTTTAGGCAGAATGTTGTAGTAGCTGCCACTTTTCTTGATTTTTTAGTACTGATTTTTTAACTTGCGTGTAGCTTGCTTTGATCTAACCATTATGTATTCATGAATGAGACCATTTACAGTTTTGACGTTTCTTATATAGTAATTATGACGTCACTGCATCAAAAATACAATTTTTTATGGAAAAATTTATTCTCTTTTAGAAATAATTTATTTTAGTTACTATAGATTTTTAACCCAATTAATTTCCTTTAGGATGAGCTATTGAACAACCCTCTACGATGTTCCAGTGCCAAGCTATCTCTGGATACAAAGAAAAGAGAAAAAAAATATCCCGTTTGGGGAGAATAACGTGGTTAAAGTCAATTTTCTTGATTTTCAAGCCAATATATTTCCCTTGCTGTTCAAGCCAAGGGACAGAAAGTTTCCTATAAAGGGGTTTCGGACAAGGCGGTTCTAATGGTGTACTTTTTGTTTTGATCTGAATCCTTTTTTAGGAGGTATGGGTTTTTATATTTCTTAACATTGGACGTGATCGTCTCTTCCTAGGTTGCTAGCTACCGCTGCAACCCGGACTTAGCATTGGACGTGATTGTCTCTTACTAGGTTGCTAGCTACCGCTGCAACCCGGATTGCTAGCTACCGTTACAACCCGGATTTTAATATAACTTCAGTTACTATGGACTATGTAATGCCACCCGGATTGACCACCCAGATTATGTAAACCTGATTACAAACAGGAAAAAGCCTACGGCTTTTTTGGAGTAGTAAGAGACGACTCTCAAACAATCCGGCAGCTAAGTTAGTCCATTGTATGCAATAGTTTGTTCTTCTAATGATAACCTATACTATAATTAAGGGGCGTATACAATTTAGTATAGGCAAGAGGTCGTTCTTTATTATAAATAATGCTAGCTACCTAGTAACAAACAGGAAAAAGCCTACGGTTTTTTCTTCTTTGAAATAGTAAGAGACGAACCTCAAACAATCAAAGGGCTAACTAATTCCAATATGTGCAATTGTTTTTTATCCCAATGATCGTCTTTTAATGTACCTTCAAAATTCAAACATCTTTGAAAAAATGCAGTATGAAAATACATCAAAAATGCATTTTTTTGACAAAATTGATTCTACTTTAAAAACTATTTTATTTTTAATTACAAAAAGCACTAGATGTAGCAATTTCCTTTAAAAAGAGCTATTATACAGCTCTCTATGATTTTCCAGTGCCCAGCTAGCTGAGGAGAAAGAAAAAGCTTTCAGTTAACATGGGCTAGGTGTCGTTCTTTATTGAAATTTTAGCTACTATAGATTTTTAACCCAATTAATTTCCTTTAAAATGAGCTATTGAACAACCCTCTACGATGTTCCAGTGCCAAGCTATCTCTGGATACAAAAGAAAAAAAGAAAAAAAAAAGAAAAAAATATCCCGTTTAGGCAGAATGTTGTAGTAGCTGCCACTTTTCTTGATTTTCAAGCCAATATATTTCCCTTGCTGTTCAAGCCAAGGGACAGAAAGTTTCCTATACAGGGTTTTCGGACAAAGCGGTTCTAATGGTGTACTTTTTGTTTTGATCTGACTCCTCTGTTAGGAACTATGGGTTTTTATATTTCTTAACATTGGACGTGATCGTCTCTTACTAGGTTGCTAGCTACCGCTGCAACCCGGATTGAATTCCGCCGCTGACAGCATTTTAGATCAAAGAAATCAAATTACTTGTTTGAGTCATAAATTATAATCTTATTTCATTTACTATGGGCTGCAGTTCGTTCTTTACTGTAAAAGAGAAAAAAATATCCCGTTTAGGCAGAATGTTGAAGTAGCTGCCACTTTTATTGATTTTTTAGTACTGATTTTTTAACTTGCGTGTAACTTGCTTTGATCTAACCATTATGTATTCATGAATGAGACCATTTACAGTTTTGACGTTTCTTATATAGTAATTATGACGTCACTGCATCAAAAATACAGTTTTTATTAGAAAAATTTATTCTCTTTTAGAAATAATTTATTTTAGTTACTATAGATTTTTAACCCAATTAATTTCCTTTAAAATGAGCTATTGAACAACTATCTACGATGTTCCAGTGCCAAGCTATCTCTGGATACAAAAAAAGAAAAGAGAAAAAAATATCCCGTTTGGGGAGAATAACGTGGTAAAAGTCAATTTTCTTGATTTTCAAGCCAATATATTTTCTTTGTTATTCAAGCCAAAGGGCGGTAAGTTTCCTTTATAGAGGATTCGGACAAGGCGGTTCTAATGGTGTACTTTTTATTTTGATCTGACTCTTTTTTTAGGAGTTGGGGGGTTTTATATTTCTTAACATTGGAGGTGATCGTCTCTTACTAGGTTGCTAGCTACCACTTAAACCCGGATTATGTAATCCGGGTACATAATCCCGGTGTGGGAAATATGCATATGGCTCTTAAATCATACTTCTCTGTGGTTCCATATGGTCTAGTGGCTAGGATAGTTAACTTTCACTTAACAGGCTCGGGTTCGATTCCCGGTGTGGGAAAATTTTTAACTCTATAATCTTCGAACATTTGAACCTTTTATAATTTATAATGATGTATAATATAAATACTGTAATCTTAACTATAGTGAAGTTGCGTATGCAAGTTAGTACAGGGAAGAATTCGATCTTTATTATAATGTTCATCATTACCATACCGTTCCTTGATCTTTTGTTTGGCTGTCTCAATTTTTGCATGTCTATAATCTTCATCATTGTGATAACACATCTTGCTGTTTTCTTTTGCTCTCTCAATTATTACTTCTCGATACGCCTGGTCGGTTGAATACCTTTGCTTTTTTCTTTTCAAGTTACTATCTCTGTTGTTTGTGTAGTACTCTTTCTTCAACTTGCGTATAGCCTGCTTTGATCTAACCATTATTCTAATCAAGAATGAGAGAATTTTCAGTTTTGACTTTCCTTATATACTAATTATGACGTCACTCTATTCACGTCATAACTCTAATATAAAACTATGATGACGTTCATTATTTATCTAGTAGGGTTTCAGACAAGGTATTTCTAATGATGTACTTTTGTTTTGATCTGACTCTATTTTTAGGAGTTTTGGGTTTTTATATTTCTTAGCATTGGACTGATCGTCTCTTACTAGGTTGCTAGCTACTGCTGCAACCCAAATTCACATATATATTTATTTATGAGAGGCAGCCTGGCCGAGTGGTCCAAGGCACTGGTGTTAGCCACCAGTCTCTTCAGAGGCGTGGGTTCAATTCTTACCGCTGGTATACGATTATGTTTGAAAGACTGCAGTGTGAAAAGACATCAAAATGCAGTTTTTGGTGGAAAAATTTATTCTCTTTTAGAAATAATTTATTTTAGTTACTATAGATTTTTAACCCACTTAATTTCCTTTAAAATGAGCTATTGAACAACCCTCTACGATGTTCCAGTGCCAAGCTATCTCTGGATACAAAAGAAAAAAAAAAGAAAAAAAGAAAAAAATATCCCGTTTAGGCAGAATGTTGTAGTAGCTGCCACTTTTTTTGATTTTCAAGCCAATATATTTCCCTTCCTGTTCAAGCCAAGAGACAGAAATTTTACTATGCAGGGGTTTCGGACAAGGCGGTTCTAATGGTGTACTTTTTGTTTTGATCTGACTCTTTTTTTTAGGAACTATTGGTTTTTATATTTCTTAACATTGGACGTGATCGTCTCTTACTAGGTTGCTAGCTACCGCTGCAACCCGGATATAGTTAAGTGGCCTATAAAATTTAGTATAGGAAAGAGGTCGTTCTTTATTATAAAATCTTCGAACATTCGAACCTTTTAATAATTTATAATGGTCTACAATATAAATACTGTAATCTTCACTATAGTGAAGTTGCCTATGCAAGTTAGTATAGGGAAGAGTTCGATCTTTATTATATAATCAATTTCCGTATGGGAAATTTTTACTTATGATTATTTCTTAAGGAACATAATTAAAATTTCTTAATGCAATAAAAATAATTTGTTTTATAATTACAAAAGGTTTTTAACCCCATTAATTTCCTTTAAAATGAGCCATTGAACAACTCTCTACGATGTTCCAGTGCCAAGCTATCTGTTGAATTACTAACCTATACTATAATTAAGTGGCGTATAAAATTTAGTATAGGCAAGAGGTCGTTCTTTATTATACTCAAACGATCAAGTAGCTAACTAAGTCCAATGCATGCAATAACTTTTTATCCCAATGATCGTCTTTTAATGTAACATATCAGTTACTATGGGAGAGAGATCGTTCTTTACTGTAATTATTTTTAAAACAAAATCAGGTGAAATTAATTAGCTAATTTGACAAGACATAGGTAACTAAGGGCAAGAGTTCGTTCTTTACTATAAAACAGGCTCGGGTTCGATTCCCGGTGTGGGAAAATTTTTAACTCTATAATCTTCGAATATTTGAACCTTTTATAATTTATAATGATGTATAATATAAATACTGTAATCTTAACTATATTAACTATAGTGAAGTTGCGTATGCAAGCTAGTATAGGGAAGAGTTCGATCTTTATTGTAATTTTTAACTCTATAATCTTCGAACATTAGAAGCTCTAAACCTTTTATAATTTATAATGAACCACATCGATCCTTTATGTAACCTATATGGTCTAAAGGTTGGGATAGCTCTCACCCAGTTGGCTTGAGTTCAATTTCCGTATGGGAAATTTTTACTTATGATGATTTCTTAAGGAATATAATTAAAACTTCTTAATGTAATAAAAATAGTTTGTTTTAATTACAAACTGTTTTTAACCCCATTAATTTCCTTTAAAATAAGCCATTGAACAACTCTCTACGATGTTCCAGTGCCAAGCTATCTGTTGAATTACTAACCTATACTATAATTAAGTGGCGTATAAAATTTAGTATAGGCAAGAAGCCGTTCTTTATCATAATTTTTTTCTGTCTAGGCTCTAAGGCTTTATCGTCTATGGCTTTACAATCCACTGTCAAATGTGTTTCTCTTTCAATTTCCAAGGTATAGAAGGCTGACTAGACGCAAAAAATGAGAAAAAGCAGCGTTGCTCCGAAACAGAATCAACATTTACGGGACAGAGTGGGATATAAACTATGGACTAAAGTTCGTTCTTTAATGTAAATGATCTAACCATTATGTATTCATGAATGAGACCATTTGCAGTTTTGACGTTTCTTATATAGTAATTATGACGTCACTGCATCAAAAATACAGTTTTTATTGGAAAAATTTATTCTCTTTTAGAAATAATTTATTTTAGTTACTATAGATTTTTAACCCAATTAATTTCCTTTAAAATGAGCTATTGAACAACCCTCTACGATGTTCCAGTGCCAAGCTATCTCTGGATACAAAAGAAAAAAAAAAGAAAAAAATATCTCGTTTGGGGAGAATAACGTGGTTAAAGTCAATTTTCTCGATTTTCAAGCCAATATATTTCCCTTGCTGTTCAAGCCAAGGGACAGAAAGTTTCCTATACAGGGGTTTCGGACAGGGCGGTTCTAATGGTGTACTTTTTGTTTTGATCTGACTCCTGCTTTAGGAGCTATGGGTTTTTATATTTCTTAACATTGGACGTGATCGTCTCTTACTAGGTTGCTAGCTACCGCTGCAACCCGGAAAAAAATATCCCGTTTAGGCAGAATGTTGTAGTAGCTGCCACTTTTCTTGATTTTCAAGCCAATATATTTCCCTTGCTGTTCAAGCCAAGGGACAGAAAGTTTCCTATACAGGGGTTTCGGACAAGGCGGTTCTAATGGTGTACTTTTTGTTTTGATCTGACTCTTTTTTTAAGAACTATGGGTTTTGATATTTCTTAACATTGGACGTGATCGTCTCTTACTAGGTTGCTAGCTACCGCTGCAACCCGGATACAATTCCGAAACTAGAAATTCCCTCACCAAGGAAGATTCTCCCTATAAAAATCTACCCCAAGCACAACCCCCCTTCCCCCCCCCGAAAAAAGGCGGTATATTTTCCCAATAACAGATTCTAAATGTAGACAATGAGCGAATTTCATAACTTACAGGCCTTTGAAGGAAATTAGAGCAACAGTAAATTATAATTGTTATTATTGAAGCACTGCTCAAACAGGAAATAGAAAAGTAAAAAATTAACGCTTGCAATTATTGAAACATAAAAGAAAATAATAAGACGGCTATTATTTCTTGGTGTTTCATTATACTTTTGTCGATGTACCGTGTATTCATGTATTGATTCAATTGCTTTTTCATACTTGAACTCCAAGTTTTGCTTCTCCAAGCGTTGGTCGTTACCAGAGATTTGGTATTCTTGAAGGAATCTCAAAGCATTTTGTATGTCTAGTCGAGCTCTTCTTACTTTAGCTAACATTTCAGGATAATATGTGCTTAAAATATCTTTATCAAGTGAATCTCGAATTGTTTCTAATTCTGTTATTTTCTTGTATATATTCAAGAATGGCTTGTTTTCGGTGGGTTTAACTTTCCTATCTTTCGATATTGTAGTGGTAGCTGTAGTACCATGTGTAGCAGTTGATGCAGCAGTAGGGATGGGTGAAGTAGTGTTAGCCAAAGTGGTGGTAGCTGTAGTAGTAGGCGCACTAGTGATAGTGGTAGTAGTAGGTGCACTAGTAGTTGTAGTAGGAAGTGTAGGTACACTAGTACTTGTAGTAGTAGAAGTAGGTACGCTAGTACTTATAGTAGAAGTAGTAGAAGTTGTTGATGAGGTAGTTGAAGTAGTGGTAGTAGTAGGTGTTGTAGATGGGTTAGTTGAAGTAGTGGTAGCTGCTGTAGAAGTAGGTACACTAGTACTTGTAGCAGAAGTAGTAGAAGTTGTTGATGAGGTAGTTGAATTAGTGGTAGTAGTAGGTGTTGTAGACTGGGTAGTTGAAGTAGTGGTAGCTGCTGTAGAAGTAGGTACACTAGTACTTGTAGTAGAAGTAGTAGGAGTTGTAAACGGGGTAGTTGAAGTAGTGGTAGCTGCTGTAGAAGCTGGTACACTAGTACTTGTAGTAGAAGTAGTAGGAGTTGTAGACGGGGTAGTTGAAGTAGTGGTAGCTGCTGTAGAAGTAGGTACACTAGTACTTGTAGTAGAAGTAGTAGGAGTTGTAGACAGGGTAGTTGAATAGTGGTATCTACTGTAGAAGTAGGTACACTAGTACTTGTAGTAGAAGTAGTAGGAGTTGTAGACGGGGTAGTTGAAGTAGTAGTAGTAATATGTGTTGTAGATGGGGTAGTTGAAGAGATCATAGCTGCTGTAGAAGTAGGTACACTAGTACTTGTAGTAGAAGTAGTAGGAGTTGTAGACAGGGTAGTTGAAGTAGTGGTATCTACTGTAGAAGTAGGTACACTAGTACTTGTAGTAGAAGTAGTAGGAGATGTAGAAGGGGTAGTTGAAGTAGTAGTAGTAATAAGTGTTGTAGACGGGGTAGTTGAAGTAGTAGTAATAATAGGTGTTGTAGACGGGGTAGTTGAAGTAGTAGTAGTAATAGGTGTTGTAGACGGGGTAGTTGAAGTAGTGGTAGTAGTAGTCGTTGTAGACGGGGTAGTTGAAGTAGTGTAGTCCAATATAAGCAATTGTTTGTTCTTCTAATGATCATCTTTTAATTTGGCGTTTCTTACTAGGTTGCTAGCTACCACTTAAGCCCTGATTATGTAATAGGTTGCTAGCTACCGCTGCAACCTAGATATTCTTATTTCTGCTACTATGGGCTAAGGTTCGTTCTTTCATGTAAAACTAGCATAAAACTTTTTAAGCCTGATGAAGATTTAACTAATGTGTCAAAAGTAAGGTTGCAAGTCGACGATTTTGTTTTGGCCTTATTATAATTGGTATGGTGAAATAATAATATGCATATGGCTCTTAAATCATACTTCTTTATGGTTCCATATGGTCTAGTGGCTAGGATAGTTAACTTTCACTTAACAGGCTCGGGTTCGATTCCCGGTGTGGGAAAATTTTTAACTCTATAATCTTCGAACATTTGAACCTTTTATAATTTATAATGATGTATAATATAAATACTGTAATCTTAACTATAGTGAAGTTGCGTATGCAAGTTAGTATAGGGAAGAGTTCGATCTTTATTATAACTTTTCAAAATTAAATTAGTTACTATCGCATAGAGTTAGTTCTTTACCAAATCGTAATAAATTGTTTTATAATAATAATTAATTTTGTTAATTACAAAAGGTTTCTACATACAGCAGTTTCCTTTAAAATGAGCCATTACACAGCTCTTTACTATGACAACGAACTGTTTGATTTAATACTTAAGTTACTATGGGTTAAGGATCGTTCCTTATTGTAATGAACAACCCTCTACGATGTTCCAGTGCCAAGCTATCTGTGGAAAAGAAAAAAAAAGAAAAAATATCCCGTTTGGGGAGAATAACGTGGTTAAAGTCAATTTTCTTGATTTTCAAGCCAATATATATTCCCTTGCTGTTCAAGCCAAGGGACAGAAAGTTTCCTATACAGGGGTTTCGGACAAGGCGGTTCTAATGGTGTACTTTTTGTTTTGATCTGACTCCTTTGTTAGGAACTATGGGTTTTTATATTTCTTAACATTGGACGTGATCGTCTCTTACTAGGTTGCTAGCTACCGCTGCAACCCGGATATGGACTAAGGTTCGTTCTTTCATGTAAAACTAGCAAAACATTTTTTAAGCCTGATGAAGATTTAACTAATGTGTCAAAAGTAAGGTTGCAAGTCGACGATTTTGTTTCGGCCTTATTATAATAACTGGTATGGTGAAATAATAATACGCATATGGCTCTTAAATCATACATACTTCTTAATGGTTCAATATGGTCTAGTGGCTAGGATAGTTAACTTTCACTTAACAGGCTCGGGTTCGATTCCCGGGGTGGGAAAATTTTTAACTCTATAATCTTCGAACATTTGAACCTTTTATAATTTTTAATGATGCATAATATAAATACTGTAATCTTAACTATAGTGAAGTTGCGTATGCAAGTTAGTATAGGGAAGAGTTCGATCTTTATTATAATTCCAGTGCCAAGCTATCTGTGGAAAAGAAAAAGAAAAAGAAAAAAGAAAAAATATCCCGTTTGGGGAGGATAACGTGGTTAAAGTCAATTTGCTTGATTTTCAAGCCAATATATTTCCCTTGCTGTTCAAGCCAAGGGACAGAAAGTTTCCTATACAGGGGTTTCGGACAAGGCGGTTCTAATGGTGTACTTTTTGTTTTGATCTGACTCCTTTGTTAGGAACTATGGGTTTTTATATTTCTTAACATTGGACGTGATCGTCTCTTACTAGGTTGCTAGCTACCGCTGCAACCCGGATAACATTGGACGTGATCGTCTCTTACTAGGTTGCTAGCTACCGCTGCAACCCGGAAAAACATTGGACGTGATCGTCTCTTACTAGGTTGCTAGCTACCGCCGCAACGCGGATATATTTCCTAACACTGGACATGATCGTCTCCTACTAGGTTGCTAGCTACTGCTGCAACCCGGTTACAATTTAGCATAGGCAAGAGGTCGTTCTTTATTATAATAGGCGGTATTGGTTATTATATTTCTTAGTGTCGGATGTGATCGTCTCTTACTAGATCTTAAAATTGGACGTGATCGTCTCTTACTAGGTTTCTAGCTACCGCTGCAACCCGGATCTTTACTATAATTATATTTCTTAACATTGGACGTGATCGTCTCTTACTAGGTTGCTAGCTACCGCTGCAACCCGGATTACTATAGGTTATAGCTCGTTGTTTAATGCAATACTTGTCGAAAGAACGTGTATAAATATTGCATTCATTTATTATGTCACATATGGTTATCTTTTAATGTATTATTACAAACAGGAAAAAGCCTACTGCTTTTTCTTCTTTGGAATAGTAAGAGACGAACCTCAAAGAATCAGGCAGCTAACTAAGTCCAATATAAGCAATGGTTTGTTCTTCTAATGATCATCTTTTAATTTGGCGTTTCTTACTAGGTTGCTAGCTACCACTGCAACCCGGATTATGTAATTAATAGGTTGCTAGCTACCGCTGCAACCTAGATATTCTTATTTCTGCTATTATGGGCTAAGGTTCGTTCTTTACTGTAACACTAGCAAAACAGTTTTTAAGTCTGATGAAGATTTAACTGATGTGTCAAAAGTAAGGTTGCAAGTCGACGATTTTGTTTTGGCCTTCTTATAATTGGTTTGGTGAAATAATAATATGCATATGGTTCTTAAATCATACTTCTTTATGGTCCCATTTGGTCTAGTGGCTAGGATAGTTAACTTTCACTTAAGAGGCCCGGGTTCGATTCCCGGCGTGGGAAAATTTTTAACTCTATAATCTTCGAACATTCGAACCTTTTATAATTTATAATGATGTATAATATAAATACTGTAATCTTCACTATAGTGAAGTTGCCTATGCAAGTTAGTATAGAGAAGAGTTCGATCTTTATTATAAAAAAAAAAGAAAAAAATATCCCGTTTAGGCAGAATGCTGTAGTAGCTGCCACTTTTATTGATTTTCAAGCCAATATATTTCCCTTGCTGTTCAAGCCAAGGGACAGAAAGTTTCCTATACAGGGGTTTCGGACAAGGCGGTTCTAATGGTGTACTTTTTGTTTTGATCTGACTCCTCTGTTAGGAACTATGGGTTTTTATATTTCTTAACATTGGACGTGATCGTCTCTTACTAGGTTGCTAGCTACCGCTGCAACTTGGATCTCTACGATGTTCCAGTGCCATGCTATCTGTTGAATTACTAACCTATACTATAATTAAGTTGTGTATAAAATGTAGTATAGGCAAGAGGTCGTCTTTTATTATAATTTTTATATTTCTTAACATTGGACGTGATCGTCTCTTACTAGGTTGCTAGCTACTGCTGCAACCCGGATAAAACGATCTGATAGACAAAACTGATGGTTAGAGTTTGGTCTTTAAGTTATCATATACTGTTAAAATTCTTTCTTGAATGAACGTTTCTTGGTGTAGTGGTTAGCACCTAAGACTTTGAATCCTGCGATCCGAGTTCAAATCCTGGTGGACGGTTGCTATTATATGTAGCTTACTTATACTACCATTTAGGTTTCTGCTGTAATTCCTTCTTTTCAAAATTAAATTAGTTACTATCGCCTAGAGTTAGTTCTTTACCACATAATAATAATTTGTTTTATAATAATAATTAAGTTTGTTAATTACAAAAGGTTTCTATATACAGCAATTTCCTTTAAAATGAGCCATTACACAGCTCTTTACTATGACAACGAACCGTTTGATATAATACTTAAGTTACTATGGGTTAAAGTTCGTTCCTTATTGTAAAAATAGTAAGAGACGCACCTCAAACAATCAAGTAGCTAACTAAGTCCAAATTATGCAATAGTTTGTTATTCCAATGATCGTCTCTTAATGTAATCTTCTTTTAAAGAAGGAAAAGCCAATCGTTTAATATTGATCCCTTACTACAGGTGGATTTGAACCCGCAAACCTCGAATCATGAGGCACACTTTCATCCATTGTGCTGTAGTAAGGTATTCATTGATTTGATTTTTCCACAAATCTGTGTATATACGGATAAATAGATTTTGATAAACGTATTCTAACGGCTATACTAACTTGACTATTCATTATAATGATTCCTTACTGTAATCACTCTATTCACGTCATAGCTCTAATATAAAACTATGATGATCTTATATAGTAATTATGACGTCACTGCATCAAAAATACAGTTTTTATTGGAAAAATTTATTCTCTTTTAGAAATAATTTATTTTAGTTACAAAAGGTTTTTAACCCAATTAATTTCCTTTAAAATGAGCTATTGAACAACCCTCTACGATGTTCCAGTGCCAAGCTATCTCTGGAAAAGAAAGAAAAAAAAAAAGAAAAAAATATCCCGTTTGGGGAGAATAACGTGGTAAAAGTCAATTTTCTTGATTTTCAAGCCAATATATTTCCCTTGCTGTTCAAGCCAAGGGAGAGAAAGTTTCCTATACAGGGGTTTCGGACAAGGCGGTTCTAATGGTGTACTTTTTGTTTTGATCTGACTCCTCTGTTAGGAACTACGGGTTTTTATATTTCTTAACATTGGACGTGATCGTCTCTTACTAGGTTGCTAGCTACCGCTGCAACCCGGATTACAAACAGGAAAAGCCTACGGCTTTTTCTTCTTTGGAATAGTAAGAGACGAACCTCAAGGAATCAGGCAGCTAACTAAGTCCAATATAAGAAATTCTTTGTTCTTCTAATGATCATCTTTTAATTTGGCGTTTCTTACTAGGTTGCTAGCTACCACTTAAACCCGGATTATGTAATAGGCTGCTAGCTACCGCTGCAACCTAAATATTCTTATTTCTGCTACTATGGGCTAAGGTTCGTTCTTTCATGTAAAACTAGCAAAACATTTTTTAAGCCTGATGAAGATTTAACTAATGTGTCAAAAGTAAGGTTGCAAGTCGACGATTTTGTTTTGGCCTTATTATAATTGGTATGGTGAAATAATAATATGCATATGGCTCTTAAATCATACTTCTTTATGGTTCCATATGGTCTAGCGGCTAGGATAGTTAACTTTCACTTAACAGGCTCGGGTTCGATTCCCGGTGTGGGAAAACTCTATAATCTTCGAACATTTGAACCTTTTATAATTTATAATGATGTATAATATAAATACTGTAATCTCAACTATAGTGAAGTTGCGTATGCAAGTTAGTATAGGGAAGAGTTCGATCTTTATTATAACATCGTCTAAGATTACTGTAGCTTTATGCTTTGTTTCTGCATCTAAAGCAATTTACCAATATCCTACTATTAAGTCAAAACTAGTGTAATATTTTGTACCTCCTAGCGAATCTAAAATCGTATCAATTCTTGGTGACTTCATCACGTCTTTAACCGTGACGGCATTTAGTGCTCTAAAATCTATACATAATCTCCAGGTGTTATCTTTTTTCCTGACTATTACTAGTGGAAAACACCAATCGCTAACACTCTCTATAATTATTCCCTAATCTTCCATTTCCCTTATTTGGCTTTCTAGCCATTTTTCTAAATGATAAGGTGTTTTATACGGTGACTTTTTTGGTTGGAGGGCCCTCTGTTGATATCTTGTGCGTGATTAAGTGAGTTAATCCGTAATCCGCTTTGTGTCTTGCAAAAGTCCATTTGAGATTCCAGAATATTTTCCACCCGAGTTTTTACGTTTTCCGGTAAATGTTTTAAATCAAATTGTAGCAAAAAATCCGTTTTCGACATTCCATACTTTTCTTGTGGTTGGGGTTTTAATGAGGATAATTGTTCGTGGCTAGTGAAATTTACGGTTAATTCTGGACTGTTTAGAGATTTTATTTCTGAATTTGAAATCTTTTCCACTGATCCAAGTTCTATTTGATTCAGTCTTACTTTATTATTACTTAGATTTGATAGTTTTAAGTATATTATACCATTTTCAATTTTATAATTTGATTTTCCACGAAAATCATGGGGTATTCTTTTATGGTATATCCTCCTATCATGGCGTCCATTGTTTTAACTTTTCCTTCTTTTGTATTTAATGTCGCTAGAACTTGAGCTGTCGTTCCCCCTTCTATTGTGATTTTTCCGCTTATTTTTAGGTTATAATTCGAATCTTCACTTTCGTTATCTGTTGTTACGCAAATTTGCCTATTATTTTCATTTGCCTGGTTTAGGGTTATTGTATCAGATATGGGTTCCTATACGATCCCATATTTTCTGATGGCATCTACTCCTAGAATAAAAGGAAATGGTAGCTGCTTGCATATTATCACTGTTACGGTTATTTCTTTATCTCCTGTGCTAAATTTTAATTGACATTCTCCCAAAATTGTCAGCCTGTGCCCTGTCACTGATGTCAGGGTATTCTGGCATCTGCTTACGCGATTTTTGACACTAGGAGGAAACCTCTTAAAAACTTCCTCTCGAATTAATGATTTAGATGCACCTGTATCTAGTAAACATGGTAAATTTTGAAAACACTCAATTTTAAAACAACGCAAAATCGGTAGACTATTATTATTTGCATTTGTATCGCAACATTCTAAACTATATAGGGGTCTTTGTAAGGAAACAGCTCTGTCGACCCTTACAGGCTGGTTTCTCCGTTTAAATGCCCACTGTTTGGCCAAAAGTTTCTGGGGTTATCCCAGTTTTCTTCAGCGTTGCTACTTTGACCCTTGGTATTGTTAACCGTTTGCCTCCTAGGCCTAAATTCAGGAATATTATTAGGTGTTTGCCAAGTATTATTTGTTCCCTGCCTTCTTTAATTTCTGCCCCCTTGCGTTCTGAACTGGTGGTTTGTCTTGTACGTCTGGCCTTCTTTGCGTATTCTATGCCAGCAATCTGCTGCATAGTGGTTAGGTTTGCTACAATAATAGCAATAAAATTTTCTCTTAAATTGTTTGTTTGTTTCCTGGTTACTTCTATTTTTTTGATCTGTCATTGTTGGTTCCCGAACTATCTGTCTTTGGTGGGGGAGGGTGCCCATATTTTCTATAGTTATTAGCTGCTAATCTCTCAAGATCGTTTAATCTGTCAGCTATTTTCCTAGACGGCGACCCTCGGCCTCCGTCGCGCCTTTTGGGTTCAAGATTTGGCTCCTCAAAGCTCACCCTTTTCTGTCCCCTTTCATATTTTATACATTATTGGGCTCCTGTGTTATTTATTGACATCTAATCAAACTTTTTCATAGCTTCGTCAACTTTTACCTCTGTTTCGACTAGTATTATAGCCTGCTCTAAATTTTCAGGTTTCCGTGATAATATTAGTCTTAATAACTTTTTTGGTAACCCTTGGGTAAAAGTATGTAGTTGTACTTTCTGTACGGTCTCGTCATTTCCGCCTTTCTCTAATTGTAAGCATACGGATCTACAAATTTTGTCTGCATATTCCCTGATACTAGTTGTGGTATTGAATGTCACTACCTCTGTTCTTAGCCTCTCGGAGATGCTTGTCTCTATGAATCTTGTTTTAAAAGATTCAATTAGAGTACTGATGTCCTTGGGCTCTTTTTCCTTAATTGCCTCAAAATATTTAAGGGCGCTTCCCTTTAATCTGGCTGCAACGCATTGCTCTTTGACCTTATCCTCAAACGATCAGTTAATTCGTCGAAAATTTTTAATTTTTCGATAAACTCATCTACATCTGAATTTCCCGCGTATTCTGGTATAATTTTTGCAATTTTAAGTACTGTTGATAGGGAAGTCATTTTTTCCTCTGGTAAAGCCATTTTATTTCAATCTAGTATTTTTATCTAGCCCTCTCGTCCCAGTTTTTCCGGCGGCCACCAGTTGTGGTGAGGTGTATTTATGGTATTTAAGTGATGTAGTGGCAGATGCCTTTATTTCTCCCTTTATAGGGGAGGTAAACTCTGGCCCTAAGGTAATTAAACTTTGGTAGCGTGCCTTAGGCTATGACCGAACTAATGAGGCGTACCAGATGGGTATGTTCGAGGGGCTAAAGGTAGATTGTATCGAGGTTGTCTATAACACAATCTTTTATTCAGTTAACATATAATAATAACAGATATATATTTTCTACTGGGACTGGCGGTCCCAAGTAGACCACAAGTCTCGGACAACTACAATAATATATAATAGGACACTTAGACACTTACAATGATCCGACAAGATTCCAAGGTATTTCTAATACAACGGACCAGAGGTCAGTCCGGCATAAAATTAGTATCAGTCTACCCCTTCCCATAAAATGTATCTTTTATACATTTTTATCAACCACACCTTCCTTTAACC
The DNA here is from genome assembly GCA_027921565.1 of Artemia sinica. Taxonomy (NCBI): domain Eukaryota; kingdom Metazoa; phylum Arthropoda; class Branchiopoda; order Anostraca; family Artemiidae; genus Artemia; species Artemia sinica. The sequence continues at coordinate 68,728,006 of CM051256.1, forward strand.
AACCGACGCAATAGCTAGGAAGTGATGATTTCTCAATTTCCCATTAATCAGAAACTTGGCAGGATATATTCCTTATCTTAATACAAAGTGGTATTTCTAAACTTCGTATTTGCGTCTTAATATATTTTTACTAAATTCATTATTAACTAAATTAGAAAGCTTTACCACAATAATCAAAGTAGCCAGTATCTTTACAACGATGTCGTAAAAACCAGACACTTTTATATTCCAGCAATTGAAGCGTAGACCAGGTTCTTCTTCCCAAAACAATTTAAAGCCACGACGATACCAGTCCCTTAAAAATAAACTGAACTCACGTTTAGGGTTTCTTACAATCATGCCAGGGTAAGTAATTTCCCATTGATCGCATTTATCATAGTGACATTTGGAGCATAAGAATCCTCTATTATGAGAGTCATAAACCTCTTCAAGACAGAAATTACAGTCTTTAATTTGCACTGCATATCCTCTATGCAATTTATACGGACTGCATAATTTACAATTTTCATTATAGTCGTCAGCAAAAGTATAATTCTCACAGGATGACCAGCTGCCAAAAGTATACAATTATAATGGGCATGTGTAAAAAAATTTTCGATGTTGACACTCTCACTTCCAAAAACAAACTGACTCGGGATTAATAAAAAATCTCTCCTAGGAGCGTTGCAAAATGGCCGTCTAAGTATTGGTTATGAGCATAACAACAACATCATTTTGTTTTGTCTCAATTAATATATCTATAAATTGAGTAAAAGCTTGGGGACCACGACGATGAAGTTTCATACAATAGTCCAAAGATGGAGAATCAGTTCCCATTATATCGTTAAGCATTTCTCGAGGAAATATTTTTCTTTGAAGAGATAATTGCAGAAAGTCATCATCTAAAACTAACCATTGTTCCAATTTTACAAGATTACGTAAGAATTTCTGATTCTGAAATCTATTCATTTCAACACTCTCACTACCCAATACAGATTAACCGTTTTCTATAAATTGTTCTCTGCAATATATTTCGCCAGCGCATTTAATCCATCTTGTAGTCTCTGTATATGCACTATATTCACTTTAGCCACTAAGCATAATTTTTCTTCCGACTTGAATTTGTTTAATGATATAATGTATCCATTATACATCTTGTCCCGTTCTAGGGTTAGCCGTGAACCCCTTGTAATTTCCACCGCCACCTTTGGCGCTCTAGGTCCCGTTTCATCAACACTTTCAATACTCAATAATGTATAAGCATCCATTTTGATGTTGACTGTCCCACTTCAGAAAGAAACTGACTCTCAGGAAACAAATATGGCTTCTAGCACCTGGGACCGCCTCTAGACATGGGGAATTTCGCTTAGAAACAAGGCAGGAATTCCGCCAGCTAGAAACAGGTGCGAGGGGCTAGGAGCTCCCCATATTATTAAAACTTGTGTATTATTTCGACCACACTCCGATTAATCATATAAAATAAAACTGGAATCCTGGGAATCTTGCCATGGGTGTTGTGAAGTTAGAGGGTTCCCTTGCGAATCTTGCCAGCTAGAATACAGGGCATGCGCTTCAATCCTGTGGAAAAGGGAGGGCATGCGCTTGAAATCAAGGGAGGGCATGCGCTTGAAAGTAGTAATAGCACACTACTGACAGAACCAAATTATCGTAACCATCACATATACCAGAACCAAATACTAGGGTGTTATACTTTAATACAGTGTAGCACCAACCTTGTAGATGTTACGCTTTTTGAAATAATAACAAAGACGGAGTTAGGTTTTAAGTTTTGGAGTAAAGCAGGCTACCCAAGTATTGGCTTTGATACTTAATACATTTCAAAATTAACATCATCGATTTGGTGCCACTTCACGCTGCACAAGCAGCGTTAATATAGTAAGATTTTTAAAGTTCCATCAAAAGTAACTAAAACAAGATAATTGGAATATTTTAGCAGGGAGTATCTTGATAAAATTTACACAATTAAATTGAACATACTGGTAAATACTTAGATGTGCGATTTCCCTTCAGAGGGAAGCATTCTACATTTTGAGGGAGTCAGAGGGAGAGCTATTTTGTAAAAATGTTTTATCAGTCGATTTTTGTGAAAATGTAGGTTACTGTTTGAGTTCGGATTCAGAAAATGCTGCATACGTGCCTTTTTACTAGATAGTTGGTGATAAGGTTGAAATTAAAGGGTTTCAGATAATCCAATGGTTCTCTTTCGTTCTCTATTTGTGAGGAATGGGCATCCATTCGGGATTTCAGCTCAAACAAGGTTCAACATGCCAATTTTTCTGATGAAAGAAACTGGCAGGAGGACATGGGGATGTGGATTGATGGAGATGCTTATGCTGTAAAATTCAACTTCAGCTAAGACACTATAGGCTCTAGCTCAAAGAAAAGAGTTTAATCCCAGACTAGGATTATACTTAGCTCTCCAAACTGTGATGTCATTTCCATCAATTCACCCAGAGATCCATACTTCCTGTAAAGCTATGAAGCTTAGACCCTTACGACATTCATGCAACTAACTGAAATCGGTTTTATTTGATAAAAAAAAAACTTAAAAAAACTATTGCTATTGTTCAGTAGTTTGAAAATGTTCCCATTTTATTCCTGAATTCTGTTTTGACTAAAATACAGTATAGTGTTTTGTTTTTCTTCTGCAAATTTGAGCCATTTAAGTTTCTCTTTGAGGGATAGATAAGACTGACTGCCTAAGCTCAAGGAACTGTCACAAGAGAGTATATAGGACATTAGAAAGGTCAGAATTCGAAATATTTCAAAGAATTTATAGTAGAATATGAATAGATTTTTCTTGCGTAATTGCACACCCGAAACATTGTGCAACGTTCCCATCTTTCTGAAAAAGAATTGCAGTGGAGGGGGTGTTCATAGGGGTGGAGGGGGGTGTCCAAGACTCTATTTTGTCTGTAACTCCGGTTCATGCAAGGCCACGTGTACCTACCTTTTTTTTACTATATACTAGGTGGTGTGATTGAAGTGAAAGGGTTTCATATAGGCCAACGATCCACTTTGGTTTTCGAATCATAAACAATGAACATCCTTTCCTGACTTTCGTTGAAACAAGGAGCAACATTTAACCTTTCTAAGAAAAGAAACTGACAGAGGGATACATGGGGGTACGGGTCTTAGATGGGCCTAAACTATAAAATTCCACTTCAGCTTACACATTGCAGGGTTTGGCTCAAGGCCATGTGAAAACCATTTTTTTCAGCTCAAGAAAAGAGATATACGTTGATTTCCGAATTTATTATCATAGGCAGCGCGCTAGCACTGCCTAAAAAAGAACGATGTGGGCACAATGTGTGTTTTTTTTTTGTTTTTTTTTTTCTTCAGCCAGGCACTTCGTATCGAAGGAGTTGTCGCAGAAACTTCGAAAAGGGCTCATTCTATTGGAAATTGGAGTGGCTAGTGCCCTTTTTAATAGTCGAAAGTGATTGGAATGCAACTAGCCCCCCTTCCCCCCACGCCCATTATTCCCCTAAACACATCCAATCAAAATTTTGAGATAGCCATTTCGTTCAGCGTAGTTGATTTCTAGATAGAAAATATGTTTTTGAGGAGGACACTCCCCCAAAACCCCCGAGGCAAGGGTTTTAAGTTATGCCCTGAGGGCATATAAGAACGATGTTGGCACAATGTACTATGTATTATTTTTTCCTTTGAAGCAGGGCACTTCATATGGAAGGAGTCGTCATATAAACTTCAAAAGAGGATAATTCGATTGGAAATTGAGAGTTCTAGTGCCCTTTTTAATAGTCGAAAGTGATTGGAGGGCAACTAGCCCCCCATGCCCATTTTCCCCCCAAAAACGTCCAATTAAAAGTTTGAGATAGCCATTTTGTTCAGCGTAGTTGATTTCCAGATAGAAAATATGTTTTTGAGGAGGACACTCCCCCACAACCCTCAGGGCAAGGGTTTTAAGTTATGCCCTGGGGGCATATAAGTTTTTCATAGAAGGCGTTGTCGTAGAAACTTCAAAACAGGCTCATTCGATTGGAAATTCGAAGGGCTAGTACCCTTTTTAATAGTCGAAAGTGATTGGAGGGCAGCTACCCCCTCCCCCCACGCCCATCATTCCCCCAAACACATCCGATCAAAATTTTGAGATAGCCGTTTTTTTCAACGTAGTTGATTTCCAAATAGAAAATATGTTTTTGAGGAGGACACTCCCCCACAACCCTCAGGGCAAAGGTTTTAAGTTGCGCCCAGGAGGCATATAAGGTTTTTATAGAAGGCGTTGTCGTAGAAACTTCAAAACAGGCTCATTCGATTGGAAATTCGAAGGGCTAGTACCCTTTTTGATAGTCAAAAGTGATTGGAGGGCAACTAGCCCCCCCCACGCCCAACATTCCCCCAATTACATTCAATCAAAATTTTGAGATAACCATTTTGTTCAGCGTAGTTGATTTCCAGATAGAAAATATTTTTTGAGGAAGATACTCCCCCACAACCCTCAGGGCAAGGGTTTTAAGTTATACCCTGGGGCATATAAGGTTTTTATAGAAGGTGCTGTCTTAGAAACTTCAAAAAAGGCTCATTCGATTGGAAATTCGAAGGGCTAGTACCCTTTTTGATAGTCAAAAGTGATTGGAGGGCAACTAGCCCCCCCCCTACGCCCATCATTCCCCCAAACACATCCAAGCAAAATTTTGAGATAACCATTTTGTTCAGCGTAGTTGATTTCCAGATAGAAAATATGTTTTTGAGGAGGACACTCCCCCACAACCCTAGGGGCAAGGGTTTTAAGTTATGCCCTGGGGGCATATAAGGTTTTTATAGAAGGTGTTGTCGTAGAAACTTCAAAACAGGCTCATTCAATTGGAAACTCCAAGGGCTAGTACCCTTTTTAATAGTCGAAAGTGATTGGAGGGCAACTAGCCCCCTCTCACGCCCATCATTTCCCCAAACACATCCAATCAAAATTTTGAGATAGCCATTTTGTTCAGCGTAGTTGATTTCCATATAGAAAATATGTTTTTGAGGGGGACACTCCCCCCAACCTTCAGGGCAAGGGTTTTAAGTTATTCCCTGGGGGAATATTGCCCTGGGTCCTAGGAGAAGACCACGCACTAGATGGGCGGACGTCATCCGTGATTGACTCACCTCCAGAAACATCAAGCCGGCTGAAGCGACAACCCTTGCCCTGAACCGACCACTCTGGAGAAGACTGACGGCGCTGACGACTGGTTCCCTCTACGCTGGCAACGCTGCCGAGCAAGAGCTTTAAGTAAGTTAAGTAAAGTAAGCATATTAGGTTTTTATAGAAAGCATTGTCGTAGAAACTTCAAAAAAGGCTCATTCTATTGGAAATTCACAGGGCTAGTATTCTTTTTAATAGTCGAAAGTGATTGGAGGGCAACTATCCCCCCCTCCACGCCCATCATTTCCCCTAACGCATCCAATGAAAATTTGAGATAGCCATTTTGTTCAGCATAGTTGATTTTCAGATAGAAAATATGTTTTAGAGGAGGACACTCCCCCACAACCCTCGGGGCAAGGGTTTTAGTTTATGCCCTGGGGTTATATAAGGTTTTTATAGAGGGCTTTGTCGTAGAAACTTCAAAAAAGGCTCATTCGATTGGAAATTCAAAGGGTTGGTGCCCTTTTTAATAGTCGAAAGTGATTGGAGGGCAACTAGCCCCTCCCCATGCCCATCATTTCCCTAAACACATCCAATTAAAATTTTGAGATAGCGATTTTGTTCAGTGTAGTTGATTTTCAGATAGAAAATATGTTTTTGAGGAGGACACTCCCCTACGGCCCTCAGGGCAAGAGTTTTAAGTTGTGCCCTGGGGGCATATAAGGTTTTAAAGAAGGCGTTTTCGTATAAACTTCAAAAAAGCTCATTAGTTTGGAAATTCAAAGGGCTAGTGCCTTTTTTAATAGTCGAAAGTGATTGAAGGGCAACTAGCCCCCTCCCATGCTCATCACTCCCCCAAACACATCAAATACAAATTTTGAGATAACCATTTTGTTCAGCGTGGTTGATTTCCAGATATAAAATATGTTGATGAGGAGGACACTCCTCCACAGCCCTCAGGGCAAGGGTTTTAAGTTATGCCCTGGGGTTATACAAGGATTTTAAAGAAGGCGTTGTCGTAGAAACTTCAAAAAAAGCTCATTTGATTAGGAATTCAAAGGGCTAGTGCCCTTTCTAATAGTCGAAAGTGATTGGAGGGCAACTAGACTCCCCACGCCCGTCATTCCCCCAAACACAGCCAATAAAAATTTTGAGATAGCCATTTTGTTCAGCGTAGTTGATTTCCAGATAGAAAATATATTTTTGAGGAGGACACTTCCCCACAACCCTCAGGGCAAAGGTTATAAGTCCTGGAGTATATAAGGATTTATTGAAATCTTTGTCGTAGATCAGGAAAAACAATCCTTTTTCCTACTAGAGTTGATCCTATGAGGTCTACCGCTACTGTAATTGATAACATTTTTGTATCCACTTCCCTGGGAAACCACCTGTCCTCCAAAATAATATTCTCTGACCTGTCAGACCACTTTCCAATTTATCTCTCCTTACCCTTCCTACCAACTACTAAACACCCTAGGACTAATACCCCTACGTCTAATAGAACAAATATAATATTGTGAATATGAACCGGTTCACGGATCGTTTGAAATCCTTTGACTGGTCCAAGGTTTCGGATTGTCAGGATGTTAATTCAGCCACAAATGGTTTTACACAGGGACTGAGTGATCTTATCAGTTTATCCTTTCCAGTCTGTAAATCAAACCGAAAAACTACCAATATACACCCCTGTATGTCCAATAACCTGATAATCTCTTCATACTGTAAAAATGACCTATATAAGTTAGCTTGTAAAACCAGTAGCGTTATTGACCTAACTGATTATAAAAAATACAAAAACTTATATACCAAACTCATCCGTGAAGCAAAAAAAAAATTATCATTATTCAAAAATCACTCACTGCAAAGGGAACTTGCAAAAAATTTGGTCAACAATAAATGAAATTCTTTAAAAAAAAGGAATTCAAGATCTATACCTATTAACCTTAAGGACATCAGTGGCAGATTAATTGACCCAATTTCAGTACCGGATGCTTTTAATAATTATTTCACCAATATTCCAAATGCTAACTCCTGTTCCCCCTCCGAGTCAGTACACCCTAGCAAGAATCCCAGATCCATGTTTTTCTCTCCAACTGATAGTAATGAGGTGCTTCAAGTTATCGAATCTCTCTCTAATAGTTGTACACCTGACTTCCTATGTTTGTGAACCCATTGTGCATATAGCAAACCTGTCTATGATCAATGGAGTCTTCCCAGAAATTTTTAAATCAGCAATTGTTATCCCGATTCATAAAAAAGGCGATCCGTCTGATATGAGTAATTATCGTACAATCTTACTTCTCCCAGTTGTATCCAAAGTGCTCGAGAGAATTATCTTCCGACGTCTTTCTTCCTTTTTATTTGGGATTAATCCTTCAGATTCGTTGATTTCTTCTCATCAATATGGCTTCCGTTCCAAATTTTCAACTGCTCATGCACTAATCGACGCCACACAGTTTATCCGTTCCCAACTTGACCTTAAAAATACTGTAATTGGCTTATTTCTGGATTTTCATAAGGCCTTGACCCCGGGTTTGACCCCGGAAACGACCTGGGTACTACTGTTCTTGATATAGTGAAGAGAATGGGTGTAAATGTCCAGAAAGAACAGTTGTTGTCTGTGAACCGTTTTAGACTTCCGAACGCTGCCCGGAATATCCAGACACCTACGAATGTTGCGCCAGTTCTCGTTAAATTTGCAACTAAAGATACGGCGTATAATATTTTCTGAGCAAAATCAAAGCTGGCGAAATCAGGTGTATTCGTCACTGAATATCTTACGAAAATGAAAAAAGCGATTTTTGAAGGTGCGAGAAACAGATATGGTGTAAAAAACGTGTGGTCTGATCGTGGCCGTGTTTACAAACGTGAGCAGGGTGATAGCCACCCAACACGAATCTGCTCACTTGTTGACACTCTTTAGTGTTTTAGTAAATGTTGATTATTTGTGTTTTTTTGTTTGTTTTATTTGTTTTTTCTTTCTTTTTTTTCTTTTTTTTTAGATTAAGAGAAATTATTTTATTTCCTTATTTATGTTGAATGATTTTTCTTCATTGAATAGATTTATGCGTAATCCGCTCCGTATTGAAGATCATTTAGAGGCTCAAATTGGAATTGATGATTTGCCTATTATTAATTCAAAGCCTCTTCGTGAGAGTTCTTATATATTGCCGTCGCAAGTTAGTGGAGACATGTCGCTGTGTCTTTGCACGTGGAATTGCCACCTTACTACGGGATATTTAGATGTTCTGCAGATGATTGAGATATCTTCTTCAAAATTTGATATAATGGGTATTTGTGAAACTTTTTTGAGTTCTGACCAATCTCTCTCGGCTTTTTCTTTTCCAGGATATGATTTTGAGGTAAGGAACCGATCAACTATGAACCGAGGAGGCCTGGGATTTTTGATTAAGAAAAATATGAAGTTGGTGAGGGAGGATTTGGGTGTATGGATAGAAGGTAAGATTGAAAGTTTTTGTTTGGAATTAGAAATTGAAAAAAGGAAAGTTTTAATTAGTGTGGTGTATAAGCCGCCCAGTGCACGCCTGGATGAGTTTGTAGCAGGTTTTGATGAGTTGATGAGGTTGGTTTTGTCTACAAGCATAGATTTTTTTTGTATGGGTGATTTTAAGTATAATCTTTTAGATCTTTCAGGTGATAATTTGGATTTTTTTAATTATATGATTTCAAGTGACCTTTACCCTTTAACTTGTGTACCTACCCGAATCTCTACTCATTCTGCGACCTTAATTGATAACGTTTTCGTGGGACCTGGCTATTTGAGTCAAAGCTATTCAGATGTGATAGTATATCCAGGCTCAGATCATCTTCCGGTAATTGCTCATGTGACGTGTCTTAGAAAACGACGTATCCCAGCTAAAAAAATACTGACACGTGAGCTGAAAAAGCAAAATCTGAATAGCTTTGCCAAGGAGCTGAGCTGTATCAAGTGGGACTTGGTCCTGGGGATTTCTGGTGATTCTTCTCTAGCGTACAATCAGTTCATGTATATTTTCCAACCGATTTATGAGAAAACATGCCCCTTGCGCTTGACCAAACAAAAAAGGGACGATCCCCGCAAGCCGTGGATTACGGAGGCAATAATAGACATGATAAAAAAAAAGGAACTTGTTATATGAGCAATATCTTAATAGTCAGGATGACGCAGATTTTGCAGAGTTCAAGCGAGTGAGAAATAAGGTGAACAGTATGAGAAGGCAAGCAAAGAAGAAGTATTTTGAAGAAAAGTTTTCTGATAGTAAGGGAGATACCAAAGCCACATGGCAGGTTATTAATGAGTTTATGGGAAATCAGAAAAGTAGTCAGTCGCCTTGCACTGATATAAACGGAAGTTATGTGAGTGATAAAAATGTAGTCGCGAATCATTTTGGCCAGTTTTATTCTCAGGTTGGCTCGTCTGTTCAAGAGAGTGTAAGGTGTGACAGGGAAAATTTTCTTAGCGAGGAATTCGTGGACTCTCGTGGAGATACTGTTGAGTTCCAGTTTGAAAAGTGTACAAGTGATGAAGTGATTAAAATAGTGAAAAATATAAAATCGAATTCTGCTGGGATAGATGGCGTGAATCTGAGAACTTTTAAAGCTGTGTTAATGTATATACTACCATGTATTCTCCATATTATTAATTTATCTATGGAAACGGGGACCTTTCCAGAAGCGTTAAAGCAAGCTAAAGTTATCCCGCTTTACAAAGGGGGTGCCAGGTCAGATGCCGGTAACTGGAGACCAATATCGATACTGCCTTTATTGTCAAAAATTTTGGAAAAACTGATTCATCGCCGTCTATATGACCATCTCACGAAACATAGCCTACTCAGTGATACCCAATTCGGGTTTCGAAAAGGTCATTCCACTAGTCATGCTGCCATTCATCTTGTTGATTTTGTAAATAATTGTTTAGTAAAAGGTGAAATCCCCCTAACAGCATTTTTTGATTTTAGGAAAGCATTTGACACGGTAGATTTTAAAATTTTATTGCAAAGATTAGAATGCTTAGGTGTTAAAGGAGTGAGTTTGAAGTGGTTTGAAAGTTATTTGTGTGGGAGGTCTATTAAAGTGATGATTGATGATGCTTTTTCTTCGCCTTATCAAGTGTCGTGTGGTGTGCCACAGGGATCGGTCCTTGGTCCACTTCTGTATCTGGTTTATGTGGATAGCATGAGGTTTTATCTTCCAGATTGTTGCTTAACGTCATTCGCTGATGACACTGCAGTTACGTTTTCTAGTCGTTGTTTGGATAGTCTTGTGTTGAAAGTGAATTGTGTTCTGAGAAATTTCCATGTTTTTACTAGTTTGAGTTTGTTATCAGTTAATGTTACTAAGACTAATTTTATTGTATATTCTAGAGTAGGCAAGCCAAGTGATATTGATGGTAGAATTCTGTTTAATAATAAGCCTGTAGTTCAAATTCAAGAAATCCGGTACTTAGGTTTTTACATTGATTGTAATTTTTCGTGGAAACGCCACAGTGTCGTTGTTGCCACAAAGGTTGCACGTGGCCTTGGAGCGATTCGTCGTTTTAAAAATTTTTTACCTCAGAGAGTTTTATTGCTTTTATACCATGCTTTGATCCACCCATATGCTTCGTATGGCTGTGTGTTATGGGCAAGTAATTTCTATGTGAATTTTAAACGTGTTCAGACTCTTCAAAATAGAGCGATGCGTCTTATTGGTGGGTATGTTGAAGGTGTAAATAACACTTCAGCTTGCTTCAACAAGTTGCAAGTGTTGAATGTAGGACAGCTACGAGACTACCAAATAGGAATTTTTGTTTATCAATGCTGGAATGATGTTAGTCCAGAGGTTTTTCGTGATTATTTTAATGACAATAGGTCTTTGCACCATTATGAAACTCGTCATGCTAGTGATTTCATTGTTCCGAATAGAAGTGGAACCAGGGCCGGCTTCCATACTAGATTTTCAGGACCTAATGTGGGGAACTCTATTCCGGAACTCTATTAAAAATAAATTGAAAAAATATTTGTTAGGTCAAGGTTCATAGTTTTTTTTTTTTTTTTTTTTTTTTTTTTTTTTTTTTTTATTATTATTATTATTTATCTTCATTATTATAATTATTATTAAATGAATTGATGAGAGATTGATTGATTTTTTTTTGTTTTGTAGTGTTTGTATGTAATTTGTGTGTGTTGTTTTTTAGTGTATGTACCCGCCCAGTCGCAAGTGCTTTTTGGTATCTTTCTTGGGGCAGGTATTGGCATATTTGTTAAATGTATTTTGATGTTAAATAAAATGAACTGAACTGAACTTTGACATGGTTAATCACAGTGTTTTATTAAGTCAACTCAAGAACATAGGGGTTCGTGGAATTTCTTTCTCATGGTTCGGCTCTTATCTCTCTGGTAGAGTACAGAGTGTGAGTCTGGGTGGCATGACCTCAAATCCCCTACCTGTCCGGAGGGGGGTCCTGCAGGGCTGTGTTCTTGGTCCAATACTTTTTCTCCTTTAAATTAATGATTTGGTTACAGGCCTGGGTCCATCAGTGCACCCAGTACTTTTTGCTGACGATAGCAACTTTTTCATCATTGGCCCTAATTTACCATCCGTCGTCACCTCTGCTCAAATCCTTCTGAATAGAGTACAAAAATGGTCTCTCGTTAACTGCATGACCATTAAAAGCAAGAAAAGTCAGGTTGTATTATTTTGAACCCCTTACAAAAAAAATGAAGCTCAGCATGCACTTGGCCTAAAATATTCCACCAATCTCCTCCCGCAGGTCGAAGTTGCCAAGGTTTTTGGTGTCCAAATAGTCTCCTCCCTATCATTTGCAACTCATGTTTCCTACATCAGAGCCATAATCTTGCGACAGGTAAGTGTGATTAATCGTGTGAATAATTTTCTTCCCCCTGATATCCTTGTCACCCTTTATTACTGTTTTATTTACCCATATATCTCATACTGCGGATCTGTTTGGGGCAACACTTATCCTTCAGTTACCAAAAAATTAAAATCTACTCAAAACCGTGCCATCAAAGCAGTTTTTCGGCTGCCCCGACTGTATCCCACCCAGGACTTGTTCTCCGATTTTGGTATTATCCCTTTTGAACAAATCATTAAAAAATCAAGTTTATCCCTTGCATACTCCGCTCACCATAAAAACCTTCCTCCCCAATTATTATCTTATTTTAATTGCAATAATTCTGAAGGCCTATGTCTCCGTTCATCCAACCGTTCCTTTGTTGTCCCCAAGTGTGTCTCTAGCTCCGCCCAGTGATCCCCCATTTATAAATCTAAACTTCAATGGAACATAATACCCTCCAGTATCGAGCTATACACAAGTTTTCGCATGCTGTATAACAATGTTACTAAACTTTGATATTATAAATCTCTAAATTTTTAATCAATTTGCTTTAATTTACCCGTGTTTTCTCTTTTTTCTGTTTTTTCTTTTTTTTCTCTCTTGTTCATTTTCAATTTTTGGTTGTTATGGTCCTCAACAAGTTCGCTTCCAGGATCCTTATTATTATATAATGAACTGTATCGATCCTTTATGTTCAGTTTTACGTAAAAATTGATTGTATTAAAAAAAATTATTAGAGATGGCTCTAGATGTGGCAATTTCCTTTAAAAATTATTACTATATGAAGAAAAGAAAGAAAAAAAAATCCGGTAAATGCAGAATATCTACTTGACAGGCACAAAGTATGATGAAGTACATGGATTCTTTATGTAATTTAAAAAAGAAATTCGTTGCAGTTACATCCCAGCTAAAATAATGAAGATAATATGACTGAACCATGGTTTCAGTTTCTCTGGGCTTGAGTTCGCTCTTTACTATTAATTACTTTTCATACTGAAGTCTTTTCAAATATATTTGATTATTGAATCGTCCCTGATTTCTAACAACGATATATACTAAGTTTCAAAGTTCGATATATACTAAGTTTTGGTTTTCTTTTTTAATGTTTTAGAATTATTGTAATTCCTTGTCAAATATCAAATCATCATTTTAATAATTGCACATTTTTGTTTTCGGGCCTTCTTATTGATATTATATAGCTGATTGCGTTCGAACCTGTAAGCTTAATAACATAGCGAGTAGATTTATCTAACAAATCAGATCAAAAAAGAAGTTCACTATTAGAACCGCCTTGTCCAATACCCTTATATGGAAAATTTAATAGCGATGATACTTACAAAATTCCCATTTATTATAGTATCGATCCTTTTTGTAATTGAACCAGTAAAAAGCCTACGGTTTTTCTTCTTTGCAATAGTAAGAGACGCACCTCAAACAATCAAGTAGCTAACCAAGTCCAATTCATGTAATTTTTGTTATTCCATTGATGGTCTTTTAATGTAATTTATGTAAATACACTAAAAAATTATATAAGGAATATATAAGGAAACCTGGATTACAACAACTGCTGCAAGTATCCCATAATTTAGAGTTTGTTCTTTACTGTACCCTGTGTATTTGTCGTTCTTTACTGTAAACTATGGACTACAGATCGTCCTTTAATGTAAACTGATCTTTGTAAATTGAGAAAAATTTTACGAATGTTTTACCGGGATTACGAAAAATATTCAAAATTAAAGATTAAGTGCAAAAGGCGCTAGATCTAGAGATTTCCTTTAAAATGAGCTATTGAACAACTCTCTACGATGTTCCAATGCCAAGCTATCTCTGGAAACAAAAGAAAAAAAATATCCCGTTTGTGGAGAATAACGTGGTTAAAGTCAGTTTTCTTGATTTTCAAGCCAATATATTTCCCTTGCTGTTCAAGCTAAATGACAGAAAGTTTCCTATACAGGGGTTCGGACAAGGCGGTTCTAATGGTGTACTTTTTGTTTTGATCTGACTGCTTTTTTAGGAGCTATGGTTTTTTTTATTTCTTAACATTGGACGTGATCGTCTCTTACTATGTTGCTAGCTACCGCTGCAACCCGGAGGTTGCTAGCTACCGCTGTAACCCGGATAGGTTGCTAGCTACTGCTGCAACCCAAATTCAAATATATATTTATTTATGAGAGGCAGCCTGGCCTAGTGGTCCAAGGCACTGGTGTTAGCCACCAGTCTCTTCGGAGGCGTGGGTTCAAACCTTACCGCCGGTATACGATTATGTTTGAAAGACTGCAGTGTGAAAAGACATCAAAAATGCAGTTTTTGGTGGAAAAATTTATTCTCTTTTAGAAATAATTTATTTTAGTTACTATAGATTTTTAACCCAATTAATTTCCTTTAAAATGAGCCATTGAACAACTATCTACGATGTTCCAGTGCCAAGCTATCTCTGGAAAAAAAAATATCCCGTTTAGGCAGAATGTTGTAGTAGCTGCCACTTTTCTTGATTTTCAAGCCAATATATTTCCCTTGCTGTTCAAGCCAAGGGACAGAAAGTTTACTATACAGGGGTTTTGGACAAGGCGGTTCTAATGATGTACTTTTTGTTTTGATCTGACTCCTTTGGTAGGAACTATGGGTTTTTGTATTTCTTAACATTGGACGTGATCGTCTCTTACTAGGTTGCTAGCTACCGCTGCAACCCGGATTACTCAAACATTCTAAATATTTTTGCGGTTTACAGAGTTTTGCACTTTTTTATCATACCTTTTGCATTGTAATAATATAAATACTGTAATCTTAACTATAGTGAAATTGCCTATGCAAGTTAGTATAGGGAAGAGTTCGATCTTTATTATAATATAATGATGAAAAGACATCAAAAATGCAGTTTTTGGTAGAAAAATTTATTCTCTTTTAGAAATGATTTATTTTAGTTACTATAGATTTGTAACCCAATTAATTTCGTTTAAAAAGAGCTATTGAACAACTCTCTACGATGTTCCAGTGCCAAGCTATCTCTGGAAACAAAAGAAAAAAAAAACTATCCCGTTTAGGCAGAATGTTGTAGTAGCTGCCACTTTTCTTGATTTTCAAGCCAATATATTTCCCTTGCTGTTCAAGCCAAGGGACAGAAAGTTTACTATACAGGGGTTTCGGATAAGGCGGTTCTAATGGTGTACTTTTCGTTTTGATCTGACTCCTTTTTTAGGAGCTATGGGTTTTTATATTTCTTAACATTGGACGTGATCGTCTCTTACTAGGTTGCTAGCTACCGCTGCAACCCGTATAAAAGAAGAAATAAAGAAAAAAATATCCTGTTTGTGGAGAATAACGTGGTTGAAGTCAATTTTCTTGATTTTCAAGCCAATATATTTTCTTTGTTATTCAAGCCAAAGGGCGGTAAGCTTCCTTTATAGGGGTTTCGGACAAGGCGGTTCTAATGATGTACTTTTTGTTTTGATCTGACTCTTTTTTTAGGAGTTAGGGGTTTTTATATTTCTTAACATTGGACGTGATCGTCTCTCACTAGGTTGCTAGCTACCACTGCAACCCGGATTGTTAGCTACTGCTGCAACCCGGATAGGCATTAGTATTGGGTTTATGCTATAATTAAACTATTAATATCTGGAAATTTCATGGTACATTTATTACGTGTAACACTGCTATTTTTTGTAGTATATAATTTCTATATATTATGGGTTACAATTATGTGTAAGTATTATTTTTTATTTTATAAGAATTATCCTGTTTTGTAAGAACTGTTTTGTATTTATAAGAATTATTTTGTATTTTGTTGGAAATGTTTTGAATTTTGTAAGAGCTATTACGTATTTTGTAAGAATTTTATTGAACTTTGTAAGAACTATTTTGTATTTTGTAAGGATTAGTTTGGTTTTGTTTATTGCATTTTGTAAGACCTATTTGCATTTTTAAGAATCATTTTGTTTTGTATGAACTATATAGAGTTTTGCAAGAATTATTGTTGTTTTATAATAACTATATCACATTTTAACAGAATTACTTTATTGACTTTCACTATGTTTTGTATCAACATTACATAATATAAGAAGAAAAACAAAATTCATGATATATGTCCATCAATCAGGAATACTTAGTATTGACTCCAAGAAATGAGTCTTCTCCCTGAATAGCTCATAAAGTAGTGCCTAATATGACTTTTCACTGTGTTTAGCAACGAAATTGATTTAGATCAATTTCTTTTGTTATACTTCTTGTTTTGGTCTGAATCTTTTTTCAGGAGTTATGGGTTACTTTAATTTTTACTATGGGGCGTGATCGTCTCTTACTTGGTTGCTAGCTACCGCTGCAACCCGGATCTTTACTACGATATTTGAGGAATGTCCAGACACATCATTAAACCTATAATTACTTCTGTTCTATTAGTTGCTGTAGCGCATTGGATAGTGAGTTCTCCTCCTAACAATGAAGAGTTCTCCTGTATTATTGGTTCTGTCATTTGTATTATTGGTTCTTTCATTTGTCTTCTGTTTCTATTATCATTGTCTTCTTGCTGTATGCCTTGTTTCAGCCTTTTCACTTTTTTCACTTTGTTTCTCTCCTCTCTCATTTGTTTGTCTCTCTTTTGTCTTTTTTTCTGTCAACCCTTTTGTAATAATAATTGACAAATACTATTTATAATGGAATATATCGGTCCTTTATATAAAATTTTTTGCTTGTCTATAAACTTCATCATTGTGATAACACTTCTTGCTGTTTTGTTTGGCTATCTCAATTTTCACTTCTCGATACGCCTGGTCGGTTCAAAACCTTTGCTTTTCTCTTTTCAAGATGCTATCTCTGTTTTTTATGTAGTACTGTTTTTTAACTTGCGTGTAGCTTGCTTCGATGTAACCATTAGTTGAATGAGACCATTGTTTTTTGTGGCCTTTTATTATATAATTTGACAAGACATAGGTAACTAAGGGCCAGAGTTCGTTCTTCACTATAACAACCAGGATGACGTCAGTTACAACTTGGGTTTCGTTTTATGCTATTTCATTACAAACAGGAAAAAGCCTACGGCTTTTTCTTCTTTGAAATAGTAAGAGACGAACCTCAAGCAATCAAGTAGCTAACTAAGTCCAATATATGCAGTGGTATGTTATTCCAATGATCGTCTTTTAATGTAACCTAATGATGTACTTTTGTTTTGATCTGACTCTATTTTTAGGAGTTATGGGTTTTTATATTTCTTAGCATTGGACTGATTGTCTCTTACTAGGTTGCTAGCTACTGCTGCAACCCGGATTCACATATATAGTTATGAGAGGCAGCCTGGCCGAGTGGTCCAAGGCGCTGGTGTTAGCCACCAGTCTTTTCGGAGGCGTGGGTTCAAATCTTACCGCTGGTACACGATTATTTTTTGTGTACAAAAATCAAATATCTTTGAAAAGATTGCAGTATGAAAAGACATCAAAAATGCAGTTTTTAGTGCAAAAATTTATTCTCTTTTATAAATAATTTATTTTAGTTACAAATGATTTTTAACCCAATTAATTTACTTTAAAATGAACCATTGAACAACTCTCTACGATGTTCCAGTGCCAAGCTATCTGTGGAAATGAAAAAAAAATATCCCGTTTAGGCAGAATGTTGTAGTAGCTGCCACTTTTCTTGATTTTTCAAGCCAATATATTTCCCTTGCTGTTCAAGCCAGGGGACAGAAAGTTTCCTATATAGGGTTTTCGGACAAGGCGGTTCTAATGGTATACTTTTTGTTTTGATCTTACTCTTTTTTTAGGAGCTGTGGGCTTTTATATTTCTGAACACTGGACGCGATCGTCTCTTACTAGGTTGCTAGCTACCGCTGCAACCCGGATAAAATTCTTTCTTATATGAACATTTCTTGGTGTAGTGGTTAGCACTTAGCACTTCGAATCCTGCGATCTGAGTTCAAATATCGGTGGACGGTCTTTATGAAATATAGCTTACTTATACTAACATTTAGGTTTCTGCCGTAATTCCTTCTTTTCAAAATTAAACTAGTTACTATGGCCTAGAGTTAGTTCTTTACCATATCGTAACAATTTATATTATTATAATAGTTTATTTTTTTAATTTCAAAAGGTTTCTATATATAGCCGTTTTCTTTAAAATGAGCCATTACACAGCTCTTTATTATGACCATGAACTGTTTGATTTAATACTTCAGTTACTATGGGTCACCGTTCGTTCCTTATTATATAATGACAATATCTTAAATGTTATAGAGGTACGTCAGTCAAATATTCTAGCACTATTAATTCTGCATTTTTGAGTGACGTATTTATATAACATTTGAAAACTTGTGCTAATAACGGGTAGCAGTTTCACAGGAGTTCTTTTTCTGGGTTGCAGCGATAGCTAGCAAACTAGTAAGATTACTATCAGTTTGTCGGATTTTTGATACTCGCTAGAGAGCTTGTCCTTTTTTATATCTAAAAGCAAGTGAGGATATCATATTTAATGTAATAGTGCTGCCTAAGTAAATCCCTAAAATATCCTATGATTTTTTTTTGTAGCTTGTATGTTATTGATATATACGTATATACTTAGTGTATCCATAATAAGGTAAATATTTAGCGTAAAAAACAAATGATCAGGTAGGGGGCGTGGGGCAGTAGCGTCTTCAATTGGGCAGAAATAACAGATCGAATCTTTGAGTTTTAATTTTTCAGGTTTTCTATCAGCCATCTACGCATGTTATATTTCGTTTCGATCTGACACCATTTTTTTGGGCGGAGGGCTTTTTTTTCCTATGGGACGTGTTCGATTTTTATATTATTGCAGTTACCACTGCAACCACGATGCATAACATACAACACTTGTTATTTGGGTTGTGTCGTTTTTGCCATCCCCGGAAACACGGTTATTTGACATTCGACTTTTTTGAACAGGATCTAAATTTTGATCAGATATTTTTGGTAAACTTTTAATTTCTAGTTACAACGTGCCTTGGGTCAATCTTTACTAGGCTGCAGCTACCGCAGTAACCATGATGTGCTTGATATCTTTATAAATGATAGTTGCCGTAGTACAGTGGTAATGAGACATTCCTTGAGACATAAGGGATATGAGTTCAAACCTATCTGCGGTAACGATTGTATGGTATATATTCCTATATTTATATATTATATATTCTAATATATATTATATATCTATATTTGTATGTATTTAGGTAAAACAAGAAAAAGTAAAAAAAAGGAAAAGTAAAGTAAAAGTAAAAAAAAAATTTTATCCGTCTTTATCATCAGTTTTAGCGACCATAATTAGCGACTGTAACTACATTACAGTCGTAACTATATTACAGTGTATACCACCATATTAGCGACTGAAGATCATTTTTAGCGACTGTAACTGTACAGATACAGTTACGAACTGCCTGAAATTGCTTGATCAAACATATTGGTTATTAATTGAGCTTTATTTATTGTAACTTTAACCAATACTTCCTTTCTTTCACTGACAGTAACACTAAAATAAAAACAAGTTTAACTTTTTCCGTCAATTAAAATTTACTTATTAAGTAAATATAATAATTTACTTATTATTTTAAATAATAAGTAAAATAATAATTTACTTATAATTTTTTTTTTGAGAATATGCAAACACGAGGTTTTTGGCGTGTAAAAACAATCTAGACGGGCCAAGGGTTTGAGAAAATTCACTTAGAGCCTTATTTTTCGAAAGAAAGTTCATGTGAGTGACGTCATTACTTATATTCATTTCATGACCATAAACTACATCATTTCCACCCCCCCCCCCAGGAGTGGTCGTATCGTTTTTAGTGTCTATGACGCATGTAAAGTTACACAAGGTGATACATGATTCTGGACAGCTAAACAAAAAGGTATGGAACAAGAAACAGCAAAAATTATATTGATTGCAAAGGAAAACCTTGCACAACGAAATCTGCTGTTAGAAGACAAAGCAAAATTATAATTGAATGAACGAACATGTTAGTTTAGCGTGTGTGAGTGGTTAGAAGACAAATTAAAATCACAATGGTATGAAGGAACGCGTTAGTTTAGCGTGTTTAGGTCTGTGATTGATAAACAGGAAGGAGGAACTAAATTTTAGGATCTATGACACTTGAAAAATTACACAAGATGGAAAATGACGTTATGCAAAAGTATACATGATCTTGAATGAATCCAAACAGCTAAAGTAAAACGCATGGAAAAAATTCTGAGGCAATGATGCACGAAAATTAAGAAAAAACGAGATCTGTGGCTAGAAGACATGTAAAAACAGGGGTCACAACGAATATATCGAATCATAAATGAAATATACGGTTAAAGAATAAGAAACAGTGAGAATCACAACGATTCCCAGAAGAAAACAAATTCTTGAAAATGGACGGAAAGGAGGAATGGATGCATTAACGGAAAGGAGGAATGGCGTTGAAGCTCGTGACTTAAAATTGCAGAATAACGCGATGATTATGCTAATAAATAACTAGAGACTCAAATGTATACAAGCCTGCCGCGTGCGGAGTGCTGGGGCCTGGACGAAGCCCGGGCCCCTGGTCCTGATAATACCACTGCAACCTGGATTCAGGAATTATTCTAGTTTCCGTTGACAAATCAGATGTTTTGTTAAAACTCCCAAAAATTACTGCATTTTACGTAAATATATCTGCATACTTTTTAAGTATGCATACTTTTTAAGAAAAATGCAGTTTTGCGTAAAAAATTGGTTTTGTTTTTAAAATTATTTTTGTTAAGTATAAAAGGTAGTTAGGTACATCAATTTCCTTTCAAATGAGCCATTAAACAGCTTTCTATGATTTTCCAGTGCCCCGCCAGTTGCACTAAAAAAACACGAACTGTTTGAAAACAAGCCACTAAACAGCCCGCTATGATATTCCAGTGCCCTGCTAGCTTAGGAGGAAGAACGGAAAAAAGATTGCTTTGATGCAGAATATCGCAGTTCAAGCAAATTTTCTTGTTTTTAAACCTAGTATATTTTCCTCGTTAGTCAATCCAAGGGACGGTAAGGTTCCTATACAGCTGTTTCGGTCAAGGCGGTTCTAATAGTGTGCTTCTTGGTTTGATCTGACTCTTTTTAAGAGTTATGAGCTATTGTATTTCTTAGTATTGGACGTGATCGTCTTTTACTAGCTTGCTAGCTACTACTGCAACCCGAATACTTTTATTAATGTTGGCTATGGTTCGTTCTTTGATACAACTTTCTGGATAAATGTTTACATTTAAAATTATCAAAAATAATACTACCCCATCCTGAATCAGTGTCAGATGGAAATTTTTTCTCATTAGGCAGTTTTTTTCAAAGCGTGTTTTTTAACTTTTGGCTAGTATGGGCTATTGTTCGTCTTTTACTAGGTTGCAGTGCAGCTACTACTGCAACCATGATGTGTGTAGCGTCATCATGCATGTAATGTCATTCTTCAATATACATTTTTAATTTAATATTATAAAATATAAACCTGATTAGAAACAGGAAAAAGCCTATGGCTTTTTCTTCTTTGAAATAGTAAGAGGCGAACCTCATACAATCAAGTAGCTAACTAACTCCAATGTCCGCAATGGTTTGTTATTCCAGTGATCATCTTTTAATGTAAATAGACATCAAAAATGCAGTTTTTTTGTAAAAAGTGATCCTATTTTTAAATATTTTATTTTTTGATTAATAAAGGCACTAGAACTTTTAATTTCTGTTTGAATGAGCCCTCACGTGACATTCTAGGACCATTGGGTCGATGCCATCACCCCTGGGGAAAAACCCCTGGGGAATTGATATTAAAATTCCGTTTTTTAGAGTTTCGGTTACTATTGAGACGAGTTGCTCTTACTATACAATTCTTTAGCACGAACTGTTTAATAGCTACCGCTCCAACCCGGATAGTTCTTTACTATAAAATAGGCTTCTTATCATTCTTTGCTATATCTCTTACTAGGTTGCCAGCTACCTCTCCAACACAGAAAGCTGTTCGAATTTATTTAAAAGTAACCTCGTATGCCGTCATATATACCACAAACCTCTTTTTCTTTTTCCTGTTGTATCATTTACTATGAGATAGACTTCGATCCTTACTGTAGGTTTTTTCCTGGCCACAGAATCTTACGTCTATGTTTATGTTTAAGTGTTTTTGTTGTGAATTTATTGATTGAATAAATTGATTAATTGCAAGGCCGTAACAAGTATTTTTTTTCAGGGGAGGGCACAAAAAACTCAAAAAATGCATTAAAAAATTTGTTTATATCCATGTTTGTTATGTTTTTACGAGCCAGACAAACATTTCGGGGGGGGGGGGGGGGGAGGGGGATTCAAAACTCCTTAACCCCCCCCCCCCCCCCCCTGGGTACGGCCTTGATTAATTGATTGGTAACTTGTTGAGACGCGGAGATAATGGATTTCTTATAGTTATGCAATAGGCATGATACGATTAATTGTTTAAATTAATCCACATTCCATATAATATGTTAAAGCGTGTTATGGTCAGGTTTACTTATTAATATCTCTTACTAGGTTGCTAGCTACCGCTGCAACCCGGATAAAAAGCAAGCGAATTACTTGTTTGTATCTTAAATTATAATCTTAGTTACTATGGGCTGAAGCTCGTTCCTTGCTGTAACTATGGACTAAAGTTCGTTCTTTAATGCAAAACATTAGAATCTCTAAACCTTTTATAATTTATAATGAACCACATCGATCTTTTATGTAATGTAAAACTTTTTTTTAGATTAAAACTATTGCTCAGATATCATAAATATTTTTGCAGTTTACATAATAACAAGATGTTGTCTCTTTTTTTTTGTATAGTACTGTTTTTTTAAATTACGTATAATAACTCGCTTAGAAGGCATCTTATTACAAAACAAGAAATAATATTTTCATCTAATTAACACTTCTTATGACTCGTATCGAGTATCCATAACCTAACAAAAAGTAAAACTAATTTTTAAATTTTCAGGTATTTTATTAGTTTGAATGAAAAGATTAAAATTATTGCTCAGATATCATAAATATTTTTGCAGTTTACATAATAACTTTAGCGATTCTAAACTGAAAAACTAACTCAGTCCAATATATGCAATGGTGTGCTTTTCTAATGATCGTCCTTTAATATAAACTATGGACTAAAGTTTGTTCTTTAATGTAAAACTATGATTATGACATCATTGATCAATCTTTAACATGAAATGTTCTTTACTGTTATGGTTTGTTCTTTTCTAGGTTTCAGCCATCTCTACAGCCATGATACTGATGGAAATTACATAATCCCTATTTATGTTTCAGTTAACATGGGCTAGGTGTCGTTCTTTATTGTAATTTTTACTAGGTTGCTAGCTACCGCTGCAACCCGAAAAAAAACAGGAAAAAGCCTACAGCTTTTTTTTCTTTGGAGCAGTAGGAGACGACTCTCAAAGAATCAGGCAGCTAACTAGGTCCAATGTATGCAATGGTTTGTCCTTCTAATGATCGTCTTTTAATATAAATCAAAAAAATCAGCATAAAAATTCAATTATTTTGATGTATCTATTGATATTAAAACTCCGTTTTTTAGAGTTTCGGTTTCTATTAAGACGATTTGCTCCCACTACTATACTACTATACAGTTCGTTACCATGAACTGTTTGATTCGGTCACTGATGGAAATTACATAATCCCTTTTTATGTTTCAGTTAACATGGTGTCGGTTAACTAAGTGTCGTTCTTTATTGAAATTAAAATGATCGTTCCTGATTGTAATTTTTTTTCAGTTATTTGTGAAGTTTCCTGTTAATTCTCCTATTTTCGTAAATGTCTCTTGATCCATTTTTTTCTGTATGTTTTTTTTCTGTATGTTTTTTTTCTGTTTTTTTTTATGTGCTTTATAATAGTGTCTTATTTGTTTTGTTGGCCCTTTACAAGCTGTGCTTCTTGGGCGTGTATAAACTTTAAGTTTGTAATTGTTTTGTTTTTAGTATCAATAAATTGATTGATTGATTAATTGATTTTAGATACTATGGGCAGGAAGTTTGTTCTTTACTGTAACTGGAACCACCATATAGCAGTTACTATTGGCGAGAGATCGTTCTTTACTATAATTTTTTAGGAGTTAGGGGTTTTTATATTTCTTAACATTGGACGTGATCATCTCTTACTAGGTTTCTAGCTACCGCTGCAACCCGGATTATACTTTTTGTTTTGACCTGACTCTTTTTTTAGGAGTTAGGGGTTTTTATATTTCTTAACATATGGACGTGATCGTCTCTTACTAGGTTGCTAGCTACCGCTGCAACCCGGATTATTTAAATATATATTATTATCAAACCTGATTACAAACAGGAAAAAGCCTACGGCTTTTTTCTTCTTTGAAATAGTAAGAGACGAACCTAAAACAATCAAGTAGCTAACTAAGTCCAATGTATGCAATGGTTTGTTATTTCAATGATCGTCCTTTAATGTAACAGCAACCCGGAATCAATTAACATTAACATGGGTTAGAGGTCGTTCTTTACTATAATTTTAATTAATATTTCAGTTACTATGAGCAAGTGTTCGTTCTTTATTATAAGATAAAAAGAAAGAATGAAAAAAATATCCCGTTTAGGCAGAATTTTGTAGTAGCTGCCACTTTTCTTGATTTTCAAGCCAATATACTTCCCTTGCTGTTCAAGCCAAATGACAGAAAGTTTCCTATACAGGGGTTTCGGACAAGGCGGCTGTAATGGTGTACTTTTTGTTTTGATCTGACTCCTTTTTTAGGAACTATGGGTTTTTATATTTCTTAACATTGGACGTGATCGTCTCTTACTAGGTTGCTAGCTACCGCTGCAACCCGGATCAAAAGTAAGGTTGCAAGTCGACGATTTTGTTTTTGCCTTATTATAATCGGTATGGTGAAATAATAATATGCATATGGTTCTTAAATCATGCTTCTTTATTGTCCCATATGGTCTAGTGGCTAGGATAGTTAACTTTCACTTAACAGGCCGGGGTTCGATTCCCGGTGTGGGAAAATTTTTAACTCTATAATCTTCGAACATTTGAAGCTTTTATAATTTATAATGATGTATAATATAAATACTGTAATCTTAACTATAGTGAAGTTGCCTATGCAAGTTAGTATAGGGAAGAGTTCGATCTTTATTATAACAAACAGGAAAAAGCCTACGACTTTTTCTTCTTTTAAATAGTAAGAGACGAAACTCAAACAATCAAGTAGCTAACTAAGTCCAATGTATGGAATGGTTTGTTATTTCAGTGATCGTCTTTTAATGTAAAAAAAAATATATATACTGTAATCTTAACTATAGTAAAGTTGCGTATGCAAGTTAGTATAGGGAAGAGTTTGATCTTTATTATACTGGAAACAAAGAAAAGAGAAAAAAATATCCCGTTAAGGCGGAATGTTGTAGTAGCTGCCACTTTTCTTGATTTTTTAGTACTGATTTTTTAACTTGCGTGTAGCTTGCTTTGATCTAACCATTATGTATTCATGAATGAGACCATTTACAGTTTTGACGTTTCTTATATAGTAATTATGACGTCACTGCATCAAAAATACAGTTTTTATTGGAAAAATTTATTCTCTTTTAGAAATAATTTATTTTAGTTACAAAAGGTTTTCAACCCAATTAATTTCCTTTAAAATGAGCTATTGAACAACCCTCTACGATGTTCCAGTGCCAAGCTATCTCTGGATACAAAAGAAAAAAGAAAAAAATATCCCGTTTTGGGAGAATAACGTGGTAAAAGTCTATTTTCTTGATTTTCAAGCCAATATATTTTCTTTGTTATTCAAGCCAAAGGGCGGTAAGTTTCCTTTATGGAGGATTTGGACAAGGCGGTTCTAATGGTGTACTTTTTGTTTTGATCTGACTCCTCTGTTAGGAACTACGGGTTTTTATATTTCTTAACATTGGACGTGATCGTCTCTTACTAGGTTGCTAGCTACCGCTGCAACCCGGATTAACTATAGTGAAGTTGCGTATGCAAGTTAGTATAGGGGAGACATCGATCTTCATAATAATTTGCCATCTTCTTGTATTTCTGAATATAATTTTTCCCTTTGTCCTTATGCGTTCTTCGGTACAACCTCGCAGAGAATTTAATTTTTTCATTATAGCTTTTGTCACCCCAGTATCTACCCATTATTCTGGTAGCAACTTTTTTCTTATGTTTAATTCGGTAATCTTCATCATTATCATACCGTTCCTTGCTCTTTTGTCTAGCCTGATCAATTGTTGCTTCTCTATAAAGTTTATCATTGTGATAACGCTCCTTGATCTTTTGTCTAGCCTGCTCAATTCTTGCTTCTCTGTAATCTTCATCATTACCATACCGTTCCTTGCTCTTTTGTCTAGCCTGCTCAATTGTTGCTTCTCTATAAAGTTTATCATTGTGATAACACTCCTTGATCTTTTGTTTGGCTCTCTCGATTTTTACTTCTCGATACGCCTGGTCGGTTGAATACCTTTGCTTTTCTCTTTTCAAGATACTATCTCTGTTATTTGTGTAGTACTGTTTTTTCAACTTGCGTGCGACTTGCTTGATTGAAACCATTATGTAATTATGAATGAGAACATTTTCATCTTTGTAGTTCTTAAGTAGTAATTATGACGTCACAGCGTAATGATTTTGTTGACGTCATAGAGCAATGATATTATTTCATGACGTCTTCAGAAACAACAATATAATTTCGTGTTTTTCTATTCACGTCATAGCTCTAATATAAAACTATGATGACATTCATTATTTATCTAGTAGGGTTTCAGACAAGGTAATTCTAATGATGTACTTTTGTTTTGATCTGACTCTATTTTTAGGAGTTTTGTTATATTTCTTAGCATTGGACTGATCGTCTCTTACTAGGTTGCTAGCTACTGCTGCAACCCAAATTCACATATATATTTATTTATGAGAGGCAGCCTGGCCGAGTGGTCCAAGGCACTGGTGTTAGCCACCAGTCTCTTCGGAGGCGTGGGTTCAAATCTTACCGCTGGTATACGATTATGTTTGAAAGACTGGAGTGTGAAAAGACATCGAAAATGCAGTTTTTGGTGGAAAAATTTATTCTCTTTTAGAAATAATTTATTTCAGTTACAAAAGGTTTTTAACCCAATTAATTTACTTTAAAATGAGCTATTGAACAACCCTCTACGATGTTCCAGTGCCAAGCTATCTGTGGAAAAGAAAAAAAGAAAAAAAGAAAAAAATATCTCGTTTAGGCAGAATGTTGTAGAAGCTGCCACTTTTCTTGATTTTCAAGCCAATATATTTCCCTTGCTGTTCAAGCCAAGGGACAGAAAGTTTCCTATACAGGGGTTTCAGACAAGGCGGTTCTAATGGTGTACTTTTTGTTTTGTTCTGACTCCTCTGTTAGGAACTATGGGTTTTTATATTTCTTAACATTGGACGTGATCGTCTCTTACTAGGTTGCTAGCTACCGCTGCAACCCGGATAATCATTAAGGAGAATTCATTATCTATATAATGATTTCTTATAATACTTCAATTACTATGGACGAAAGTTCGTTCTTTAATGTATTTTAATATAATATAAAATTTAGTATAAGCAAGAGGTCGTTCCTTATTATATATAGGCAAGAGTTCGATCTTTATTATATCTGACTCCTTTTTTAGGAACTATTTGTTTTTATATTTCTTAACAATGGACGTGATCGTCTCTTACTAGGTTGCTAGCTACCGCTGCAACCCGGAAAAAAAAAATATCCCGTTTAGGCAGAATGTTGTAGTAGCTGCCACTTTTTTTGATTTTCAAGCCAATATATTTTCCTTGCTGTTCAAGCCAAGGGACAGAAAGTTTACCATACAGGGGTTTCGGACAAGGCGGTTCTAATGGTGTACTTTTTGTTTTGATCTGACTCCTTTTTTAGGAACTATGGGTTTTTATATTTCTTAACATTGGACGTGATCGTCTCTTACTAGGTTGCTAGCTACCGCTGCAACCCGGATTTCTCGCTTATAAGTTTTCAAGCGACTCAAAGCAGTACGTAACTCATTTTAAAGGTAGAAATCTTTCTAATTGATTACAAACAGGAAAAAGCCTACGGCTTTTTCTTCTTTGAAATAGTAAGAGACTAGCCTCAAACAATCAAGTAGCTAACTAAATCAAATGTATGTATTGGGTTTTTATTCCAATGACCGTCTTTTAGTGGAAAATTTTAATATATTGACCTTAAATATAATAACTGTACTAGCCTATACTATAGTTAAGTGGCCTATAAAATTTAGTATAGGCAAGAGGTCGTTATTTATTATAGTTAGGAACTATGGATTTTTATATTTCTTAACATTGGACGTGATCGTCTCTTACTAGGTTGCTAGCTACCGCTGCAACCCGGATGCAACCCAAATTCACATATATATTTATTTATGAGAGGCAGCCTGGCCGAGTGGTCCAAGGCACTGGTGTTAGCCACCAGTCTCTTCGGAGGCGTGGGTTCAAATCTTACCGCTGGTATGCGATTATGTTTGAAAGACTGCAGTGTGAAAAGACATCAAAAATGCAGTTTTTGGTTGAAAAATTTATTCTCTTTTAGAAATAATTTATTTTAGTTACTATAGATTTTTAACCCAATTAATTTCCTTTAAAATGAGCCATTGAACAACTCTCTACGATGTTCCAGTGCCAAGCTAACTGTGGAAAAGAAAGAAAAAAAGAAAAAAATATCCCGTTTAGGCAGAATGTTGTAGTAGCTGCCACTTTTCTTGATTTTCAAGCCAATATATTTCCCTTGTTGTTCAAGCCAATGGACAGAAAGTTTACTATACAGGGGTTTCGGACAAGGCGGTTCTAATGGTTTACTTTTTGTTTCGATCTGACTCCTTTGTTAGGAACTATGGGTTTTTATATTTCTTAACATTGGACGTGATCGTCTCTTACTAGGTTGCTAGCTACCGCTGCAACCCGGATTCCCCATCAGAGAGAACTTTTAATATGTTGAGTAAAAAGCAATATAATTTTAATTTGAAATAAAAAAAGACTCGTTTTAGTTACATCCTAGCTAAAATAATGAAGATTATATGAATGAGCCACAGGGTTCAGTTTCTTTGGGCTTGAGTTCGTTCTTTACTATGAAACTCGTTACCACGAACTGTTTGATAAATGACACTATTTATGATTGATCATTTATGTAATGATTATAATAGCTTTATATTCGTTCTTTATTATAATGTATGTAATGTGTTTTTATTCCAATGATCGTCTTTTAATGGAAAATTTTAATATATTGACCTCAAATATAACTGTACTAGCCTATACTATAGTTAAGTGGCCTATAAGATTTATTATAGACGAGAGGTCGTTCTTTATTATAACTAGGTTGCTAGCTACCGCTGCAACCCGGATATATACTAGGTTTCTAGCTACCGCTGCAACCCGGATATTGACAAACACTGTTTATGATGAGCCATATCGGTCCTTTATGTAATTATCGTAATGATCTTCTTTTAATGTAATTTCGTAAGAAAAATGATTCTATTTTAAAATTAATTTGTTTTATAATTACAAAAGGTTTTTAGCCCCATTAATTTCCTTTAAAATGAGCCATTAAATAACTCTCTACGATGTTCCAGTGTCAAGCTATATGTGGAATAACTAACCTATACTATAATTAAGTAGCGTGTAAAATTTAGTATAGGCAAGAGGTCGTTCTTTATTATATCATGGAAAACTAGCAAAGCATTTTTTAAGTCTGATGAAGATTTAACTAATGTGTCAAAAGTAAGGTTGCAAGTCGACTATTTTGTTTTGGCCTTATTATAATTGGTATGGTGAAATAATAATATGCACAGGGCTCTTAAATCATACTTCTTTATGATCCCATATGGTCTAGTGGCTAGGATAGTTAACTTTCACTTAACAGGCCCGGGTTCGATTCCCGGTGTGGGAAAATTTTTAACTCTATAATCTTCTAACATTTGAACCTTTTATAATTTATAATGATGTATAATATAAATACTGTAATCTTAAATATAGTGTAGTCGCCTATGCAAGTTAGTATAGGGAAGAGTTCGATCTTTATTATAACATGGAACAACTCTCTACAATGTTCCAGTGCCATGCTATCTGTTGAATTACTAACCTATACTATAATTAAGTGGCGTATAAAATTTAGTATAGGTAAGAGGTCGTTCTTTATTATATTTCTTTGGACTTGAGTTCGTTTTTTAACTATAAATACAAACAGGAAAAAGCCTACGGCTTTTTCTTCTTTTAAATAGTAAGAGACGAAACTCAAACAATCAAGTAGCTAACTAAGTCCAATGTATGGAATGGTTTGTTATTTCAGTGATCGTCTTTTAATGTAATATGTTTGAAAGACTGCAGTGTGAAAAGACATCGAAAATGCAGTTTTTGGTGGAAAAATTTATTCTCTTTTAGAAATAATTTATTTTAGTTACTATAGATTTTTAACCAATTAATTTCCTTTAAAATGAGCTATTGAACAACCCTCTACGATGTTCCAGTGCCAAGCTATCTCTGGATACAAAAGAAAAGAGAAAAAAAGAAAAAAATATCCCGTTTAGGCAGAATGTTGTAATAGCTGCCACTTTTCTTGATTTTCAAGCCAATATATTTCCCTTGCTGTTCAAGCCAAGGGACAGAAAGTTTCCTATACAGGGGTTTCGGACAAGGCGGTTCTAATGGTGTACTTTTTGTTTTGATCAGACTCCTTTTTTAGGAACTATAGGTTTTTATATTTCTTAACATTGGACGTGATCGTCTCTTACTAGGTTGCTAGCTACCGCTGCAACCCGGATGAACAACTCTCTACGATGTTCCAGTGCCAAGCTATCTGTGGAATTACTAACCTATACTATAATTAAGTGGCGTATAAAATTTTGTATGGGCAAGAGGTTGTTCTTTATTATAATTTTTAACCCAATTAATTTCCTTTAAAATGAGCCATTGAACAACTCTCTACGATGTTCCAGTGCAAAGCTATCTCTGGAAAAGAAGAAAAAAAGAAAAAAAAATATCCCGTTTGTGGAGGATAACGTGGTTAAAGTCAATTTTCTTGATTTGCAAGGCAATATATTTCCCTTGCTGTTCAAGCCAAAGGGCGGTAAGTTTCCTTTCAAGGGTTTTCGGACAAGGCGGTTCTAATGGTGTACTTTTTGTTTTGATCTGACTCCTTTTTTAGGAACTATGGGTTTTTATATTTCTTAACATTGGACGTGATCGTCTCTTACTAGGTTGCTAGCTACCGCTGCAACCCGGATATCTCTGGATGCAAAAAAAAATATCCCGTTTAGGCAGAATATTGTAGTAGCTGCCACTTTTCTTGATTTGCAAGGCAATATATTTCCCTTGCTGTTCAAGCCAAGGGACAGAAATTTTACTTTACAGGGGTTTCGGACAAGGCGGTTTTAATGGTGTACTTTTTGTTTTGATCTGACTCCTTTTTTTAGGAACTATGGGTTTTTATATTTCTTAACATTGGACGTGATCGTCTCTTACTAGGTTGCTAGCTACCGCTGCAACCCGGATTTTAATGTAATAATTGACAAACACCATTTATGATGAGATATATCGGTTTTTTATGTAATAAAGTCAATTTTCTTGATTTTCAAGCCAATATATTTCCCTTGCTGTTCAAGCCAAATGATAGAAAGTTTCCTATACAGGGGTTTCAGACATGGCGGTTCTAATGCTGTACTTTTTGTTGTGATCTGACCTTTTTTAGGAACTATGGGTTTTTATATTTCTTAACATTGGACGTGATCGTCTCTTACTAGGTTGCTAGCTACCGCTGCAACCCGGATCTTTATTATATATCTTTTCAAAATTAAATTAGTTACTATGGCCTAGAATTCGTTCTTTATCATAATCAACTATATCATTCCTTTATGTAACTTTACTAACCTATACTATAGTTAAGTGACCTATAAAATTTAGTATAGGCAAGAGGTCGTTCTTTATTATATCGAACATTTGAACCTTTTATAATTTATAATGATGTATAATATAAATACTGTAATCTTAACTATAGTGAAGCTGCCTATGCAAGTTATTATAGGGAAGAGTTCGATCTTTATTATATACTATTTTTAGGAGTTTTGGGTTTTTATATTTCTTAGCATTGGACTGATCGTCTCTTACTAGGTTGCTAGCTACTGCTGCAACCCAAATTCACATATATATTATTTATGAGAGGCAGCCTGGCCGAGTGGTCCAAGGCACTGGTGTTAGCCAAAAGTCTCTTCGGAGGCGTGGGTTCAAATCTTACCGCTGGTATACGATTATGTTTGAAAGACTGCAGTGTGAAAAGACATCAAAAATGCAGTTTTTGGTGGAAAAATTTATTCTCTTTTAGAAATAATTTATTTTAGTTACTATAGATTTTTAACCCAATTAATTTCCTTTAAAATGAGCTATTGAACAACTCTCTACGATGTTCCAGTGCCAAGCTATCTCTGGATACAAAAGAAAAGAGAAAAAAAAATATCCCGTTTAGGCAGAATGTAGTAGTAGCTGCCACTTTTCTTGGTTTTCAAGCCAAAATATTTCCCTTGCTGTTCAAGCCAAGAGACTGAAAGTTTCCTATACAGGGGTTTCGGACAAGGCGGTTCTAATGGTGTACTTTTTGTTTTGATCTGACTCCTTTGTTAGGAACTATGGGTTCCTAACAAAGGTCGTTCTTTATTATAAAATTTCGCAAGAGGTCGTTCTTTATTATAAAAATTCACATATATATTTATTTATGAGAGGCAGCCTGGCCGAGTGGTCCAAGGCACTGGTGTTAGCCACCAGTCTCTTCGGAGGCGTGGGTTCAAATCTTACCGCTGGTATACGATTATGTTTGAAAGACTACAGTGTGAAAAGACATCAAAAAGGCAGTTTTTGGTGGAAAAATTTATTCTCTTTTAGAAATAATTTATTTTAGTTACTATAGATTTTTAACTCAATTAATTTCCTTTAAAATGAGCCATTGAACAACTATCTACGATGTTCCAGTGCCAAGCTGTCTCTGGATACAAAAGAAAAAAAAATATCCCGTTTAGGCAGAATGTTGTAGTAGCTGCCACTTTTCTTGATTTTCAAGCCAATATATTTCCCTTGCTGTTCAAGCCAAGGGACAGAAAGTTTACTATACAGGGGTTTCGGGCAAGGCGGTTCTAATGGTGTACTTTTTGTTTTGATCTGACTCCTTTGTTAGGAACTATGGGTTTTTATATTTCCTAACATTGGACGTGATCGTCTCTTACTAGGTTGCTAGCTACCGCTGCAACCCGCATTATAAACCCGCATTACAAACAGGAAAAAGCCTACGGCTTTTTCTTCTTTGAAATACTAAGAGACGAACCTCAAAAAATCAAATAGCTAGCTACGTTCAGTGTATACAATCGTTTGTTATTGTAATGATCTTCTTTTAATGTAATTTCGTAAGACAAATGATTCTATTTTAAAAATAATTTGTTTTATAAATAGAAAAGGTTTTTAACCCCATTAATTTCCTTTAAAATGAGCCATTAAACAACTCTCTACGATGTTCCAGTGCCCAGCTATCTGTGGAATTACTAACCTATGCTATAATTAAGTAGCGTATAAAATTTATTATAGGCAAGAGGTCGTTCTTTATCCGGGTTGCAGCGGTAGCTAGCAACCTAGTAAGAGACGATCACCTCCAATGTTAAGAAATATAAAAACCCGTAGCTCCTAAAAAAAGAGTCAGATCAAAACAAAAAGTACACCATTAGAACCGCCTTGTCCAAATCCTCCATAAAGGAAACTTACCGCCCTTTGGCTTGAATAATAAAGAAAATATATTGGCTTGAAAATCAAGAAAATAGACTTTTACCACGTTATTCTCCCCAAACGGGATATTTTTTTCTTTTTTTTTTTCTTTTTCTTTTCCACAGATAGCTTGGCACTGGAACATCGTAGAGGGTTGTTCAATAGCTCATTTTAAAGGAAATTAATTGGGTTAAAAACCTTTTGTAACTAAAATAAATTATTTCTAAAAGAGAATAAATTTTTCCAATAAAAACTGTATTTTTGATGCAGTGACGTCATAATTACTATATAAGAATTATAATAAAGAACGACCTCTTACCTATACTAAATTTTATACGCCACGTAATTATAGTATAGGTTAGTAATTCAACAGATAGCATGGCACTGGAATATTGTAGAGAGATGTTCAATGGCTCATTTTGAAGGAAATTAATGGGGTTAAAAACATTTTGTAATTAAAACAAATTATTTTACAATAAATTACAGTAAAGAACGATCTCTCTCCCATAGTAACTGATATAAAATTATAATAAAGATCGAACTCTTCCCTATACTAACTTGCATACGCAACTTCACTATAGTTAATATAGTTAAGATTACAGTATTTATATTATACATCATTATAAATTATAAAAGGTTCAAATATTCGAAGATTATAGAGTTAAAAATTTTCCCACACCGGGAATCGAACCCGAGCCTGTTTTATAGTAAAGAACGAACTCTTGCCCTTAGTTACCTATGTCTTGTCAAATTAGCTAATTAATTTCACCTGATTTTGTTTTAAAAATAATTCCCACACCGGGATTCGAACCCAAGCCAATTGGTTGAAAGCCAACTATCCTAAACCACTAGACCATATGAGATATGTGTAAAAAGCTAATTAATTGTTTTATGATATCCGGGTTGTTATAATAAAGAACGACCTCTTGCCTATACTAAATTTTATACGCCACTTAATTATAGTATAGGTTAGTACTTCAACAGATAGCATGGCACTGGAACATCGTAGAGAGTTGTTCAATGGCTCATTTTAAAGGAAATTAATGGGGTTAAAAACCTTTTGTAATTAAAACAAATTATTTTTATTACATTAAGAAATTTTAATTATGTTCCTTAAGAAATCATCATAAATAAAAATTTCCCAAACAGAAATTGAACTCAAGCCTACTGGGTGAGAGCTATCCCAACCTCTAGACCATATAGGATATATAAAATATCCGATTAATGAAGTTTATGTTAAAGAACAAATTATAATCCTAGTTAGCTGCCTGATTATTTGACGATCGTCTCTTACTATTCCAAAGAAGAAAAAGCCGTAGGCTTTTTCCTGTTTGTAATTTATTTCATAATAAAGTATCCGGGTTGCAGCGGTAGCTAGCAACTTAGTAAGAGACGATCACGTCCAATGTTAAGAAATATAAAATTACATAAAGGACCGATATAGCTCATCATAAATGGTTTCTTGTCAATACGTTACAATATAAGAAGCGTCAAAACTGTAAATGTTCTCATTCACAATTAGATAATGGTTAGATCAAAGCAAGCTACACGCAAGTTAAAAAAAACAGTACTACACAAACAACAGAGATAGTATCTTGAAAAGAAAAAGCAAAGGTATTCAACCGACCAGGCGTATCGATAAGTTATAACAAAGAATCCGGGTTGCAGCGGTAGCTAGCAACCTAGTAAGAGACGATCACGTCCAATGTTAAGAAATATAAAAACCCATAGTTCCTAACAAAGGAGTCAGATCAAAACAAAAATTATAATAAAGAACGACCTCTTACCTATACTAAATTTTATACGCCACTTAATTATAGTATAGGTTAGTAATTCAACAGATAGCATGGCACTGGAACATTGTAGAGAGTTGTTCAATGGCTCATTTTGAAGGAAATTAACGGGGTTAAAAACCTTTTGTAATATAATAAAGAGCGACCTCTTGCCAATACTAAATTTTATACGTCACTTAATTATAGTATAGGTTAGTAGTATCACGGATAGCTTGGCACTGGAACATCGTACAAAGTTGTTCTATCGCTCATTTTAAAGGAAATTAATGGGGTTAAAAATAATTATAAAGAACGACCTCTTGCTTATACTAAATTTTATACGCCACTTAATTATAGTATAGATTAGTAATTCCACAGATAGCATGGCACTGGAACATCGTAGAGTGTTGTTCAATGGTTACATTAAAAGTTATAATAAAGAACGACCTCTTGCCTATGCTAAATTTTATACGCCACTTAAGTATAGTATAGGTTAGTAATTCCAAAGATAGCTTGGCACTCGAACATCGTAGAAAGTTGTTCAATGGCTCATTTAAAAGGAAATTAATGGGGTTAAAAATTATACTAAAGAACGACCTCTTGCCTATACTAAATTTTATACGCCACTTAATTATAGTATAGTTTCCGGGTTGCAGCGGTAGCTAGCAACCTAGTAAGAGACGATCACCTCCAATGTCAAGAAATATAAAACCCCCCAACTCCTAAAAAAAGAGTCAGATCAAACAAAAAGTACACCATTAGAACCGCCTTGTCCGAATCCTCTATAAAGGAAACTTACCTCCCTTTGGCTTGAATAACAAAGAAAATATTTTGGCTTGAAAATCAAGAAAATTGACTTTTACCACGTTATTCTCCACAAACGGGATATTTTTTTCTTTCCGCTTTTTCTTTCTGCTCAGCTAGCTGGGCACTGGAAAATCATAGAGAGCTGTATAATAGCTCATTTTAAAGGAAATTGCAACATCTAGTCACTTTTGTATTTAAAAATAAAATACTTTTTAAAGTAGAATCAATTTTGTCAAAAAAATTGCATTTTTGATGTATTTTCATACTGCAGTCTTTTCAAAGATATTTGAATTTTGAAGCAATAAAACAGTCCATGTAATGAACTCTATAGTAATAATAGCTACTTGTCTCAATAGTAACCGAAACTCCTGGAACCAAAATTTTCTTTTTTGGCTTAATCGCTAAAATTATTATGTAAACTGCAAAAATATTTATGATGCCTAATCAGTAATAGTAATTTTTTAATTTAAACAACAAAAATACATGAAAATTCTAAAATTAGTTTTGCTTTTTGTCTCCTGGAAGAAATTTTTTTTTCATCTCAGTTCAAATTTATTATTGTATCCTGTAACCCGTAAAGTACATATCTCCATATTATTGTCTCATAATTGCAATTATTTTAGTTTTCAGTCCAGAATCACTAAACTTATTATTTAAACTGCAAAAATATTTATGGTGTCTAACCAATAATACTAATTTTGTAATTCAAACAAGATATTACAGTTAAGAACGATCTCTCTCCCATAGTAATTGATATGTTACATTATTTTATAATAAAGAACAAACTCTAGCCAATAGCAGCTTAAATATTTTATATAAAGATTTTATAGTAAAGAGTGAACTCAAGTCCAAAAGAACAGAACCCTGTGGTTCATTCATATATTATTCAGTATTTTAGCTAGGAGGTAACTAAACAAGTTTCTTTTATAAATTTGATTTTTAAAAGACCTTGCTTTAAATTCTTTAAACTCAATTTTTTAAAATTTTATAATAAAGAACGACCTCTTACCTATGCTAAATATTATACTCCACTTAATTATAGTATAGGTTATCCGGGTTGCTTTACAGTAAAGAACGATCTCTCATCCATAGTAACTGATAAATGGTGGTTCCAGGGGTAGTTAATTGAGGTTCGTCTCTTACTATTTCAAAGAAGAAAAAGCCGTAGGCTTTTTCCTGTTTGTAATGATATAGCATAAAAGAAAACCCAAGTGGTAACTGATTCACAGTATCCGGATTGCAGCAGTAGCTAGCAACCTAGTAAGAGACGATCACGTCCAATGTTAAGATATATAAAAATCCCTAACTCCTAAAAAAAGAGTCAGATCAAAACAAAAGTACACCATTAGAACCGCCTTGTCCGAAACCCCTATAAAGGAAACTTACCGCCCTTTGGCTTGAATAACAAAGAAAATATATTGGCTTGAAAATGAAGTTACATTAAAAGACGATCATTGGAATAATACAATAAAGAACGACACCTTGCCCATGTTAACTAAAACATAAATAGGGATTATGTAATTTCCAATAGTATCATGGCTGTAGAGATGGCTGAAACCTAGTTACAATAAAAAAAGATCATTGGAATAACAAAAATTGAATACCTTTGGAATTAGCTAGCTACTTGATTATTTGAGACTCGTCTCTTACTATTTAAAAGAAGAAAAAGCCGTAGGCTTTTTCCTGTGTGTAATCAGTTTATTATCATAGGCAGCGCGCTAGCACTGCCTGAGTAAAGAACGATCCGGGTTGCAGCGGTAGCTAGCAACCTAGTAAGAGACGATCACGTCCAATGTTAAGAAATATAAAAACCCATAGTTCCTAAAAAAGGAGTCAGATCAAAACAAAAAGTACACCATTAGAACCGCCTTGTCCGAAACCTCTATAAAGGAAACTTACCGCCCTTTGGCTTGAACAGCAAGGGAAATATATTGGCTTGAAAATCAAGAAAATTGACTTTTACCACGTTATTCTCCCCAAACGAGATATTTTTTTCTTTTTTTTTTTCTTTCTTTTCCAGAGATAGCTTGGCACTGGAACATCGTAGAGGGTTGTTCAATAGCTCATTTTAAAGGAAATTAATTGGGTTAAAAACCTTTTGTAACTAAAATAAATTATTTCTAAAAGAGAATAAATTTTTCCAATAAAAACTGTATTTTTGATGCAGTGACGTCATAATTACTATATAAGAAACGTCAAAACTGTAAATGGTCTCATCCGGGTTGCAGCGGTAGCTAGCAACCTAGTAAGAGACGATCACCTCCAATGTCAAGAAATATAAAACCCCCCAACTCCTAAAAAAAGAGTCAGATCAAAACAAAAAGTACACCATTAGAACCGCCTTGTCCGAAACCTCTATAAAGGAAACTTACCGCCCTTTGGCTTGAACAGCAAGGGAAATATATTGGCTTGAAAATCAAGAAAATTGACTTTTACCACGTTATTCTCCACAAACGGGATATTTTTTTCTTTCCGCTTTTTCTTTCTGCTCAGCTAGCTGGGCACTGGAAAATCATAGAGAGCTGTATAATAGCTCATTTTAAAGGAAATTGCAACATCTAGTCACTTTTGTATTTAAAAATAAAATACTTTTTAAAGTAGAATCAATTTTGTCAAAAAAATTGCATTTTTGATGTATTTTCATACTGCAGTCTTTTCAAAGATATTTGAATTTTGAAGCAATAAATACAGTAAAGAACGACCTCTTGCCTATACTAAATTTTTAAAGGCCTCTTACGTATAGTATAGTCTAGTAAAGTTATATTTAAGGTTTACAATAAAGAACGACACCTAGCCCATGTTAACTGAAAGCTTTTTCTTTCTCCTCAGCTAGCTGGGCATTTACAGTAATAAAGAACGATCTCTCTCCCATACTAACTGATATATGGTGGTTCCAGGTGTAGTTACATTACATAAAGGATCGATGTGGTTCATTATAAATTATAAAAGGTTTAGAGCTTCTAATGTTCGAAGATTATAGAGTTAAAAATTTTCCAATACCGGGAATCGAACCCGGGCCTTCTAGATCAAAGCCAGCTATCCTATCCGCTACACCATATGGGACTATAAAACAGCATGATTTAAGAACCATATGCATATTATTATTTCATCGTATTTTCCGGGTTGCAGCAGTAGCTAGCAATCCGGGTTGCAGCGGTAGCTAGCAACCTAGTAAGAGACGATCACGTCCAATGTTAAGAAATATAAAAACCCCTAACTCCTGAGAAAAGAGTCAGATCAAAACAAAAATTACACCATTATTATAATAATTACAGAAAAGAAGGATCTCTCTCCCATAGTAACTGATATTTTACATTAAAAGACGATCATTGGAATAAAAAGTTATTGCATGCATTGGACTTAGTTAGCTACTTGATCGTTTGAGGTTCGTCTCTTACTATTTCAAAGAAGAAAAAGCCGTAGGCTTTTTCCTGTTTGTAATATTTTCCTGTTTGTTATCAGGGTTACAGCAGTATACGGGTTGCAGCGGTAGCTAGGAACCTAGTAAGAGACGATCACGTCCAATGTTAAGAAATATAAAAACCCCTAACTCCTAAAAAAAGAGTCAGGTCAAAACAAAAAGTACACCATTAGAATCCGGGTTGCAGCGGTAGCTAGCAACCTATTAAGAGAAGATCAAGTCCAATGTTAAGAATTATAAAAACCCATAGCTCCTAAAAAAGAGTCATATCAAAACAAAAAGTACACCATTAGAACCGCCTTGTCCGAAACCCCTGTATAGTAAACTTTCTGTCCCTTGGCTTGAACAGCAAGGGAAATATATTGGCTTGAAAATCAAGAAAAGTGGCAGCTACTACAACATTCTGCCTAAACGGGATATTTTTTTCTTTCTTTCTTGTGTATCCAGAGATAGCTTTGCACTGGAACATCGTAGAAAATTGTTCAATGGCTCATTTTAAAGGAAATTAATTGGGTTAAAAACCTTTTGTAACTAAAACACATTATTTTAAAACAGGATAAATTTTTCCACTAAAAACTGTATTTTTGATGTCTTTCCATGCTGCTGTCTTTTCAAAGACATTTGATTTTTGAAGCAATCAAACAGTTCGTGGTAAGGTTGTATTTTAAACTTTATATTCCATAGATAGCTCTGGAACATCGTAGAGAGTTGTTCAATGGATCATTTTAAAGTAAATTAAATAATAACGAATATAAAATGAATAAAACAAAATTGAATATAAAAAAATATACAAAAATGAATATGAACAACTTTTATATGTGTTTTTGAAGTTTTTATTTATAATAAAGAATCTAATAAGAGACGATCACGTCCAATGTTAAGAAATATATAAACATATAACTCCTAGAAATTATAATATTACATTAAGGCACGAACTGTAGCCCCTAGTAACTGATCCGGTTAGCAGCGGTAGCTAGCAACCTAGTAAGACACGATCACGTCCAATAATAAGAAATATAAAAACCCATAGTTCCTAACAAAGGAGTCAGATCAAAACAAAAAGTACACCATTAGAACCACCTTGTCCGAAACCCCTGTATAGTAAACTTTCTGTCCCTTGGCTTGAACAGCAAGGGAAATATATTGGCTTGAAAATCAAGAAAAGTGACAGCTACTACAACATTCTGCCTAAACGGGATATTTTTTTTTTCTTGTTTTCCAGAGATAGCTTAGCACTGGAACATCGTAGAGAGTTGTTCAATAGCTCATTTAAAAGGAAATTAATTGGGTTACAAATCTATAGTAACTAAAATAAATTATTTCTAATAGAGAATAAATTTTTTCACCAAAAACTGCATCTTTGATG
Source organism: Artemia sinica (assembly GCA_027921565.1). Taxonomy (NCBI): domain Eukaryota; kingdom Metazoa; phylum Arthropoda; class Branchiopoda; order Anostraca; family Artemiidae; genus Artemia; species Artemia sinica. The sequence goes on from CM051256.1 coordinate 68,768,998, forward strand.
TCTTTTCACACTGCAGTCTTTCAAACATAATCGTATACCAGCGGTAAGATTTGAATCCACGCCTCCGAAGAGACTGGTGGCTAACACCAGTGCCTTGGACCACTCGGCCAGGCTGCCTCTCATAACTATATATATGTGAATTTGGGTTGCAGCAGTAGCTAGCAACCTAGTAAGAGACGATCAGTCCAATGTTACATTAAGGATCGATACTGTAAATTGGAATGTTCTAAGCATCATCGTTATCATGGTTTTATTTATAGCTGAATTACAAACTAAAAGAAATCGACCCCAGGTGGCCTTGAACCACCAACCTTTCGACAAAACCTTGCATACATCAGACTTAGTTAGCTACTTAACTGTTTGAGGTTCGTCTCTTACTTTTTCAAAGAAGAAAAAGCCACGGCTTTTTTCCTGTTTGTAATCATATAGTATAAAACGAACAGCCGTTTCAACTGATATCATCATAAAGTTTTACTATAAAGTCATTTATCGTTGTAACACACTATTGTGACGTCATTCATCATTTTGTGTGTGAAGATGCATTATAGTAAAGAATTTACATAAAGGATCGTTATGTTTAAAGTAAAGAATGAATAGAAAAACCCATAAGGAGACTAATATGAAAAAGAGGGATAGTATCGTAGCCTAGGTACATTTGGTTTAGGAAAAGATAACAGCAATGGCTACAGACGGTTGCAATTTTGTAGGTATAACAATTTAGTTATAACCAATACGGCATATGGTCATAAAATGGCATTCACGTGATGGTAAGACAGCAAACCTTATTGCTTATGTTATTGTGAACCGAAGACTGACAGGACCTATACAAGGGTGGCCGGCGCTTACCCTCCCCCCCCCCCTCCGAAAAATACCCCTTATAAAATACCCCCGCGTAAAATACCCCCCCCCCTCGGTAAATAACCCCCGGAAAATGCCCCCCACCCCCGTGGAAAATAAGGCTTTTCAAAGTTGAGAATTTTATTTGAATTTTATTTTTTTAATTTTCGTAGGGGAAGGTACTTTGGTACTTGTGTATCTTGCGCCATTCACTCAAGTTTACGCTGTGTAAAACGTGAGAACTAACCGGTTTCTTCTTTAGCTTTTTTTCAGCTTAGCGCGAGACAAGGCAAAGACAAGGGACAGAATATATGGGAAATATATAATTTGGGCTATATATTTGCACCTAAGGAGGGGGGGGGTAAAGTATTTGGACAGTTTGAAGTCAGAAAACAATTTTTTCTAGGTTTATGGCCACTAAAAAATTACAGAAGAACAGCGGGAATCAGGAAATTTTGTTAACTAAAAAAAAAAAACCCTAATATAAAGTAAAGTATTGTTTCATACAAGTGTTTTTTCCTTGTGTTTTTACATTAAAGAACGAACTTTCATCCATAGTAATTGATGTATTATAAGAAATCATTATATAGATAATGCATTTTCCTTAATGATTAATATTAGACACAAATTAAAATCTTGTTTGGGGTAAAAGAGCAGTGATTAGATTGTAAACCATAATTACTTTCTGAAAAATTAGGGCCCGACCGGATTCGAACCGGTGACCTATCGATCTGCAGTCGATGGCACTACCTCTGAGCTAAGAACCCATTTTGTTAAGAGAGAATTAAAGATGTTTACATGAATATTAGATATAAATTAAATTACAGTAGAGAACAAACTTCCAGCCCATAGTAACTAAAATAAGATTATAATTAATGTTAAAGATTGATAAATGACATTTTTTTGTGAGGAGTTATAATAAAGATCCAACTCCTGCCTATACTAACTGGTATGGGTCGCTTAACTATAGTGTAGGCTTGTAAAGTTGTATTTAAAGTCAACAAATTAAAAATTCCCTACAACGGGGAATCGAACCCCGATCGCCCTCTTGACAAGCGGTTATGTTTACCATTGTACTATTGGATACTCATGATGAATATGTTATTAAATTTTCAGGAGTTATGGGTTACTTTAGTTTTTACTATGGGGCGTGATCGTCTCTTACTAGGTTGCTAGCTACCACTGCAACCTGGATATATGCAAGCAATTTCCGATGAAACTTACATACTTCCCATTTATAATGAAATATTTCGATCCTGTATGTAAACTGAAAAACTAACTCAGTCCAATATATGCAATGGTGTGCTTTTCTAATGATCGTCCTTTAATATAAACTATGGACTAAAGTTCGTTCTTTAATGTAAAAATTCGATGAGCGAGCCTTTATGTAACCCGGATTAAAAAATTATTATCATATCTTATATGTGACTTTTATTTTATAAGTCTTCGATAGTCTAACGGTAAGTATGCCCACTTGTTACCTGGGAGAAGGGGGTTCGATTCCCCGTCGGGGAGAACTTTTAATATGTTGAATTAAAAGCACTATCTTTTCAATTTAAAATTTAAAAAAGAAACTTGTTTATTTACATTCTAGCTAAAATAATGAAGATAATATGAATGAACCACAGTGTTCAGTTTCTTTGGACTTGAGTTCGTTTTTTAACTATAAATACAAACAGGAAAAAGCCTACGGCTTTTTCTTCTTTTAAATAGTAAGAGACGAAACTCAAACAATCAAGTAGCTAACTAAGTCCAATGTATGGAATGGTTTGTTATTTCAGTGATCGTCTTTTAATGTAAAAATATAAATACTGTAATCTTAACTATAGTGAAGTTGCGTATGCAAGTTAGTATAGGGAAGAGTTCGATCTTTATTATATTTTAGAAATAATTTATTTTAGTTACAAAAGGTTTTTAACCCAATTAATTTCCTTTAAAATGAGCTATTGAACAACCCTCTACGATGTTCCAGTGCCAAGCTATCTGTGGAAAAGAAAAAAAGAAAGAAAAAAATATCCCGTTTAGGCAGAATGTTGTAGTAGCTGCCACTTTTCTTGATTTTCAAGCCAATATATTTCCCTTGCTGTTCAAGCCAAGGGACAGAAAGTTTCCTATACAGGGGTTTCGGACAAGGCGGTTCTAATGGTGTACTTTTTGTTTTGATCTGACTCCTTTGTTAGGAACTATGGGTTTTTATATTTCTTAACATTGGACGTGATCGTCTCTTACTAGGTTGCTAGCTACCGCTGCAACCCGGATTGCTATACAGGAGTTTTAGACAAGGTGGTTCTAATGGTGTACTTTTTGTTTTGATTTGACTCCTTTGTTAGGAACTATGGGTTTTTATATTTCTTAACATTGGACGTGATCGTCTCTTACTAGGTTGCTAGCTACCGCTGCAACCCGGATTGCTAGCTACCGCTGCAACCCGGATTGCTAGCTACCGCTGCAACCCGGATCAAACAATCAAGTAGCTAACTAAATCAAATGTATGTATTGGGTTTTTATTCCAATGACCGTCTTTTAGTGGAAAATTTTAATATATATTGACCTTAAATATAATAACTGTAATAGCCTATACTATAGTTAAGTGGCCTATAAAATTTAGTATAGGCAAGAGGTCGTTCTTTATTATAAAATTAAGTGACGTATAAAATATAGTATTGGCAAGAGTTCGCTCTTTATTAATCTTTAATATTAATTATAATGTTATTTTAGTTATTATTGGCTGGAAGTTTATCCTTTACTGTAATCCCAAGAACTGTTTAAAATTGCTATAAAGGTCGTTACCGCGAAAAAGGATTGACAATACTGATGGTTAGAGTTCAATCTTTAAGTTATCATATACTGTTAAAATTCGTTCTGAGACAAACGTTTCTTAGTTTAGTGGTTAGCAGTTATGCTTTTGAATCCTGCGATCCGAGTTCAAATCCCGGTGGATGGTTATTATGCAATGTAGCTTACTTATACTACCATTTAGGTTTCCGCCGCAATTCTTCCTTTTCAAAATTAAATTAGTCACTATCGCCTAGAGTTAGTTCTTTACCATATCGTAAGAATTTTTTTTATAATAATAATTAATTTTGTTAATTACAAAAGGTTTCTCTATACAGCAGTTTGATTTCATACTTAAGTTACTATGGGTTACAGTTCGTTCCTTATTGTATATCTTTGGACTTGAGTTCGTTTTTTAACTATAAATACAAACAGGAAAAAGCCTACGGCTTTTTCTTCTTTTAAATAGTAAGAGACGAAACTCAAACAATCAAGTAGCTAACTAAGTCCAATGTATGGAATGGTTTGTTATTTCAGTGATCGTCTTTTAATGTTATTCTTTACTGCAAAACTAGCAAAACAGTTTTTAAGTCTGATGAAGATTTAACTGATGTGTCAAAAGTAAGGTTGCAATTCGACGATTTTGTATTGGCCTTATTATAATTGAATGAAAAGATTAAAATTATTGCTCAGACATCATAAATATTTTTGCAGTTTACATAATAACTTTAGCGATTCTAAACTGAAATACTAACTCAGTCCAATATATGCAATGGTGTGCTTTTCTAATGATCGTCCTTTAATATAATTACTTAACATTGGAGGTGATCGTCTCTTGACGTTTTGACGTTTCTTATATAGTAATTATGACGTCACTGCATCAAAAATACAGTTTTTATTGGAAAAATTTATTCTCTTTTAGAAATAATTTATTTTAGTTACTATGGATTTTTAACCCAATTAATTTCCTTTAAAATGAGCTATTGAACAACCCTCTACGATGTTCCAGTGCCAAGCTATCTCTGGAAAAAAAAGAAAAAAAAAAGAAAAAAATATCCCGTTTGGGGAGAATAACGTGGTTAAAGTCAATTTTCTTGATTTTCAAGCCAATATATTTCCCTTGCTGTTCAAGCCAAGGGACAGAAAGTTTCCTATACAGGGGTTTCGGACAAGGCGGTTCTAATGGTGTACTTTTTGTTTTGATCTGACTCCTTTTTTAGGAGCTATGGGTTTTTATATTTCTTAACATTGGACGTGATCGTCTCTTACTAGGTTGCTAGCTACCGCTGCAACCCGGACTAGTTGAGGAGGAAAATCAAGCGGAAAGAAAAAATATCCCGTTTGTGGAGAATAACGTGGTTAAAGTCAATTTTCTTGATTTTCAAGCCAATATATTTTCTTTGTTATTCAAGCCAAAGAGTGATAAGTTTCCTTAATAGGGGTTTTGGACAAGGTGGTTCTAATGGTGTAATTTTTGTTTTGATCTGACTCTTTTCTCAGGAGTTAGGGGTTTTTATATTTCTTAACATTGGACGTGATCGTCTCTTACTAGGTTGCTAGCTACCACTGCAACCCGGAAAGTGGCGTATAAAATTTAGTATAGGCAAGAGATCGTTCTTTATTATATTTATTTACATTCTAGCTAAAATAATGAAGATAATATGAATGAACCACAGGGTTCAGTTTCTTTGGACCTGAGTTCTATTTTTAACTATAAATACAAACAGTAAAAAGCCTACGGCTTTTTCTTCTTTTAAATAGTAAGAGACGAAACTCAAACAATCAAGTAGCTAACTAAGTCCAATGTATGGAATGGTTTTTTATTTCAGTTATCGTCTTTTAATATAAATTTACTAACCTATACTATAGTTAAGTGGCCTATATAATTTAGTATAGGCAAGAGGTCGTTCTTTATTATAATTTATTATAACTAAAAACGATTTATTTTAATTAGAAGAAGTTTTAAACCCATGAATTTACTTTAAAATGAGCCATTGAACAATTCTCTACGATGTTCCAGTACCAATCTATCTGTTGAATTACTATACTAACCTATACTATAAATAAGTGGCGTATAAAATTTAGTATAGGCAAGAGGTCGTTCTTTATTATAATTATTATAATTTTTATATTTCTTAGCATTGGACTGATCGTCTCTTGCTAGGTTGCTAGCTACTGCTGCAACCCAAATTATGAGAGGCAGCCTGGCCGAGTGGTCTAAGGCACTGGTGTTAGCCACCAGTCTCTTCGGAGGCGTGAGTTCAAATCTTACCGCTGGTATACGATTATGTTTGAAAGACTGCAGTGTGAAAAGACATCAAAAATGCAGTTTTTGGTGGAAAAATTTATTCTCTTTTAGAAATAATTTTTTTTAGTTACTATAGATTTTTAACCCAATTTAATTCCTTTAAAATGAGCCATTGAACAACTTTCTACGATGTTCCAGTGCCAAGCTATCTCTGGATACAAAAGAAAAAAAGAAAAAAAAATATCCCGTTTAGGCAGAATGTTGTAGTAGCTGCCACTTTTCTTGATTTTCAAGCCAATATATTTCCCTTGCTGTTCAAGCCAAGGGGCAGAAAGTCTACTATACCGGGGTTTCGGACAAGGCGGTTCTAATGGTGTACTTTTAAATTTGATCTGACTCCTTTTTTAGGAACTATGGGTTTTTATATTTCTTAACATTGGACGTGATCGTCTCTTACTAGGTTGCTAGCTACCGCTGCAACCCGGATTTCGGTAATCTTCATCATTATCATACCGTTCCTTGCTCTTTTGTTTAGCCTGCTCAATTCTTGCTTCTCTGTAATCTTTATCATTATCATACCGTTCCTTGCTCTTTTGTCTAGCCTGCTCAATTGTTGCTTCTCTATAATCTTCATCATTTTGATAACGCTCCTTGATCTTTCGTCTAGCCTGCTCAATTCTTGCTTCTCTGTAATCTTCATCATTACCATACCGTTCCTTGCTCTTTTGTCTAGCCTGCTCAATTGTTGCTTCTCTATAAAGTTTATCATTGTGATAACGCTCCTTGATCTTTTGTTTGGCTCTCTCAATTTTTACTTCTCGATACGCCTGGTCGGTTGAATACCTTTGCTTTTCTCTTTTCAAGATACTATCTCTGTTGTCTGTGTAGTACTGTTTTTTAACTTCCGTGCAGCTTGCTTTGATCTAACCATTATGTAATTCACGAATGAGACCATTTTCATCTTTGTAGTTCTTAAGTAGTAATTATGACGTCACGGCGTAATGATTTTATTTCATGATGACGTCACAGCGCAATGATATTATCTCATGACGTCTTCAGAAACCACAACATAATTTTGTGTTTTTCTATTCACGTTATAGCTCTAATATAAAACTATGACGACATTCATTATTTATCTAGTAGGGTTTCAGACAAGGTAATTCTAATGATGTACTTTTGTTTTGATTTTACTCTATTTTTAGGAGTTTTGTTATATTTCTTAGCATGGGACTGATCGTCTCTTACTAGGTTGCTAGCTACTGCTGCAACCCAAATTATAAGAGGCAGCCTGGCCGAGTGGTCCAAGACACTGGTGTTAGCCACCAGTCTCTTCGGAGGCGTGGGTTCAAATCTTACCGCTGGTATACGATAATGTTTGAAAGACTGCAGTGTGAAAAGACATCAAAAATGCAGTTTTTGGTGGAAAAATTTATTCTCTTTTAGAAATAATTTATTTTAGTTACTATAGATTTTTAACCCAATTAATTTCCTTTAAAATGAGCTATTGAACAACCCTCTACGATGTTCCAGTGCCAAGCTATCTGTGGAAAAGAAAAAAAGAAAAAAAGAAAGAAAAAAATATCCCGGTTAGGCAGAATATTGTAGTAGCTGCAACTTTTCTTGATTTTCCAGCCAATATATTTCCCTTGCTGTTCAAGCCAAGGGACAGAAAGTTTCCTATACAGGGGTTTCGGACAAGGTGGTTCTAATGGTGTACTTTTTGTTTTGATCTGACTCCTTTGTTAGGAACTATGGTTTTTTATATTTCTTAACATTGGACGTGATCGTCTCTTACTAAGTTGCTAGCTACCGCTGCAACCCGGATATGTACCCCCGCAACCCAGATACCAGTAGCTATGGGCTATAGTTCATTCTTTAATGTAATTTTTAAAACACAATTTGAAGACATCATCATTAACTAATTTGACAAGACACAGGTTACTAAGGACAAGAGTTCTTCCTTTACTATAATTTTAAAAGATGCTTGTACTATATAAGCTTTTAGTAGCTACATTTCGTGGTTTTCCACTATATATATAGACCCTATATGTAACTTTATATAATCTTTTTCTTTTCCTTATTGCATCAGTTATTATGAGATAGACTTCGGTCCTTATTGTAAAAGTCCAATATAACCTCATTTATTTTTAACCCCATTAATTTTGCTTTAAAATGAGCCATTTAAAAACTCTCTACGATGTCCCAGTGCCAAACTATCTGTTGAATTACTAACCTATACTATAATTAAGTGGCGTGTAAAATTTAGTATAGGCAAGAGTTCGTTCTTTATTATATTCTTTATTATTTATAAAAAATTAAGTTTTCCGTAAAAAATAATTAATTTAAAAGAAAATTAAGTAAAAATAGCACTAGATCTAGAGATTTCCTTTAAAATGAGCCATTGAACAACTCTCTACAATGTTCCAGTGCCAAGCTATCTGTGGAAAAGAAGAAGAAGAAGAAACAAAGAAAAAATATCCCGTTTGTGGGATATTTTTCTTGGCCGAGTGGTCTAAGGCGCTGGTGTTAGTCACTAGTCTCTTCGGAAATATGGTTTCAAATCCTACCACTGGTATACGATTATGACGTCATTGATCAATCTTTAATATGAAATATGCGATTTTTCGTAAAAAAACTGATTCTATTTTAAAAATACATTGTTTTAAGTACAAAAAGTTTTTAACACAATTAATTTCCTTTAAAATGAGCCATTGAACAACTCTCTACGATGTTCCAGTGCCAAGCTATCCATGGAAAAGAAGAAGAAAGAAAAAAATATCCCCTTTGTGGAGAATAACGTGGTAAAAGTCAATTTTCTTGATTTTCAAGCCAATATATATTCTTCGTTATTCAAGCCAAAGGACGGTAAGTTTTCCTTATAGGAATTTTGGACAAGGCGATACTAATGGTGTATTTTTTGTTTTGATCTGACTCTTTTTTTAGGAGTTATGGGTTTTTATATTTCTTAACATTGGACGTGATCGTCTCTTACTAGGTTGCTAGCTACCGCTGCAACCCGGATTTATTTTATGATAATAATTATTTTTGTTAATTACAAAAGGTTTCTATATACAGCAATTTCCTGTAAAATTAGCCATTAGACAACTCTTTGTTATGGCCAAGAACTGTTTGATTTAATAATTCAGTTACTACGGGTTACAATTCGTTCCTTATTTTTATTATAATCTTATTTTATTTACTATGGACTGAAGTTTGTTCTTTACTGTAAACATCTATAAATTGTTCCACAGTTGCCAATCCATACCTTGGAAGCTTTTCGTTAAACTGACAACATTTCTTTTGGATATTACTATGAAGCTTTTCCCAAGGAATTTCTAGCCGACTTTTCAACAGCATCCGCTCTTTCAAAGAGAATTTTAATCTGTAATTTTGAATACTTTTGTGATCCCGATAAAAACATGCGTAAAATGTTTCTCAATTTACAAAGATCAGCCTGCATTTTTGCCATCTTCTTGTATTTCTGAATGTAATTTTTCCCTTTGTCCTTATGCGTTCTTCGGTACAACCTCGCAGAGAATTTAATTTTTTCATTATAGATTTTGTCACCCCAGTAACGCTCCTTGATCTTTTGTTTGGCTGTCTCAATTTTTGCATGTCTATAATCTTCATCATTGTGATAACACATCTTGCTGTTTTGTTTTGCTCTCTCAATTATTACTTCTCGATACGCCTGGTCGGTTGAATACCTTTGTTTTGCTCTCTCAATTATTACTTCTCGATACGCCTGGTCGGTTGAATACCTTTGTTTTGCTCTCTCAATTTTTACTTCTCGATGCGCCTGGTCGGTTGAATACCTTTGCTTTTCTCTTTTCAAGATACTATCTCTGTTGTTTGTGTAGTACTGTTTTTCAAATTGCGTATAGCTTGCTTCGATCTAACCATTATTCTAATCAAGAATGAGAGAATTTACATCTGTGTCGTTCTTAAGTAGTAATTATGACGTCACGGCGTAATGATTTTATTGACGTCAAGGCGCAATGATATTATTTCATGACGTCATCAGAAACAACAATATAATTTCGTGTTTTTCTATTCACGTCATAGCTCTAATATAAAGCTACGACATTCATTATTTATCTAGTAGGGTTTCAGACAAGGTAGTTCTAATGATGTACTTTTGTTTTGATCTTACTCTATTTTTAGGAGTTTTGTTATATTTCTTAGCATGGGACTGATCGTCTCTTACTAGGTTGCTAGCTACTGCTGCAACCCAAATTCACATATATATTTATTTATGAGAGGCAGCCTGGCCGAGTGGTCCAAGACACTGGTGTTTGCCACCAGTCTCTTCGGAGGCGTGGGTTCAAATCTTACCGCTGGTATACGATTATGTTTGAAAGACTGCAGTGTGAAAAGACATCAAAAATGCAGTTTTTGGTGGAAAAATTTATTCTCTTTTAGAAATAATATATTTTAGTTGCTATAGATTTTTAACCCAATTAATTTCCTTTAAAATGAGCTATTGAACAACCCTCTACGATGTTCCAGTGCCAAGCTATCTGTGGAAAAGAAAAAAAAAGAAAAGAGAAAAAATATCCCGTTTGGGGAGAATAACGTGGTTAAAGTCAATTTTCTTGATTTTCAAGCCAATATATTTCCCTTGCTGTTCAAGCCAAGGGACAGAAAGTTTCCTATACAGGGGTTTCGGACAAGGCGGTTCTAATGGTGTACTTTTTGTTTTGATCTGACTCCTTTGTTAGGAACTATGGGTTTTTGTATTTCTTAACATTGGACGTGATCGTCTCTTACTAGGTTGCTAGCTATCGCTGCAACCCGGATTCAAGATACTATCTCTGTTGTTTGTGTAGTAACTGTTTTTTTAACTTGCGTGCAGCTTGCTTGATTGAAACCATTATGTAATTATGAATGATAGGCATTAAATTACAAACAGGAAAAAGCCTACGGCTTTTTCTTCTTTGAAATAGTAAGAGACGAACCTCAGACGATCAAGTAGCTAACTAAGTCCAATGTATGCAATAATTTCTTATTCCAATGATCGTCTTTTAATGTATAAAATTGCTATAAAGTTCGTTTAAAACGATCTGATAGACAATACTGATGGATAGAGTTTGGTCTTTAAGTTATCATATACTGTTAAAATTCTTTCTTATATGAACATTTCTTGGTGTAGTGGTTAGCACTTAAGACTTTGAATCCTGCGATCCGAGTTCAAATCCTGGTGGACGGTCGTTATTAAATGTAGCTTACTTATACTACCATTTAGGTTTCTGCTGTAATTCTTTCTTTTCAAAATTAAATTAGTTGCTATCGCCTAGAGTTAGTTCTTTACCACATCGTAATAATTTGTTTTATAATAATAATTAATTTTTTAATTACAAAAGGTTTCTATATACAGCAGTTTCCTTTAAAATGAGCCATTACACAGCTCTTTACTATGACAACGAACCGTTTGATTTAATACTTAAGTTACTATGGGTTAAAGTTCGTTCCTTATTGTAACCATCAAAAATACAGTTTTTATTGAAAAAATTTATTCTCTTTTAGAAATAATTTATTTTAGTTACTATAGATTTTTAACCCAATTAATTTCCTTTAAAATGAGCTATTGAACAACCCTCTACGATGTTCCAGTGCCAAGCTATCTCTGGATACAAAAGAAAAAAAAAGAAAAAAAAAGAGAAAAAAATATCCCGTTTGGGGAGAATAACGTGGTTAAAGTCAATTTTCTTGATTTTCAAGCCAATATATTTCCCTTGCTGTTCAAGCCAAGGGACAGAAAGTTTCCTATACAGGGGTTTCGGACAAGGCGGTTCTAATGGTGTACTTTTTGTTTTGATCTGACTCCTTTTTTAGGAGCTATGGGTTTTTATATTTCTTAACATTGGACGTGATCGTCTCTTACTAGGTTGCTAGCTACCGCTGCAACCCGGATGATTGACTATTCAGTCTAAACAAAACTTCTATTAATGACTACTACACGAGATGTTCTTGACTGACACCATTTATGATAACTTTATCGATCCCTTATGTAAAAACTGGAAAAATATATGAAATTCTTAAAATTAGTTTTATTTTTGTTAGGTTTTTGTTTAATAACAAACTGACATATTTTCTTTGTTGTTAAGCAAAGAGACACCGGGTTACAGCTGCCGCTGCAACCCGGAAACCCCTACAATCTGGATAGCTTGTAGCTACCCCTGGAACCACCGTATATCAGTTACTATGGGCAAGAGATCATTCTTTACTGTAATTGAACAACTCTCTACGATGTTCCAGTGCCATGCTATCTGTTGAATTACTAACCTATACTATAATTAAGTGGCGCATAAAATTTAGTATAGGCAAGAGGTCGTTCTTTATTATAACAACTGCTGCAACCGTTACATAGTTTAGAGTTTGTTCTTTACGATAACTCAGTATGACATCATAAGTAAATAAACAGTGCTATTTAACCTGGTTCATTAGGCTGCACGATTTATTTTCAATTTTCTTATCAACTAAATAGCTAAACTTAGCAATGCTTTGAAGAAAGCAAAAAAAAATTGGAATATATATTTGCATAACCTATCTCTGAAAAAGAATGACATGCTACATCTTCATTCTTTGAAATTTTTCTCTTAATTCGTGGGATTCAAATTTTGCTATTATAAGCTAAAATTTAACAGAAAACAAATACAATAAAAAAGTTCATTTTTAATGGACTTCATTTTCTTGTGAATTGTTTTTGAGCAAACGCGAAGCAAATTTTGACCTATCTTTCAAGTTTAAACTATTTTAAACGAAAGTAACAAGTTGTTAGAAAAATATACTTAAGTATCAAAATATACTTAATCGCTATATAATGAATGTTATAAGAAATTTGAAAACCCCAGTATTTTACACTTTTGCCGTTGTGGGAATAACATATTACTTAGAAAGGAAGAAGAATGTGCCGGTTCTGGATAATTTTGGTATTGTTGCTGAAAAGTGCATTGGCGGTATAAGAGGATTATTTTCAAAATTAATTGAAAATAAAAGCAAGGAAAGCGTAGAGTCTGTCCCAGAAAGTGAATAAAAGTCTACAAGATGACACAATTTTCTTGATTGTTGAACAGGGGAAAACATTACTGGGAACATGGAAACGCGCAAATTATATTAGTGAAAAGATCATCTCTCCCTTCTTGGACGTCAACTACAACAACTACAATAAATGAAAACTAAGAAATCACCACCCATGAGATTGTGGAAAATAGGTTTAAAACCATCCTTGTTGCAGAAAATTGGGTTTGGAGTTTGAAACTGTGAGGAATATGCAAGATATTTGGACACGACTTTTTCCTAGCATTTCGACATAGGAAGGGTAAATTTTCTCTGCGTGGATCCGATTTCCTGTAATACCCAACGTATTTTAATGTACGCTTTATCTCACTTGTGTTTCTCTGGAAGAGGGGGGATGACCCAGGGATGGTCAAAACATAAAACCGAGTCCATATTCGTCATCTGTGTACCAGATTTTCCTATCGGTGACTTTTTAAAAGTGGAAGTTAATTTTTTTGTAAAGTCGTTATCTTAGAAGAAAACACACAAAAACATAAATTTTGCCTCGGCTATTTTTGGCCAATATGCTGTAGAAAATTTTTTCCGGTTTGAATGGTACCAAAATCAAAACCATTCCAATTTGTTTGAGGTAACCTTCAAAAATTAATTTGATTGGATGTACTATAAAGAACGAGTTTACGACTAATAATGTTTCAAGTATCAACATAGACATTTCACATAATAAGGAAAAATAAGGTATTAAAGTCTTTCGACAATACAAGCGGTGCGACCAGGATTTTGAAAGGGGAAAGGCTGCCGTATTTTTCTCAAACATATTCGTATAAATGTAAACATAAGCTGCGCATCCGATCTTTAAACATCTAAGCTAGGGGGAGGGGTGATCAACTCTCCTTTGATGTTTTACGAATACTTTATGACAGTGGCCGTATATTATGCGTATTAAATTATTCCTCGGAGGAAAATTAAGTCCCAAAGCAAGAAGGAAAGAATTTTAGAGGCAAATAAGACAAGACTAGGTTTTCTTGTGGCCTGACTAAAGAAAACCAGCGGGGGTGTTTCGAGGATATTAAAATAAAATGACAGGACAGTGAAATCCAGTGTTGGGAGACTTCGCACAAAAAGACCTTTGGGGTTAGCTGCCAAAAAGGCTGGATTAGCCATAAGAACGTGTTTTTTACAAAAGTCTTTATATGTGGCCATTTTCTTTGAATTGATCTATTGAACAGTTCTCTATGATGTTCGAGTGTCCCGCTATCTGAGCGGAACATCTGAGCTACAACCTGGATTCTTTACTATAAATTCCAATAAAAATCTTAATTCTCTAAATTCCATCGATCTTACAGACACCATTTTTTAGGTCTTTTGGGCTGTTTTTTGGTTACTGTGGGCCATGTTTGTCTTTTACTTGGTTACAGCTATAGCTACAACTACGAAAATACTTAAAATTCACATTGTATTTAAACCTTTCAGTATTTAAATCTTGGACCAGAATCCGTTCAATACTGTAATTCTCTGATTAGCTGAAACTGATGGTGTAATTTTCATTAATATTCTATGACTTTTGAGGGGTGTTTTCCCCTTTTTTTCGAAAATAGGGCAAATTTTCCCAGGCTCGTAACTTTTGATGAGTAAGACTAAACTTGATAAAACTTAAATATTTATAATCAGCATAAAAATCTAATTCTTTTGATGCATCTATTGATATTAAAATTCCGTTTTTTAGAGTTTCGTATACTGCTGAGACGAGTTGCTCTTGCTATACAGTTCGTTACCACGAACTGTTTGATCTTTAATATAAATTTAGTATAGGCAAGAGGTCGTTCTTTATTATAATATAATCTATAATGATGTTTAGTATATAATAATAACAAAATTTAATTAGAGTTCGTTCTTTATTGTTATGTTAGCATTGGACGTGATCGTCTCTTATTGTGATATTCATGAATGAGACCATTTACAGTTTTGACGTTTCTTATATAGTAATTATGACGTCACTGCATCAAAAATACAGTTTTTATTGGAAAAATTTATTCTCTTTTAGAAATAATTTATTTTAGTTACAAAAGGTTTTTAACCCAATTAATTTCCTTTAAAATGAGCTATTGAACAACCCTCTACGATGTTCCAGTGCCAAGCTATCTCTGGAAAAGAAAGAAAAAAAAAAAGAAAAAAATATCTCGTTTGGGGAGAATAACGTGGTAAAAGTCAATTTGCTTGATTTTCAAGCCAATATATTTCCCTTGCTGTTCAAGCCAAGGGACAGAAAGTTTCCTATACAGGGGTTTCGGACAAGGCGATTCTAATGGTGTACTTTTTGTTTTGATCTGACTCCTGCTTTAGGAGCTATGGGTTTTTATATTTCTTAACATTGGACGTGATCGTCTCTTACTAGGTTGCTAGCTACCGCTGCAACCCGGATAAGGGCAAGAGTTCGTTCTTTACTATAATTATACAGCTCTCTATGATTTTCCAGTGCCCAGCTAGCTGAGCAGAAAGAAAAAGCGGAAAGAAAAAAATATCCCGTTTGTGGAGAATAACGTGGTAAAAGTCAATTTTCTTGATTTTCAAGCCAATATATTTTCTTTGTTATTCAAGCCAAAGGGAGGTAAGTTTCCTTTATAGAGGATTCGGACAAGGCGGTTCTAATGGTGTACTTTTTGTTTTGATCTGACTCTTTTTTTAGGAGTTGGGGGGTTTTATATTTCTTGACATTGGAGGTGATCGTCTCTTACTAGGTTGCTAGCTACCGCTGCAACCCGGATTTATGGTGAACTATATCGGTCCCTTATGTAAGTTGCTAGCTACCGCTGCAACCCGGATAATAAACTGATTACAAACAGGAAAAAGCCTACGGCTTTTTCTTCTTTTAAATAGTAAGATACGAACCTCAAACAATCAAGTAGCTAACTAATTCCAATGTATGCAATTGTTTGTTATTTCAACGATCGTCTTTTAATGTAAAATTACATAATCCATATTTATGTTTCAGTTAACATGGGCTAGGTGTCCTTCTTTATTGTAATTCGTTCTTTATAATATTTAATGTTCGTTCTTTACTGTAAACTCTCTACGATGTTCCAGTGCCATGCTATCTGTTGAATTACTAACCTATACTATAATTAAGTGGCGTATAAAATTGAGTATAGGCAAGAGGTCGTTCTTTATTATATTCTTTATTATAATTTTTGTTTTGATCTGACTCCTTTGTTAGGAACTATGGGTTTTTATATTTCTTAACATTGGACGTGATCGTCTCTTACTAGGTTGCTAGCTACCGCTGCAACCCGGATTCTTTGTTATAACTTATCGATACGCCTGGTCGGTTGAATACCTTTGCTTTTTCTTTTCAAGATACTATCTCTGTTGTTTGTGTAGTACTGTTTTTTTTAACTTGCGTGTAGCTTGCTTTGATCTAACCATTATCTAATTGTGAATGAGAACATTTACAGTTTTGACGCTTCTTATATTGTAACGTATTGACAAGAAACCATTTATGATGAGCTATATCGGTCCTTTATGTAATTTTATATTTCTTAACATTGGACGTGATCGTCTCTTACTAAGTTGCTAGCTACCGCTGCAACCCGGATACTTTATTATGAAATAAATTACAAACAGGAAAAAGCCTACGGCTTTTTCTTCTTTGGAATAGTAAGAGACGATCGTCAAATAATCAGGCAGCTAACTAGGATTATAATTTGTTCTTTAACATAAACTTCATTAATCGGATATTTTAATATATCCTATATGGTCTAGAGGTTGGGATAGCTCTCACCCAGTAGGCTTGAGTTCAATTTCTGTTTGGGAAATTTTTATTTATGATGATTTCTTAAGGAACATAATTAAAATTTCTTAATGTAATAAAAATAATTTGTTTTAATTACAAAAGGTTTTTAACCCCATTAATTTCCTTTAAAATGAGCCATTGAACAACTCTCTACGATGTTCCAGTGCCAAGCTATCTGTTGAAGTACTAACCTATACTATAATTAAGTGGCGTATAAAATTTAGTATAGGCAAGAGGTCGTTCTTTATTATAACAACCCGGATATCATAAAACAATTAATTAGCTTTTTACACATATCTCATATGGTCTAGTGGTTTAGGATAGTTGGCTTTCAACCAATTGGCTTGGGTTCGAATCCCGGTGTGGGAATTATTTTTAAAACAAAATCAGGTGAAATTAATTAGCTAATTTGACAAGACATAGGTAACTAAGGGCAAGAGTTCGTTCTTTACTATAAAACAGGCTCGGGTTCGATTCCCGGTGTGGGAAAATTTTTAACTCTATAATCTTCGAATATTTGAACCTTTTATAATTTATAATGATGTATAATATAAATACTGTAATCTTAACTATATTAACTATAGTGAAGTTGCGTATGCAAGTTAGTATAGGGAAGAGTTCGATCTTTATTATAATTTTATATCAGTTACTATGGGAGAGAGATCGTTCTTTACTGTAATAATGTAAAAAAAAATATAAATACTGTAATCTTAACTATAGTAAAGTTGCGTATGCAAGTTAGTATAGGGAAGAGTTTGATCTTTATTGTACTGGAAACAAAGAAAAGAGAAAAAAATATCCCGTTTAGGCAGAATGTTGTAGTAGCTGCCACTTTTCTTGATTTTTTAGTACTGATTTTTTAACTTGCGTGTAGCTTGCTTTGATCTAGCCATTATGTATTCATGAATGAGACCATTTACAGTTTTGACGTTTCTTATATAGTAATTATGACGTCACTGCATCAAAAATACAGTTTTTATTGGAAAAATTTATTCTCTTTTAGAAATAATTTATTTTAGTTACTATAGATTTTTAACCCAATTAATTTTCTTTAAAATGAGCTATTGAACAACCCTCTACGATGTTCCAGTGCCAAGCTATCTGTGGAAAAGAAAAAAAAAAAAGAAAAAAGAAAAAAATATCCCGTTTGGGGAGAATAACGTGGTTAAAGTCAATTTTCTTGATTTTCAAGCCAAAATATTTCCCTTGCTGTTCAAGCCAAGGGACAGAAAGTTTCCTATAAAGGGGTTTCGGACAAGGCGGTTCTAATGGTGTACTTTTTGTTTTGATCTGACTCCTTTGTTAGGAACTATGGGTTTTTATATTTCTTAACATTGGACGTGATTGTCTCTTACTAGGTTGCTAGCTACCGCTGCAGCCCGGATTTGCAGTTTACATAATAACTTAAGAGATTCTGAACTCAAAACTAAAATAAGAAAAAATGAATATTTTTCATTGGAAATATAGGACAACAATACAGAGATACGTAATATAAGAGTTACGCCAAAAAAATTTGAACTAAGATGATATAAAATTAATGGTGTATAAAATGGTGTAGCGAGTCAATTGAAGCAAAAGGAAAACCAAAGTAATTTTTAAATTTTCAGGTTTTCTGGTTTGAATTAAAAATGGAAATTATTGTTCAGACACTGTAAATATTTTTGCACTTTGCAGCTAAATAAAATTATATTTTTTTAAATTTTCAGGAATTATTCTAGTTTCAGTTGACAAATAAATTTTTTTTTTTCTTCAAGGAATCGAGCAGCTAACTAATTCCAATATATACAATGGTATGTGCCAAGCTATCTTTGGAATGACTAACCTATACTATAATTAAGTTGCGTATAAAATTTAGTATAGGCAAGAGGTCGTTCTTTATTATATAATTACAAAAGGTTTTTAACCCCATTAATTTCCTTTAAAATGAGCCATTGAACAACTCTCTACGATGTTCCAGTGCCATGCTATCTGTTGAAGTACTAACCTATACTATAATTAAGTGGCGTATAAAATTTAGTATAGGCAAGAGGTCGTTCTTTATTATAACAACCCGGATATCATAAAACAATTAATTAGCTTTTTACACATATCTCATATGGTCTAGTGGTTTAGGATAGTTGGCTTTCAACCAATTGGCTTGGGTTCGAATCCCGGTGTGGGAATTATTTTTAAAACAAAATCAGGTGAAATTAATTAGCTAATTTGACAAGACATAGGTAACTAAGGGCAAGAGTTCGTTCTTTACTATAAAACAGGCTCGGGTTCGATTCCCGGTGTGGGAAAATTTTTAACTCTATAATCTTCGAATATTTGAACCTTTTATAATTTATAATGATGTATAATATAAATACTGTAATCTTAACTATATTAACTATAGTGAAGTTGCGTATGCAAGTTAGTATAGGGAAGAGTTCGATCTTTATTATAATTTTATATCAGTTACTATGGGAGAGAGATCGTTCTTTACTGTAATTTATTGTAAAATAATTTGTTTTAATTACAAAATGTTTTTTAACCCCATTAATTTCCTTCAAAATGAGCCATTGAACATCTCTCTACAATATTCCAGTGCCATGCTATCTGTTGAATTACTAACCTATACTATAATTACGTGGCGTATAAAATTTAGTATAGGTAAGAGGTCGTTCTTTATTATAAAATTCTTATATAGTAATTATGACGTCACTGCATCAAAAATACAGTTTTTATTGGAAAAATTTATTCTCTTTTAGAAATAATTTATTTTAGTTACAAAAGGTTTTTAACCCAATTAATTTCCTTTAAATGAGCTATTGAACAACCCTCTACGATGTTCCAGTGCCAAGCTATCTGTGCAAAAGAAAAAGAAAAAAAAAAAGAAAAAAATATCCCGTTTGGGGAGAATAACGTGGTAAAAGTCTATTTTCTTGATTTTCAAGCCAATATATTTTCTTTATTATTCAAGCCAAAGGGCGGTAAGTTTCCTTTATGGAGGATTTAGAC
This sequence comes from Artemia sinica, assembly GCA_027921565.1. Lineage (NCBI taxonomy): Eukaryota > Metazoa > Arthropoda > Branchiopoda > Anostraca > Artemiidae > Artemia > Artemia sinica. The sequence goes on from CM051256.1 coordinate 68,788,647, forward strand.
AAGGCGGTTCTAATGGTGTACTTTTTGTTTTGATCTGACTCTTTTTTTAGGAGCTACGGGTTTTTATATTTCTTAACATTGGAGGTGATCGTCTCTTACTAGGTTGCTAGCTACCGCTGCAACCCGGATAACTATTGAACAACTCTCTACGATGTTCCAGTGCCAAGCTATCTGTGGAACTACTAACCTGTACTATAATTTAGTGGCCTATAAAATTTAGTATAGGCAAGAGGTCGTTCTTTATTATAATTCAGTAGAGTTGGTTCTTTACTATAAAATACTGTGAACTACACCTGGAACCACCATATATCAGTTAGTATGGGAGAGAGATCGTTCTTTACTGTAAATTATTTTTAAATACAAAAGTGACTAGATGTTGCAATTTCCTTTAAAATGAGCTATTATACAGCTCTCTATGATTTTCCAGTGCCCAGCTAGCTGAGCAGAAAGAAAAAGCGGAAAGAAAAAAATATCCCGTTTGTGGAGAATAACGTGGTAAAAGTCAATTTTCTTGATTTTCAAGCCAATATATTTTCTTTGTTATTCAAGCCAAAGGGAGGTAAGTTTCCTTTATAGAGGATTCGGACAAGGCGGTTCTAATGGTGTACTTTTTGTTTTGATCTGACTCTTTTTTAGGAGTTGGGGGGTTTTATATTTCTTGACATTGGAGGTGATCGTCTCTTACTAGGTTGCTAGCTACCGCTGCAACCCGGATAATATTAAGCACACAAAATCCCGTGTCGAGTATCTAAAACCTAGCATAAAACAAAACTAATTTTAAAATTTTCAGGTATTTATCTTGTTTGAATTACAAAATTAGTATTATTGGTTAGACACCATAAATATTTTTGCAGTTTAAATAATAAGTTTAGTGATTCTGGACTGAAAACTAAAATAATTGCAATTATGAGACAATAATATGGAGATATGTACTTTACGGGTTACAGGATACAATAATAAATTTGAACTGAGATGAAAAAAAAATTTCTTCCAGGAGACAAAAAGCAAAACTAATTTTAGAATTTTCATGTATTTTTGTTGTTTAAATTAAAAAATTACTATTACTGATTAGGCATCATAAATATTTTTGCAGTTTACATAATAATTTTAGCGATTAAGCCAAAAAAGAAAATTTTGGTTCCAGGAGTTTCGGTTACTATTGAGACAAGTAGCTATTATTACTATAGAGTTCATTACATGGACTGTTTTATTGCTTCAAAATTCAAATATCTTTGAAAAGACTGCAGTATGAAAATACATCAAAAATGCAATTTTTTTGACAAAATTGATTCTACTTTAAAAAGTATTTTATTTTTAAATACAAAAGTGACTAGATGTTGCAATTTCCTTTAAAATGAGCTATTATACAGCTCTCTATGATTTTCCAGTGCCCAGCTAGCTGAGCAGAAAGAAAAAGCGGAAAGAAAAAAATATCCCGTTTGTGGAGAATAACGTGGTAAAAGTCAATTTTCTTGATTTTCAAGCCAATATATTTTCTTTGTTATTCAAGCCAAAGGGAGGTAAGTTTCCTTTATAGAGGATTCGGACAAGGCGGTTCTAATGGTGTACTTTTTGTTTTGATCTGACTCTTTTTTTAGGAGTTGGGGGGTTTTATATTTCTTGACATTGGAGGTGATCGTCTCTTACTAGGTTGCTAGCTACCGCTGCAACCCGGATCTAGCTAAAATAATGAAGATAATATGAATGAACCACAGTGTTCAGTTTCTTTGAACTTGAGTTCGTTTTTTAACTATAAATACAAACAGGAAAAAGCCTACGGCTTTTTCTTCTTTTAAATAGTAAGAGACGAAACTTAAACAATCAAGTAGCTAACTAAGTCCAATGTATGGAATGGTTTGTTATTTCAGTGATCGTCTTTTAATGTAATTTCACTTAACAGGCTCGGGTTCGATTCCCGGTGTGGGAAAATTTTTAACTCTATAATCTTCGAACATTTGAACCTTTTATAATTTATAATGATGCATAATATAAATACTGTAATCTTAACTATAGTGAAGTTGCGTATGCAAGTTAGTATAGGGAAGAGTTCGATCTTTATTATAAATAACTTTTAATTTATAAATCTTCGATAGTCTAATGGTAAGCGTGCCCACTTGCTACCTGGGAGAAGGGGGTTCGATTCCCCGTCGGGGAGAACTTTTAATATGTTGAATTAAAAGCACTATCTTTTCAATTTATAATTTAAAAAAGAAACTTGTTTATTTACATTCTAGCTAAAATAATGAAGATAATATGAATAAACCACAGGGTTCAGTTTCTTTGGACTTGAGTTCGTTTTTTAACTATAAATACAAACAGGAAAAAGCCTACGGCTTTTTCTTCTTTTAAATAGTAAGAGACGAAACTCAAACAATCAAGTAGCTAACTAAGTCCAATGTATGGAATGGTTTGTTATTTCAGTGATCGTCTTTTAATGTAAATTTACTAACCTATACTATAGTTAAGTGGCCTATATAATTTAGTATAGGCAAGAGGTCGTTCTTTATTATGACTAACCTATACTATAATTAAGTGGCGTATAACATTTAGTATAGGCAAGAGGTCGTTCTTTATTATATTGGAATAGCAAGAGCCGATGCTTGTGCTATATTAGATTTTAGTTACTATGTGCCGTAGTTTGTTCTTTACTAGGTTTCAGCTATATTCAATGAAACTTACATAGTGTCCATTTATAATGAACTGTATCGATCCTTCATGTATCATATTGTTAATTTTACAACTTTAATTAATGACGTCATAGTCCAAGCTGCTTGCACGATCGTGCGTCAACCAAAAAGTTGGTCGTTCAATGCCAACCTGGGTCGTTTTCTATTAATTTTTAATTCAGCTATCAATAAAACCATATCATTACTATATCATTAACCATAATTAAGTTGAGTATGCAATTTAGTATAGGAAAGAGTTCGTTCTTTATTATATATAATCAGTTATATCCTTTGAAACTAGAAAATGCCCCACTATAATCAGTTAGATCCTATGAAACTAGCAAAGGCCCCATTTTATAATGAACTGAATCGGTCCTTTATGAATTTATGATGAACAATATCGGTCCTTTAGGTAAACTTTACTAACCTATAATATAGTTAAGTGGCCGATAAAATTTAGTATAGGCAAGAGGTCGTTCTTTATTATAAAATTTTTAACTCTATAATCTTCAAACATTTGAACCTTTTATAATTTATAATGATGTATAATATAAATACTGTAATCTTAACTATAGTGAAGTTGCCTAAGCAAGTTAGTATAGGGAAGAGTTCGATCTTTATTATAATCCCGGTGTGGGAAAATTTTTAACTCTATAATCTTCGAACATTTGAACCTTTTATAATCTATAATGATGTTTAGTATATAATAATAACAAAATTTAATTAGAGTTCGTTCTTTATTGTTATGTTAGCATTGGACGTGATCGTCTCTTATTGTGATATTCATGAATGAGACCATTTACAGTTTTGACGTTTCTTATATAGTAATTATGACGTCACTGCATCAAAAATACAGTTTTTATTGGAAAAATTTATTCTCTTTTAGAAATAATTTATTTTAGTTACAAAAGGTTTTTAACCCAATTAATTTCCTTTAAAATGAGCTATTGAACAACCCTCTACGATGTTCCAGTGCCAAGCTATCTCTGGAAAAGAAAGAAAAAAAAAAGAAAAAAATATCTCGTTTGGGGAGAATAACGTGGTAAAAGTCAATTTGCTTGATTTTCAAGCCAATATATTTCCCTTGCTGTTCAAGCCAAGGGACAGAAAGTTTCCTATACAGGGGTTTCGGACAAGGCGATTCTAATGGTGTACTTTTTGTTTTGATCTGACTCCTGCTTTAGGAGCTATGGGTTTTTATATTTCTTAACATTGGACGTGATCGTCTCTTACTAGGTTGCTAGCTACCGCTGCAACCCGGATTGAAAAATCAAGAGAATGTAACTGTGACAATGTAAAGCACAACAAAACACTACTGAAATATTCCAACTCTTGCATTTCAACAAATGAAACCCAAAATAAACTTTGAAAAATCAAGAGAATGTAACTGTGACAAGGTAAAGCACAACAAGACACTACTGAAATATTCCAAATCTTGCATTTCAAGGAAAGAAATCCAAAATGAACTTTGAAAAATCAAGAGAATGTAACTGGGACAAGGTAAACCACGACAAAACACTACTGAAATATTCCAACTCTTGCATTTCAAGGAAAAAAAATCCAAAATGAACTTTGAAAAATCAAGAGAATGTAAATGTGACAAGGTAAACCACGACAAAACACTACTGAAATATTCCAACTCTTGCATTTCACGAAAGAAATTCAAAATGATTTTTGAAGAATCAAGAGAAGGTAACTGTGACAAGGTAAAGCACAACAAAACACTACTGATATATTCCAACTCCTGCATTTCAACAAAAGAAATCCAAAATGAACTTTGAAAAATCAAGAGAATGTAACTGTGACAAGGTAAACCACGACAAAACACTACTGAAATATTCCAACTCTTGGATTTCACGACAATACACTACTGAAATATTCCAACTCTTGCATTTCACGAAAGAAATTCAAAATGAACTTTTAAAAATCAAGAGAATGTAACTGTGACAAGGTAAAGCACAACAAAACACTACTGAAATATTCCAACTCTTGCATTTCAACAAATGAAACCCAAAATAAACTTTGAAAAATCAAGAGAATGTAACTGTGACAAGGTAAACCACGGCAAAACACTACTGAAATATTCCAACTCTTGCATTTCACGAAAGAAATTCAAAATGAACTTTGAAAAATCAAGAGAATGTAATTGTGACATGGTAAACCACGACAAAACACTACTGAAATATTCCAACTCTTGCATTTCACGAAAGAAATTCAAAATGAACTTTGAAAAATCAAGAGAATGTAACTGTGACAAGGTAAAGCACAACAAAACACTACTGAAATATTCCAACTCTTGAAATATTCCAACTCTTGCATTTCACGAAAAAAATTCAAAATGAACTTTGAAAAATCAAGAGAATGTAACTGTGACATGGTAAACCACGACAAAACACTACTGAAATATTCCAACTCTTGCATTTCACGAAAGAAATTCAAAATGAACTTTGAAAAATCAAGAGAAAGTAACTGTGACAAGGTAAAGCACAACAAAACACTACTGAAATATTCCAACTCTTGCATTTCAACAGATGAAACCCAAAATGAACTTTGAAAAATCAAGAGAATGTAACTGTGACAAGGTAAACCACGACAAAACACTACTGAAATATTCCAACTCTTACATTTGACGAAAGAAATTCAAAATAAACTTTGAAAAATCAAGAGAATGTAACTGTGACATGGTAAACCACGACAAAACACTACTGAAATTTTCCAACTCTTGCATTTCACGAAAGAAATTCAAAATAAACTTTGAAAAATCAAGAGAATGTAACTGTGACAAGGTAAAGCACGACAGAACACTACTGTATTTAAATTTGTTTCATCTCATTTGAAGACATGTAAAAAAAAAGTTGAAAAAAATATATCATGTTAAAAAAAAAAAATAAAAAAAATGGGGAGGGGCCAAAAAGTTGCAGGGAGGGGGTGCCCAACGAGTTTGGGGGTAAGGGACCTTTGTGGAGTTGATGTCTATGCTGGTTAGGGTCGTTGGTGCTTATGATCCTTGATGGTTCGTACTCACATACACCTTACTACTTGATTTGCAAGGATTTCTAAGGTTTGTTCTGAATTTCATTATTAAACTTCTTTTCTTACCATCTACATCTCTCTTAGTATCAACTTTTTAGTATACTAAAACGTTAGACCCTATTTTAAATTGACAATTGACTGTTCAAACATCACTTGTGTATTATACAGTACACAATCAACCCATCTACCCCAAAAAAATATTTTATTCAGAGATTTCATGTTAAAAAATTATCCAATCACTAATTAGAATCAATCACACTCCTATTATTCAAAACATTAATTAATATCGTTCATAGTATCCAATTTGCGAATTCTTTATCCCTTTTTGCAAAGATGTCCATCAAAACAATTCCTAAATACGCAATTTGACAATCTCTAGTTTTCGATTAAAAAAAAACAGCGGGGATTCCCCGCTCGTAATTGCTAATCACTTTAACCCTTTTTCTCCAAAGGTGCCAAGGAACGTAATCTCCTCAAAACTTAATTTTTTTGGCAATTTGCATGTCAAACTGTGTGAGGGAGTTCTGACTCTCTTTGAAAAGGCGTAGAGCTTCCATAGAAATGTTTTTCCTATAGCTTCCATAGAAATGTAAGGCCATGTGAGAGGATACTCACTCTCTTTGAAAAGGTGTAAAGGTTCCATAGAATAACGTTGGAAAGGAACATAGAATAGCATGGAAGGGGACATAAACCCTTAAAATAGCATGGGAGGGAACATAAGCCCTTATAATAGCATAGGAAGGAACATAAGTTCCTAGAATAGCATGGGAGGGAACATAAACCCTTAGAATAGCATAGGAGGGAACTTAAGCCCTTATAATAGCATAGGAAAGAACATAAGCTGCTAGAATAGCATGGGAGGGAACATAAACCCTTAGAATAGCATGGGAGGGAACATAAGCCCTTATAATAGCATAGGAAGGAACATAAGCTCCTGGAATAGCATAGGAAGGAACATAAGTTCCTAGAATAGCATGGGAGGGAACATAAACCCTTAGAATAGCATGGGAGGGAACATAAGCCCTTATAATAGCATAGGAAGGAACATAAGCTCCTAGAATAGCATGGGAGGGAACATAAGCCCTTAACATAGCATGGGAGGGAATATAAACCCTTTGAATAACATGGGAGGGAACATAAGCCCTTATAATAGCATGGGAGGGAACATAATCCACCCAAATCCATAAGTGCATGCTCTGGAAATGTTTTTCCTATAGGGGCAAGCAAATAACATGGAGATTCCTATTGGGACAAGCAAAATGGTACCTAGATCTCTACTAACTTAAGAATTAACTTACGTAACGAACTTCTATTTTTGTATGTTTTTATTACGTATATTATGGAGTTTGTCGCTAGTCAATACCTCGCTCTTTACGCTAAAGCTCGGATTTTGCTCGAATCTCAAACCCCTGAATCACAAAGGCCGGTTAATTAGAATGGATAGCTCTTTTGAAAGTACTAAAAAAACTTTCTAAAGGGCGAGGTATTGACTAGGGGGCAAACCCCCTTATATACGTAATAATTTCTGTTTGTTTTAAGTTTTAATGTTGCTCCTTACTTTCAATTGAAAAAAAATTTTTTTTATTTAATTTCTGATCGTTTTTTAAATAATGCTGGGAAATCCGGCACCCCCTTCATAGAAATGTCCCTTACCCCAAGAAAAAATCATCCATGGAAAGATCCTCCCCCGTAACCCCTTCTTCAGACCCCTCCCCACCAGAAGAAAATCCCTCCTGTAACGTCTGTATATTTCCGATTAACCAATACTATATATAAACAATGGGCAAAGTTCATAACTTGCAGCCCTTCCCCCGGGAACTGTGGGGGATTTAGTTATCCTCAAAGACATATTTATTAAATTTTTGACTATGCTGAACAAAATGGGTATCTCAAAATTTTGATTGGGTGACTTCGGGAAAAAATTAGCGTAGGAGGGGGCCAAGTTGCCCTCCAATTTTTTTGTCACTTAAAAAGGGCAGTAGAACTTTTAATTTCCGCTCAGATGAGCCCTCTCACGATATTCTAGGACTACTGGATTGATTAGATCACCCCTGGGGAAATAAAAAAATAAAAATAATAAAAAATAAACACGCATCCGTGATCTTTCTTCTGGCAAAAAATACAAAATTCCACATTTTTGCAGATAGGAGCTTGAAACTTCTATGGTAGGGTTATCTAATACGCTGAATCTGATGGTGCTATTTTCATTAAAGTTCTAGGACTTTTAGGTCGTTTCTCACTTTTTTTTATAATAAGGCAAATTATCTCAGGCGCGTAGCTTTTGATGGGTAAGACTAAACATTGATGTATCTATTGATATCAAAATTCCGGTTTTAAGAGTTTTGGTTACTATTGAGCCGGGTTGCTCCTTACTTACAGTTCGGTACCACGAACTGGGACAAATCCAGATTGACCATTCCATCTCAGTTTTTTAATATGCCAGTACTATGTTTTACTATTATGCCTTCTGGCTGCATTTTCTAGATCTTCGGCAATTTTATCCATGGCCTCTACTTAATACCTCCTTATTTCCTATTTTAATAGGCCCACTTTCTCTAGTTTCCATACATTCCTCTTGTTTCCATAGGATCTATCACTTAAATATCTCTTGTAGAAGCCCCTCCTATTCTTCACTAAACTTAAAGCATTTTACTAACAATTTTAGCTGATTTTCTAAATATCCTCTCTAGGCCTAAGACACCATTTCCTACTTCACAAACTATTTTCCTGGAATTTTTCCATCCATCTTCAACATTGTCCGATTTTAGACTCTTAAGTTTAGTTAAATAAAAAAAGTTAACTGAAAGTAAGGTGTAACATTTAAACTTAAAACGAACGTATATGAATTCTGGCAAATACCCCCAGTGTAAAAATTCACCCCCTGGATACTTCCCTCCCCATGGAAAATTATCCCGATGGGAAATCCCACCATCAGAAAATTCCCCCTCCCTACCTGATAAATATATGCTAAGGGTAATTGGCCGGGATGATTCTCACCAGGATTGAATTGTCTAGAGAATTAATCCGTGGGGAGGATGGATTTTCCGTGGAGGTGAAGTCAGATTTCCTGGCGTTATGTAAAAAACGATCAGAAATTAAATAAGAAATAACAAGTTTTTTCAAAGAAAGTAAGGAGCAATATTAAAGATTAAAACGAACTGAAATTATTACGTAATTACGTATATGAGGAGTGTTGCTTCTCCTCAACATCTCGCTCTTAACGCTAAAGTTTAAATTATGTCTCCATTCTTTAAGAGCGACTCCTGAAGCACTATATTTGTTTAATTAGAACAATAAAAAGTTATTTTTAAAAGTATTAACAACCTTTAGCGTAAAGAGCGAGGTGTTGCGGAGAAGTAGCCCCCCTCATATACGTAATTGAAAATTTAAAGGGATAGTGCCCTTTTAAATAGTCAAAAGTGGTTGGAGTGCAACTAACCCTCCTCTCACGCCCACCATTTTCCCAAACACATCCAATCAAAATTTTGAGGTAGCCATTTTTTTCAACGTAGTTGAAAGTTTTGGAAATTAGGTCTTTGAAGATTACCCCCCCCCAAAGCACTCAGTGTAAGGGTTTTAAGTTATGTCTTGGGGGAATATAAGGTTTTTATAGAAAGTGTTGATGTAGAAACTTCAAAAAGGGTTCATGCGATTGGAAATTGATAGGGCTAGTACCCTTTTTAATAGTCGAAAGTGATTGAAGGGCAACTAACCCCCCTCTCACAGCCACCATTTGCCCAAACACATCCAATCAACATTTTGAGATGGTCATTCTGTTTAACGTAATTTCAAGTTCTGGAGATTAGGTCTTTGAGGATGACAACCCTCCCCTCCCCACAACCCTCAGGGTAAGGGCTGTAAGTTATGCCCTGGAACATGTAAGGTTTTTATTATTGTAAATTGAGAGGACTAGTGCCCTGATTAATAGTCAAAAGTGTTCGGAGGGCGAATGTCCCCCGTATACCAATCATTTCCTTAAACATTTTGATATAGAAATTTCGTTGAACGTAGTTGAAGGGTCCGGAAATTATGTTTTTAGTATGACAATCCCCAACAGCCCTAAGGGCTAAGGTTGTAAGTTATGACTTGGGGGTATATAATGTCATATAGAAAGTGTTGTCGAAAAAACTTAAAAAATGGCTCTTTTGGTTGGAAATTGAGAGGGCTATTGCCCTTTTTATTAGTCAAAAGTAATCAGAGAGAGAATCCCCCCTCCACGCCCATCATTTCCCCAAACATTTCCGATCAACATTTTGATATGGTCATTTTGTTCAACGTAGTTGAAAGGTCTGGAAATTATGTCTTTGAGGATGACAACCCTCCCCCCATAGCCCTCAGGACAATGGTCGTAAGTTATGCCCTTGGGGCATTTAGCGTTTTTTATAGAATTTTTTGTCGTAGAAGCTTTAAAGAGGGCTCATTCGATTGGAAATTAAGAGGGTTAGTACCTTTTTTATTAGTCGAAAGTGATCAGAGAACAAATGTCTCCCTCCACGCCTATCATTTCCATTCTATTCAAAATAGTCTAAATTTCATATAACAAGACTCTCGGGGTTGCAACAAACCCCAGAGATTAAGGGCAAGGGTTGTAAGTAATGCCCAGGGGGTATTAAAGGTTTTTATGGAAGGGATGGTTGCTTAACTTCAGAAGAGGCTCAGTCTTTCTCCTTGAAAAAGACTATGTCAATATAAACGAACAGAAATTAATCCAAAAAATGTTTAGCACAAAATTAGTTTTTCAAAAAAAGTAAACAACTCCATTAAACCAAAAATGAACAAAAATAGAATCAAATAATCTGCCAAGCATACAACTACTGCAAATCAGTATCAGCAAATAAATGAAACCCAAAACAAACAGAAATTAAAATAAGTCAAACTCAAAACGAGCAGAAATGATACTGAGTAGTGTTCTAAACCCTAAGCTTTCTAAAACTCAGAATATAATTTGTACTTTACTGAAAAAATTCTTTTAAATGTTTTTACTTTTATAACTATAAGAAATCAAAAATTAATTAAGATTTTATTGAATAAAATCAGCATATGTATATTAAACTGACAATGCACATTTCTTTCAGTAAATTCATTTGTATTTTCATCTCTTGGAACTGATGTATTTTCTGATTGTATTTTCTGATTGGAACTGATTTGTATTTTCATCTCATCTCTTGAAACTGATTTTCATTCGCTCATAGGTGTGAAATGAGTGACATTTTCGATTCACTTTAGGATGGCAATTCAAATAATGGGATATGCAGTCAATGGGTTAATTCTTGTCTTAACGAAGGAGCTAAAGGAAGTTAAATATGAAACTCCGAAGATTATGTTTAACCGAACAAAAATAAAGGATGGGATGCAACTAAGGGTCTTGGGAAGATCACCAGCGTCAATTTGGATAGGTGGGAATTTTTTCACCTTTTGCATTCCCTCCCCCCTATGTGTTGAAAACGCCTTTTTTTGGTATTTTCATTGAAAACAACTTTTTGGTCATTTTCATATACAAAGTTGATAGAAATAACAAACTGGCTCCCCTTAGACTTTGAATACAATTTTTCCCCTCTCTCCCCTCATTTTCGTAAATTGATGCTACTAATTTCAAGCCCAGTCCCACTTTGAAAGCAGTTTTAGTAAAGAAGTGTTTTCCTTGCAATCGCACAATAACAGACGTACAATTTAATTAGCGAATGATATAGAATTCTGAACAACGAACTCAGATCGTGTTAGAAGTATTAAATAGGTCAGAGATATGGGAAGGGGATAAGTAAAGAAAATATAGAAAGCATTTAAGACAACGAAAGTTATTAAACAATTGAAAAGGGTCGTTTTTGTGAAAAAAAAGCAAAATTGTTATCGGTAATTTATTGAAGGACATTTAAGTGGCTTGAAATATTAATATTTTATGTTTGGAAGAAGCATAATTCTAATGGTTTGCTTAGGCATTGCATCGGCTGGTATTTTTATACCTTACAAGATTCATGACTATAAAATTTGTTTTTTGTAAACTGAAGCTAAGGTATCCAGTGCTGTAAATCCTTGAACCAGTCTCTCACAAAAACCGTTAAACAAGTGGGTGCTCACATAAGGTGAGCACCCACTTGTTTAAGGTGAGGGGGGCAGGTTTAGTGAAAAATGAGGAAAAATATTCAAAAGTTTTGAAATAAATTTTGAAACTTTTGTCTGTATTTCAAAGAAACTGTTTTATTTTTCATTTTTTTTTTTTAATTCCACAAAGCCCAGTTTCATACTTCGGTCCCGGAAAGAAAGGAACAATACTGTCCTATATTTCTGTGTTAAGAAACGTGTGCTTTAATTTGATTGGGTTTATTATTGTGGTATATTCGCGCAAGTCAACCACCATTTTCCTTATTTCTGAATTGAAAAATAGCCCCCGCCTTTTCGAAACTGGGTATACTAATGCTTTGTTTTACTAGTACTGAGCGATAAATCTCAGCTAATTTTCGAATTTTGCTTTTTTTTAGTCAAACCTTCGTAAACTATGTCCGTAGCATCCAGTGCTAGGAAACGTTAAGTGGTATTTGTTATTTCTGATAAATCGACTCTTCGATGGGCGGTTGCTGGAGAACACCCTGTTGTCAAAAATCTTGAGTCAGATTTTTATGTACGAGACTCCTTCGTAATTAAGAAGTAAAATTTTAAAATTAATCATCGTTTATAACTAATTAAAAGTTTAATATCTTTCAACAGATCTGATCAGAAAAACTAAAAGAAAGATCAATGTGAAATACCAGCTTTTCTCATCCACGTTTCAAAAGCTTACAAAAATGTTATCACACAAAAAAAATAATAAATGGCAGTCTTTTACATGCATACAATTTATATTACTTCCTTGTTTTAGTCGGGAAGATAAAATTATGAACGGTATATTTTTGTTGTTTTCTCTGAGTCTCTTGAAGTACTAAATTAAAAAAAGTGCTTTTCAATTAAAAGTAAGGTGCAACATTAAAATTTAAAACAAACAGAAGTTATTCCGTATATGAGGTGGCTGCCCCCTCCTCAATCCTTCACTCTTCACGCTAAGGGTTTTTAGTACATTTGAAAGAGCTTCTTATTCTAATTAAACGGCCTTTGTCTTTCATCAATCTTTCTTAAAGAATTAGAGTAAAAAAATCAAACTTTAGTGTAAAGAGGAAGGTATCGAGGAGGGAGCAATCTTTCTCAGATAGGGAATAATTTCTGTTCGTTTTAAGTTTTAATGTTGCTCCTTACTTTCAGCTGAAAAACCTTGTTTTTTATATTTATTTTCTGATAGTTTTTCAAATAGTGCCAGAAAATTCAGCTCGCCCTCTATGAAAAATTCCCTTCTCCCACGTAAAATACCCCATTCTCTTCTGGAAGATTCCCTGGACCATTTTATTCTCACCGAAAATTCCTCCCAGAAAATTTCTTGTAGACAATTCCGCCTGAAAAATTCCCCTTAGCATACCTTTTATTTTAAAAAGACTTTAATTTCCAATAATTCCTAAAATCATTCCAAAGATACCCCCCTCTCCGTTGAGAAATGTTCCCGTAAATACCCACCTCTCATACCCCGTTAGAAAATTGCTTCAGCGGAAAGCCCCCCTTGGAGAATTTCACCGGCGGAAAATAACCCCGACGGGGCAATCTTTCAGACAATTCCCACCCCGATGAAAACATTCTCCGGACAATTCACCCGGAACATCTCCACATGTAAAATTGAGTTAGAAAAAAGAGAAAGTAAGACAAATAAAAAGAATTTCGCATACAAATTCTGGCGAATTCCGTGAGTGTAAAATTTCCCCTGGAAACTTCATCCACAGAAACTTCCCTCCCCAGAGACAACTTTTCTTGTGGAAAATCTCCCCAGCAGAACCTCCCCCCTTAAAATACATGGGTAATTTTAATGATTTATAGCCCTTTCCCCAGGATCTGTGGGAGGGGTCATTTTAACTCCAAAGGCACAGTTATTAGACTTTTTAACTAATTAAAAAAAAGCTTATCCCAAATTTGGATCAAACTACTTTGGGAAAAAAAGGGCGTGGGAGCCCTCTATTTGCCCTCCAATATTTTCAGTCACTTAAAAAGGACCCTAGATATTTGAATTTCTTGTCGAATGAGCCCTCTCCCAATATTCTAAGACTAGTGGTTTGATACTATAACCCCTGGAAAAAAAATTAACAAAAACGCATCCGCAATCTTTCTTTTGGCAAAAAAAAGTACAAAATTCTAAATTTTTACAAAAGGAAGCTTGAAACATTTACAGTAGGCTAATCTGATACGCTGAGTTTGACGATGCGATTTTCATTAAGATTCCTAGACTTATTGGTGGTGTTTCCCCCTTTTTGGAAAATCAGACAATTTTTCTCAGGCTTGTAGCTTTTGATGACTAACACTAAACTTAATGAATCTTATTTAGTGGAATCAGCATTAAAAGTCAATTCTTCTGGTGTATCTACTTATATTAAAATTCTGTTTTTTATTGTTTCATTTACTGTTGAGCTGACTCGCTCCTTACTTACAGTTCGTAACCATGGACGGTTTGATAAAATTAATTTTTAGTTAGCCTAAATTGCCTTTTCACTATATTAATCCCCCAGGAATGTCAGTGAGGGGGGAGAGAGTATGTGCCTCTAAGGTGTATAAATTCTCAAAATACTCGTATACAGCAAAACAGGGATATTACCTAAAAATGAAGTTAAACAGGGTTTCCTACATTTCCCCTCCCGTTCAGTAAATACTTGAATATTCAACCCCTATCTCTCCGCCACAAGGAAATTTGAAATGCCACCCACGTAATATAGAAACTCTATTTTCTTACCACCCTTAGGTCGGACAGATGACGCTTGCAATTGGATAGCTGTGCATGATGCAGAATCGTTCAGGGAAACAACTGAATATGACGATACGCTGAAATCTTGAACTTCTTTAAAAGTACTTCTCATTCAAATTGAAATGGCCTTGTGTTTGAGCAGTCTTTCATAATTGTGACAAAAAGTCAAAGTTTAACGTAAAAAGTGAGGGCTGAGGAAGGGACGGCCCTTCTCATATACGGAGTAATTTATAATTTAATAACACTACCAAGCACTATCCATTTGTTGTTTTCTGTTTGTTTAACTTCTTATAATGAGCAGACAAAATATGTTGTAATCATCGTATGACTCCATTTATTACATTTAATACTCTTTATGTGACCCGTAAGCTACTCTTTATTGAAGAGAGCGGAAGATTAAGGGCGACTATTATACGAATATGATTCATTTTGTTTTAGCCTTGATCATTATCACTCTTTTTTTCATGCTATAACTAAGTACAAAATACTGAGAGTGGAGGTAGAATAGAGAAAATATTGTCTATTAATGAATGAGTACTCCCAGTTACTCTCGTTGGGATAGTTGTCGACGGGTAAAGGTTAGATCCAGCAATAAGAGTGAGAAGTTCTTTAGCGGTATTAGTAAGGGGATAGGCTAGGTTGATGTTAAAATTACCCATGCTGACCAACTCATGACTCTGTTTTTCAAGCCTTTGGAGTGTTTCCAATAAATATTCCATAAACGAAGAAACAGAACCTGACGGTGACCGGTAAATTTCTCCAACGATTAACTTCCGTTGTGAAGGAAGTGACATATCAAGAAAAAGTGACTCAAAAATACCTTCTACATTTCGAGTCAGTTGGCCATTAACACAAACTGGGTATCATTTCGACAAGCGGAAAAAAAAAACTAATTCATCAATGACAATCTTGCCCGTTTCCACTGCTGTAGCCCAATAACAAATAAATAATAATAACAAAAAAAAACAAAAAAAACTCTAAGTATTTTTATCATATTTTTTCCTTCATCTCTTCGACTACAGCAGGCGGAATTATCAACAACAACAACAAACAAAATCAAGAAAAACAAATCGGACTTATAACGTTTCAAGCATCAAATTCAGTATCATCAGGTTCGGCGGGTACTGCCAACTTTAGCGGGTCAAAGCAGTCGTCTTGAAATATAGTCCATTGTGAATTTCAAGACTGTTTGACCTCTAAGCATAGTCTTATTCCTTGCTGGACAACACGAGTTTTTGCAACCTTTTGTGCTGCCGATTTATAATTTTTTAGCTTGTACCCGAGCGCTAGTAATTCTTTTCTTCGTTTACCGAGCTCAGCTGGCAAGTTTGTCGACAAACTGAAACTCGTTTTTTTTTCAGCTTTCCCCCTTCTTTCATAATGGCTGAGCGTTCAGTGTCTGAGAGGCTGATAAAGATAAACTCGATAGCTTTCTGCTTATTTGAATTACTTCAAAGGCTCAGCCCAGCTCCAGACTGGGAGGTGTCTTTTTAGAAAAACAGTACAATGTACCCATACTCAGCTGATCAGCAATTTTTTAAATTTTCTAATTAAAAAAAAATATTTTTCTAGTTTTAATTGAAAAATTAAAATTATTGCTCAGACACCATAAATATTTTTGCAGTTTACAGACTAACTTAAGCGATCCAAGAAATAAAATTATTTTATTTAAAATTTTCAGGAATTACTCTACTTTCAATTCACCAATCGGAATTTCGTTATATAATTAATAGTAATACCCTTGGATTAAGTGGTAGTATTATCATCTGTAAAACTATTTAGGGTAAGGTGCCATATTTGACTTACCTAGCTGCTTAATTTTCTGAGGTTTGTCTCTTACTGTTCATAACTTAGCTACCGCTGCAACCCGGATGCTGTGAAATTACAAACAGGAAAAATCCCTATGGCCTTTTCTTAATTGAGATAGTAAGAGAAACACGGCTTCAACCTACGATTATAACGTCATAGATCAATCTTTAACATGAAATATGAAGTTTTTTTGTAAGAAATTGATCATATTTTAAAACTAATTTTTCAATTAAATAAAAGCTTTTAGCCACATCAATTTTCTTTAAAATGAGTCATTAAACAGCTCTCTACGAGGTTCCAGTCCAAAGTTGTCCAAGGAGGAAAAGAAAAACCACTGACTATAATTAACTTGACTGATCCCTTATGCAACATCTAACATAAGCACTATTAATGAGATATTTTAATATATTCTATATGGTCTAGTGGTTAAATTAGTAGGCTTTCATTCAGTTGGCCCGAGTTTGATTCCCGGTATGTAAAATTTTTTACCTCTGATGAATTCTTAAGAAAAATACTTAGAATTAATTTGTGTTATACTATCTTATCTAAAGATGAATATGTGTTACGTCATCTTATTTAAATTGATTCCTTTTATTACTTCAGCTACTATGGGCTACAGTTCGTTCTTTAATGTGACAAAAAACTGCATTTTTGATGTCTTTTCATACTGCATGACCCATCTTTTCAAAGACTGCAACCCGAAAAACCTCAATGTATTACAAACAGGAAAAGCCTATGGCTTTTTCTTAATTAGCATAGTAAGAGACGACCTGGCTACAACCTACGATTATGACATCATTGATCGATCTTTAACCTGAAATTATAATCTTATTTTAGTTACTATGGGCTGGAAGTTCGTTCTTTACTTTACCAGTGCCAAGCTATATGTGGAATTACTATAGGCAAGAGGTCGTTCTTTATTATAAGCAACCCGGAAAAACACTTTTAAAAATATTTTTTTAATTGCAAAAGGCACTAGATGTAGCAATTTCCTTTCAATGAGTCATTATACAGCTCTATGATTTTCTAGTGCCAAGCTAGCTGAGGAGTAAAAAAAAGCGGAAAGAAAAAAGATGCCGTTTGTGGAGAATATTGTGGTTAAAGTAAATTTTCTTGATTTTCAAGCCAACATATCTTCCTTGTTATTCAAGCCAAGCAACGGCAAGTTTGCTAAATAGAGGTTTCGGACAAGGCGGTTCTAATAGTAGGCCTACTACTGCTGCAACCCGGATACCAATGCAATCCGGATTAACACGTAAAAATATGTATTAAGAAATTTAATATCAAGACTTATATGTAACTTATATATTAGACTTCTCCGTAGTACAGTGGTAAGTATCCCTGCCTGTCACGCGGAAGACCGGGGTTCGATTTCCCGCCAGAGAGAATTTTTCATATATTAAATTTAAAGCATTATCTCTTAAATTGAAAATTTAAAAAAGGTACTCAGTTTAGCTACCTCCTAGCCAAATATAATAACTTTAATATAAATTAATATAGGCACGGGATCGTTTTTCTATTATATCGTCTCTTACTAGGTTGCTAGCTACCACTGCAACCCGGATAATTAGTTACTATGGCCTAGAATTCGTTCTTTAACATAATTCGAATGCCAAGCTATCTGTTGAATTACTAACCTATACTATAATTAAGTGGCGTATAAAATTTAGTATAGGCAAGAGGTCGTTCTTTATTATAATTCTTCAAACAATCAAGACTAGCCTCAAACAATCAAGTAGCTTACTAAATCAAATGCATGTATTGGGTTTTTTTTATTCCAATGACCGTCTTTTAGTGGAAAATTTTAATATATTGACCTTAAATATAATAACTGTACTAGCCTATACTATAGTTAAGTGACCTATAAAATTTGGTATAGGCAAGAGGTCGTTCTTTATTATAATTTCTTAGTAAGTTAACCTTTTTTTTATCATTTCTTATATGTAACATATTTATAATCTTATATGTAACATATTTATCATGATTCTCCAATAGTACAATGGTAAACATACCCACTTGTCACGAGGGCGATCGGGGTTCGATTCCCCGTTGTAGGGAATTTTTAATTTGTTGACTTTAAATATAACTTTACAAGCCTACACTATAGTTAAGCAACCCATACCAGTTAGTATAGGCAAGAGTTGGATCTTTATTGTAAGGATTAAAAAATTATTATCATATCTTATATGTAACTTTTATTTTAAAAGTCATCGATAGTCTAATGGTAAGTATGCCCACTTTTTACTTGGGAGAAGGGGGTTCGATTCCCCGTCGGGAAGAACTTTTAATATGTTGAATTAAAAGCACTATCTTTTCAATTTAAAATTTAAAAAAGAAACTTGTTTATTTACATTCTAGCTAAAATAATGAAGATAATATAAATGAACCACAGTGTTCAGTTTCTTTGGACTTGAGTTCGTTTTTTAACTATAAATACAAACAGGAAAAAGCCTACGGCTTTTTCTTCTTTTAAATAGTAAGAGACGAAACTCAAACAATCAAGTAGCTAACTAAGTCCAATGTATGGAATGGTTTGTTATTTCAGTGATCGTCTTTTAATGTAATAAGGGCAAGAGTTCGTTCTTTACTATAATTATACAGCTCTCTATGATTTTCCAGTGCCCAGCTAGCTGAGCAGAAAGAAAAAGCGGAAAGAAAAAAATATCCCGTTTGTGGAGAATAACGTGGTAAAAGTCAATTTTCTTGATTTTCAAGCCAATATATTTTCTTTGTTATTCAAGCCAAAGGGAGGTAAGTTTCCTTTATAGAGGATTCGGACAAGGCGGTTCTAATGGTGTACTTTTTGTTTTGATCTGACTCTTTTTTTAGGAGTTGGGGGGTTTTATATTTCTTGACATTGGAGGTGATCGTCTCTTACTAGGTTGCTAGCTACCGCTGCAACCCGGATTTATGGTGAACTATATCGGTCCCTTATGTAAGTTGCTAGCTACCGCTGCAACCCGGATAATAAACTGATTACAAACAGGAAAAAGCCTACGGCTTTTTCTTCTTTTAAATAGTAAGATACGAACCTCAAACAATCAAGTAGCTAACTAATTCCAATGTATGCAATTGTTTGTTATTTCAACGATCGTCTTTTAATGTAAAATTACATAATCCATATTTATGTTTCAGTTAACATGGGCTAGGTGTCCTTCTTTATTGTAATGGATTTTGTTGAAAAGTCAGCTAGAGATGCTTTCGCAAAACTTCATAGTAATATCCAAAAGAAATGTTGCATGTTTAGTGAAAAGCTTCCAAGGTATGAACCGGCAACTGTGGAACAGTTTACAGATGTAATGGGAAATCTTATACATCACTGTGAATATATGGAGGCATAATTGTCCTTTACTTAGTTTCAGCTTAAATTTGATGATCGAGCCTTTATGTAATAAGAGACGAAACTCAAACAATCAAGTAGCTAACTAAGTCGAATGTATGGAGTGGTTTGTTATTTCAGTGATTTACTAACCTATACTATAGTTAAGTGGCCTATATAATTTAGTATAGGCAAGAGGTCGTTCTTTATTATAAAATGTAATAAAAATAATTGTTTTAATTACAAAAGGTTTTTAACCCCGTTAATTTCCTTCAAAATGAGCCATTGAACAACTCTCTACAATGTTCCAGTGCCATGCTATCTGTTGAATTACTAACCTATACTATAATTAAGTGGCGTATAAAATTTAGTATAGGTAAGAGGTCGTTCTTTATTATAATTTTTGTTTTGATCTGACTCCTTTGTTAGGAACTATGGGTTTTTATATTTCTTAACATTGGACGTGATCGTCTCTTACTAGGTTGCTAGCTACCGCTGCAACCCGGATTCTTTGTTATAACTTATCGATACGCCTGGTCGGTTGAATACCTTTGCTTTTTCTTTTCAAGATACTATCTCTGTTGTTTGTGTAGTACTGTTTTTTTTAACTTGCGTGTAGCTTGCTTTGATCTAACCATTATCTAATTGTGAATGAGAACATTTACAGTTTTGACGCTTCTTATATTGTAACGTATTGACAAGAAACCATTTATGATGAGCTATATCGGTCCTTTATGTAATTTTATATTTCTTAACATTGGACGTGATCGTCTCTTACTAAGTTGCTAGCTACCGCTGCAACCCGGATACTTTATTATGAAATAAATTACAAACAGGAAAAAGCCTACGGCTTTTTCTTCTTTGGAATAGTAAGAGACGATCGTCAAATAATCAGGCAGCTAACTAGGATTATAATTTGTTCTTTAACATAAACTTCATTAATCGGATATTTTAATATATCCTATATGGTCTAGAGGTTGGGATAGCTCTCACCCAGTAGGCTTGAGTTCAATTTCTGTTTGGGAAATTTTTATTTATGATGATTTCTTAAGGAACATAATTAAAATTTCTTAATGTAATAAAAATAATTTGTTTTAATTACAAAAGGTTTTTAACCCCATTAATTTCCTTTAAAATGAGCCATTGAACAACTCTCTACGATGTTCCAGTGCCATGCTATCTGTTGAAGTACTAACCTATACTATAATTAAGTGGCGTATAAAATTTAGTATAGGCAAGAGGTCGTTCTTTATTATAACAACCCGGATATCATAAAACAATTAATTAGCTTTTTACACATATCTCATATGGTCTAGTGGTTTAGGATAGTTGGCTTTCAACCAATTGGCTTGGGTTCGAATCCCGGTGTGGGAATTATTTTTAAAACAAAATCAGGTGAAATTAATTAGCTAATTTGACAAGACATAGGTAACTAAGGGCAAGAGTTCGTTCTTTACTATAAAACAGGCTCGGGTTCGATTCCCGGTGTGGGAAAATTTTTAACTCTATAATCTTCGAATATTTGAACCTTTTATAATTTATAATGATGTATAATATAAATACTGTAATCTTAACTATATTAACTATAGTGAAGTTGCGTATGCAAGTTAGTATAGGGAAGAGTTCGATCTTTATTATAATTTTATATCAGTTACTATGGGAGAGAGATCGTTCTTTACTGTAATTTATTGTAAAATAATTTGTTTTAATTACAAAATGTTTTTAACCCCATTAATTTCCTTCAAAATGAGCCATTGAACATCTCTCTACAATATTCCAGTGCCATGCTATCTGTTGAATTACTAACCTATACTATAATTACGTGGCGTATAAAATTTAGTATAGGTAAGAGGTCGTTCTTTATTATAATAATTCTTATATAGTAATTATGACGTCACTGCATCAAAAATACAGTTTTTATTGGAAAAATTTATTCTCTTTTAGAAATAATTTATTTTAGTTACAAAAGGTTTTTAACCCAATTAATTTCCTTTAAAATGAGCTATTGAACAACCCTCTACGATGTTCCAGTGCCAAGCTATCTGTGGAAAAGAAAAAGAAAAAAAAAAAGAAAAAAATATCCCGTTTGGGGAGAATAACGTGGTAAAAGTCTATTTTCTTGATTTTCAAGCCAATATATTTTCTTTATTATTCAAGCCAAAGGGCGGTAAGTTTCCTTTATAGAGGATTTGGACAAGGCGGTTCTAATGGTGTACTTTTTGTTTTGATCTGACTCTTTTTTTAGGAGCTACGGGTTTTTATATTTCTTAACATTGGAGGTGATCGTCTCTTACTAGGTTGCTAGCTACCGCTGCAACCCGGATTCGTTCTTTATAATATTTAATGTTCGTTCTTTACTGTAATAAAATTATTAAGCACACAAAATCCCGTGTCGAGTATCTAAAACCTAGCATAAAACAAAACTAATTTTAAAATTTTCAGGTATTTATCTTGTTTGAATTACAAAATTAGTATTATTGGTTAGACACCATAAATATTTTTGCAGTTTAAATAATAAGTTTAGTGATTCTGGACTGAAAACTAAAATAATTGCAATTATGAGACAATAATATGGAGATATGTACTTTACGGGTTACAGGATACAATAATAAATTTGAACTGAGATGAAAAAAAAATTTCTTCCAGGAGACAAAAAGCAAAACTAATTTTAGAATTTTCATGTATTTTTGTTGTTTAAATTAAAAAATTACTATTACTGATTAGGCATCATAAATATTTTTGCAGTTTACATAATAATTTTAGCGATTAAGCCGAAAAAGAAAATTTTGGTTCCAGGAGTTTCGGTTACTATTGAGACAAGTAGCTATTATTACTATAGAGTTCATTACATGGACTGTTTTATTGCTTCAAAATTCAAATATCTTTGAAAAGACTGCAGTATGAAAATACATCAAAAATGCAATTTTTTTGACAAAATTGATTCTACTTTAAAAAGTATTTTATTTTTAAATACAAAAGTGACTAGATGTTGCAATTTCCTTTAAAATGAGCTATTATACAGCTCTCTATGATTTTCCAGTGCCCAGCTAGCTGAGCAGAAAGAAAAAGCGGAAAGAAAAAAATATCCCGTTTGTGGAGAATAACGTGGTAAAAGTCAATTTTCTTGATTTTCAAGCGAATATATTTTCTTTGTTATTCAAGCCAAAAGGAGGTAAGTTTCCTTTATAGAGGATTCGGACAAGGCGGTTCTAATGGTGTACTTTTTGTTTTGATCTGACTCTTTTTTTAGGAGTTGGGGGGTTTTATATTTCTTGACATTGGAGGTGATCGTCTCTTACTAGGTTGCTAGCTACCGCTGCAACCCGGATTGCTTTGATCTAACCATTATGTATTCATGAATGAGACCATTTACAGTTTTGACGTTTCTTATATAGTAATTATGACGTCACTGCATCAAAAATGCAGTTTTTGGTGGAAAAATTTATTCTCTTTTAGAAATAATTTATTTTAGTTACTATAGATTTTTAACCCAATTAATTTCCTTTAAAATGCGCTATTGAACAACCCTTTACGATGTTCCAGTGCCAAGCTATCTGTGGAAAAGAAAAAAGAAAAAAAAAAGAAAAAAATATCCCGTTTGGGGAGAATAACGTGGTAAAAGTCTATTTTCTTGATTTTCAAGCCAATATATTTTCTTTGTTATTCAAGCCAAAGGGCGGTAAGTTTCCTTTATGGAGGATTTGGACAAGGCGGTTCTAATGGTGTACTTTTTGTTTTGATCTGACTCTTTTTTTAGGAGTTGGGGGGTTTTATATTTCTTAACATTGGAGGTGATCGTCTCTTACTAGGTTGCTAGCTACCGCTGCAACCCGGATTTTAACCCCATTAATTTCCTTTAAAATGAGCCATTAAACAACTCTCTACGACGTTCCAGTGCCAGTCTATCTGTGGAATTACTAACCTATACTATAATTAAGTGGCTTATACAATTTAGTATAGGCAAAAGGTCGTTCTTTATTATAATAACTATCTATGGAATATAAGGTTTAAAATTCAACCTTACCACGAACTGTTTGATTGCTTCAAAAATCAAATGTCTTTGAAAAGTCAGCAGTATGGAAAGACATCAAAAATACAGTTTTTAGTGGAAAAATTTATCCTGTTTTAAAATAATTTGTTTTAGTTACAAAAGGGTTTTAACCCAATTAATTTCCTTTAAAATGAGCCATTGAACAACTCTCACGATGTTCCAGTGCAAAGCTATCTCTGGAAAAGAAGAAAAAAAGAAAAAAATATCCCGTTTGTGGAGAATAACGTGGTTAAAGTCAATTTTCTTGCTTTTCAAGCCAAAATATTTTCCTTGCTGTTCAAGCCAAGGGACAGAAATTTTACTATACAGGGGTTTCGGACAAGGCGGTTCTAATGGTGTACTTTTTGTTTTGATCTGACTTCTTTTTTAGGAGCTATGGCTTTTTTATTTCTTAACATTGGACGTGATCGTCTCTTACTAGGTTGCTAGCTACCGCTGCAACCCGGATTCTTTATTGTAATTAGAACACTCCAATTTACAGTATCGATCCTTTATGTAAAAAATTTTAATGTGAAATGCCGTAACGAGTCAATTGAAGCAAGAGGAAAACCAGACTAATTTTAAAACTTTCAGTTTTTTTTCTGGGTTTAATTAAAAAATTAAAATATTTGATGAGACACCATAATTATTTTTGCCTTTTGCAGTTAGATAAAATTATTTAGTTTAAATTTTTCAGGAATTAATCTAGTTTTATTTGACAAAAAAGATCTTTTACAACGAATCAGGCAGCTAATAAAGTCCAACATATGCGATGGTATGTTCTTTGAATGATCGTCTTTTAATGTAAAAAAAGGAAAATAAAATAAAAATTAATTTTTTCAATTTTTACGTCACGTCGCTCATCAAGTCATATATGGTTATTAGTACACAATAGGTTTTAGATATTACGTCATGTCACTTATTACGTCATATATGGTTATTAGTAGATAATCGGTAAAATATTCGTTCTTAATTATAATCTCTTTTAGAAATAATTTATTTTAGTTACTATAGATTTTTAACCCAATTAATTTCCTTTAAAATGAGCTATTGAACAACCCTCTACGATGTTCCAGTGCCAAGCTATCTGTGGAAAAGAAAAAAAAAAAAGAAAAGAGAAAAAAATATCCCGTTTGGGGAGAATAACGTGGTTAAAGTCAATTTTCTTGATTTTCAAGCCAATATATTTCCCTTGCTGTTCAAGCCAAGGGACAGAAAGTTTCCTATACAGGGGTTTCGGACAAGGCGGTTCTAATGGTGTACTTTTTGTTTTGATCTGACTCCTTTGTTAGGAACTATGGGTTTTTATATTTCTTAACATTGGACGTGATCGTCTCTTACTAGGTTGCTAGCTACCGCTGCAGCCCGGATTGTAGCTACCCCTGGAACCTCCGTATATCAATTACTATGGGCGAGAAATCGTTCTTTACTGTAACACTTCAAAAACCTACTCTCATCAAGAGGGTTACTGACAACTTACCAGCTCTCATCAAACTACCCTCATCTTAGTCTACTATCATGAAATAACACTGAGCCGTATGACCTTAAGACTTTTCCGGAGCCTGACGTAATCACCCTCATCATCATTTTCATTGCTGCTGTCGTCTTTTCTGTCATTGGGGATTATTATTGTCGTCCCTATACTGAAATCTTTACTGTATTTCAAACAGGAAAAAGCCTATGGCTTTTTCTTAATTGGAATAGTAAGAGACGACCTGGCTAAAACCTACGATTATGAAATCAATTATTGTTCTTTTTGTAATCATTACCATACTTTTGTTTGGCTGTCTCAATTTTCGCATGTCTATAATCTTCATCATTGTGATAACACATCTTGCTGTTTTGTTTTGCTCTCTCAATTTTTACTTCTCGATACGCCTGGTCGGTTGAATACCTTTGCTTTTCTCTTTTCAAGATACTATCTCTGTTGTTTGTGTAGTACTGTTTTTTTAACTTGCGTGTAGCTTGCTTTGATTTAACCATTATGTAGTTCATGAATGAGACCATTTACATCTTTGTTGTTCTTAAATCCGGGTTGCAGCGGTAGCTAGCAACCTAGTAAGAGACGATCACCTCCAATGTCAAGAAATATAAAACCCCCCAACTCCTAAAAAAAGAGTCAGATCAAAACAAAAAGTACACCATTAGAACCGCCTTGTCCGAATCCTCTATAAAGGAAACTTACCTCCCTTTGGCTTGAATAACAAAGAAAATATATTGGCTTGAAAATCAAGAAAATTGACTTTTACCACGTTATTCTCCACAAACGGGATATTTTTTTCTTTCCGCTTTTTCTTTCTGCTCAGCTAGCTGGGCACTGGAAAATCATAGAGAGCTGTATAATAGCTCATTTTAAAGGAAATTGCAACATCTAGTCACTTTTGTATTTAAAAATAAAATACTCTTTAAAGTAGAATCAATTTTGTCAAAAAAATTGCATTTTTGATGTATTTTCATACTGCAGTCTTTTCAAAGATATTTGAATTTTGAAGCAATAAAACAGTCCATGTAATGAACTCTATAGTAATAATAGCTACTTGTCTCAATAGTAACCGAAACTCCTGGAACCAAAATTTTCTTTTTTGGCTTAATCGCTAAAATTATTATGTAAACTGCAAAAATATTTATGATGCCTAATCAGTAATAGTAATTTTTTAATTTAAACAACAAAAATACATGAAAATTCTAAAATTAGTTTTGCTTTTTGTCTCCTGGAAGAAATTTTTTTTTCATCTCAGTTCAAATTTATTATTGTATCCTGTAACCCGTAAAGTACATATCTCCATATTATTGTCTCATAATTGCAATTATTTTAGTTTTCAGTCCAGAATCACTAAACTTATTATTTAAACTGCAAAAATATTTATGGTGTCTAACCAATAATACTAATTTTGTAATTCAAACAAGATAAATACCTGAAAATTTTAAAATTAGTTTTGTTTTATGCTAGGTTTTAGATACTCGACACGGGATTTTGTGTGCTTAATAATTTTAAATCTTGAAAAAATATGGTCTCACGCGAGTGGAAAAAAAGGAAGAATAACCAAAAACAATATCAAAATAGAACAATCCAAATTTCTACTAATAGAAAACTTTACTACACAAAAAATAAAGCTAACATCCTGAAATATAAGAAATTATAATAAAGATCGAACTCTTCCCTATACTAACTTGCATACGCAACTTCACTATAGTTAAGATTACAGTATTTATCTTATGTATCATTATAAATTATAAAAGGTTAAAATGTTCGAAGATTATAGAGTTAAAAATTTTCCCACCCCGGGAATCGAACCCGAGCCTGTTAAGTGAAAGTTAACTATCCTAGCCACTAGACCATATTGAACCATAAAGAAGTATGATTTAAGAGCCATATGCGTATTATTATTTCACCATACCAATTATAATAAGGCCAAAACAAAATCGTCGACTTGCAACCTTACTTTTGACACATTAGTTAAATCTTCATCAGGCTTAAAAAATGTTTTGCTAGTTTTACATGAAAGAACGAACCTTAGTCCATATCCGGGTTGCAGCAATAGCTAGCAACCTAGTAAGAGACGATCACGTCCAATGTTAAGAAATATAAAAACCCATAGTTCCTAACAAAGGAGTCAGATCAAAACAAAAAGTACACCATTAGAACCGCCTTGTCCGAAACCCCTGTATAAGAAACTTTCTGTCCCTTGGCTTGAACAGCAAGGGAAATATATTGGCATGAAAATCAAGAAAATTGACTTTAACCACGTTATTCTCCCCAAACGGGATATTTTTTTCTTTTTTCTTTTTTTTCTTTTTCTTTTCCACAGATAGCTTGGCACTGGAACATCGTAGAGGGTTGTTCAATAGCTCATTTTAAAGGAAATTAATTGGGTTAAAAATCTATAGTAACTAAAATAAATTATTTCTAAAAGAGAATAAATTTTTCCACCAAAAACTGCATTTTTGATGTCTTTTCACACTGCAGTCTTTCAAACATAATCGTATACCAGCGGTAAGATTTGAACCCACTCCTCCGAAGAGACTGGTGGCTAACACCAGTGTCTTGGACCACTCGGCCAGGCTGCCTCTCATAAATAAATATATATGTGAATTTGGGTTGCAGCAGTAGCTAGCAACCTAGTAAGAGACGATCAGTCCCATGCTAAGAAATATAACAAAACTCCTAAAAATAGAGTAAGATCAAAACAAAAGTACATCATTAGAACTACCTTGTCTGAAACCCTACAAGATAAATAATGAATGTCGTAGCTTTATATTAGAGCTATGAAGTGAATAGAAAAACACGAAATTATATTGTTGTTTCTGATGATATAGTAAAGAACGATCTCTCTCCTATACTAACTGATATATGGTGGTTCCAGGTGTAGTTACATAAAGGACGAATATAGCTCATCATAAATGGTGTTTGTCAATTATCCGGGTTTCAGCGGTAGCTAGCAACCTAGTCTGGGTTGCCGCGGTAGCTAGCAACCTAGTAAGAGACGATCACGTCCAATGTTAAGAAATATAAAAACCCCTAACTCCTAAAAAAAATGTCAGATCAAAACAAAAATTACACCTTTAGAACCGCCTTGTCCAAAACCCCTATAAAGAAAACTTACCGCTCTTTGGCTTGGATAACAAAGAAAATATATTGGCTTGAAAATCAAGAAAATTGACTTTAACCACGTTATTCTCCACAAATGGGATATTTTTTTCTTTCCGCTTTTTTTTCTCCTCAACTAGCAGGGCACTGGAAAATCATAGAGAGCTGTATAATAGCTCATTTTAAAGGAAATTGCAAAATCTAGTCACTTTTGTAATTAAAAATAAATTACTTTTTAAAGTAGAATCAATTTTGTCAAAAAAATTGCATTTTTGATATATTTTATACTGCAGTCTCTTCAAAGATATTTGAATTTTGAAGCAATCAAACAGTTCATGGTAATCCGGGTTGCAGCGGTAGCTAGCAACCTAGTAAGAGACGATCACCTCCAATGTCAAGAAATATAAAACCCCCTAACTCCTAGAAAAAGAGTCAGATCAAAACAAAAATTACCCCATTAGAACCACCTTGTCCAAAACCTCTATAAAGGAAACTTACCGCTCTTTGGCTTGAATAACAAAGAGAATACATTGGCTTGAAAATCAAGAAAATTGACTTTTACCACGTTATTCTCCACAAACGGGATATTTTTTTCTTTCCGCTTTTTCTTTCTGCTCAGCTAGCTGGGCACTGGAAAATCATAGAGAGCTGTATAATAGCTCATTTTAAAGGAAATTGCAACATCTAGTCACTTTTGTATTTAAAAATAAAATACTTTTTAAAGTAGAATCAATTTTGTCAAAAAAATTGCATTTTTGATGTATTTTCATACTGCAGTCTTTTCAAAGATATTTGAATTTTGAAGCAATAAAACAGTCCATGTAATGAACTCTATAGTAATAATAGCTACTTGTCTCAATAGTAACCGAAACTCCTGGAACCAAAATTTTCTTTTTTGGCTTAATCGCTAAAATTATTATGTAAACTGCAAAAATATTTATGATGCCTAATCAGTAATAGTAATTTTTTAATTTAAACAACAAAAATACATGAAAATTCTAAAATTAGTTTTGCTTTTTGTCTCCTGGAAGAAATTTTTTTTTCATCTCAGTTCAAATTTATTATTGTATCCTGTAACCCGTAAAGTACATATCTCCATATTATTGTCTCATAATTGCAATTATTTTAGTTTTCAGTCCAGAATCACTAAACTTATTATTTAAACTGCAAAAATATTTATGGTGTCTAACCAATAATACTAATTTTGTAATTCAAACAAGATAAATACCTGAAAATTTTAAAATTAGTTTTGTTTTATGCTAGGTTTTAGATACTCGACACGGGATTTTGTGTGCTTAATAATTTTAAATCTTGATCCGGGTTGCAGCGGTAGCTAGCAACCTAGTAAGAGACGATCACCTCCAATGTCAAGAAATATAAAACCCCCCAACTCCTAAAAAAAGAGTCAGATCAAAACAAAAAGTACACCATTAGAACCGCCTTGTCCGAATCCTCTATAAAGGAAACTTACCTCCCTTTGGCTTGAATAACAAAGAAAATATATTGGCTTGAAAATCAAGAAAATTGACTTTTACCACGTTATTCTCCACAAACGGGATATTTTTTTCTTTCCGCTTTTTCTTTCTGCTCAGCTAGCTGGGCACTGGAAAATCATAGAGAGCTGTATAATAGCTCATTTTAAAGGAAATTGCAACATCTAGTCACTTTTGTATTTAAAAATAAAATACTTTTTAAAGTAGAATCAATTTTGTCAAAAAAATTGCATTTTTGATGTATTTTCATACTGCAGTCTTTTCAAAGATATTTGAATTTTGAAGCAATAAAACAGTCCATGTAATGAACTCTATAGTAATAATAGCTACTTGTCTCAATAGTAACCGAAACTCCTGGAACCAAAATTTTCTTTTTTGGCTTAATCGCTAAAATTATTATGTAAACTGCAAAAATATTTATGATGCCTAATCAGTAATAGTAATTTTTTAATTTAAACAACAAAAATACATGAAAATTCTAAAATTAGTTTTGCTTTTTGTCTCCTGGAAGAAATTTTTTTTTCATCTCAGTTCAAATTTATTATTGTATCCTGTAACCCGTAAAGTACATATCTCCATATTATTGTCTCATAATTGCAATTATTTTAGTTTTCAGTCCAGAATCACTAAACTTATTATTTAAACTGCAAAAATATTTATGGTGTCTAACCAATAATTATAATAAAGATCGAATTCTTCCCTATACTAACTTGCATAGGCAACTTCACTATAGTTAAGATTACAGTATTTATAAGAGTTAAAAATTTTCCCTCACCGGGAATCGAACCCGGGCCTGTTAAGTGAAAGTTAACTATCCTAGACACTAGACCATATGGGACCATAAAGAAGTATGATTTAAGAACCATATGCATATTATTATTTCACCATACCAATTATAATAAGGCCAAATCATTTTAATAAGGAACGACCTCTTGCCTATACTAAATTTTATAGGCCACTTAACTATAGCTTAGGCTAGTACAGTTACATTTAAGGTCAATATATTAAAATTTTCCACTAAAAATACATTAAAAGACGACAATTGTATACATCGGAATTAGTTAGCTACTTGATTGTTTGAGGTTCGTCTCTTACTATTTTTCAAAGAAGAAAAAGCCATAGGCTTTTTCCTGTTTGTAATCAGTTTATTATCCGGGTTGTAGCGGTAGCTAGAAACCTAGTAACAGACGATCACGTCCCATAGTAAAAACTAAAGTAACCCATAACTCCTAAAAAAAGTTATAATAAAGAACGACCTCTTTCCTATACTAAATTTTATACGCCACTTTATTATAGTATAGGTTAGTGATTCAACAGATAGCATGGCACTGGAACATCGTAGAGAGTTGTCCAATGGCTCATTTTAATCCGGGTTGCAGCGGTAGCTAGCAACCTAGTAAGAGACGATCACCTCCAATGTTAAGAAATATAAAAACCCGTAGCTCCTAAAAAAAGAGTCAGATCAAAACAAAAAGTACACCATTAGAACCGCCTTGTACAAATCCTCCATAAAGGAAACTTACCGCCCTTTGGCTTGAATAACAAAGAAAATATATTGGCTTGAAAATCAAGAAAATAGACTTTTACCACGTTATTCTCCCCAAACGGGATATTTTTTTCTTTTTTTCTTTTTTTTTTTCTTTTTTTGTATCCAGAGATAGCTTGGCACTGGAACATCGTAGAGGGTTGTTCAATAGCTCATTTTAAAGGAAATTAATTGGGTTAAAAATCTATAGTAACTAAAATAAATTATTTTTAAAAGAGAATAAATTTTTTCAATAAAAACTGTATTTTTGATGCAGTGACGTCATAATTACTATATAAGAAACGTCAAAACTGCAAAAGGTCTCATTCATGAATATCCGGGTTGCAGCGGTAGCTAGCAATCCGGGTTGCAGCGGTAGCTAGCAACCTAGTAAGAGACGATCACCTCCAATGTCAAGAAATATAAAACCCCCCAACTCCTAAAAAAAGAGTCAGATCAAAACAAAAAGTACACCATTAGAACCGCCTTGTCCGAATCCTCTATAAAGGAAACTTACCTCCCTTTGGCTTGAATAACAAAGAAAATATATTGGCTTGAAAATCAAGAAAATTGACTTTTACCACGTTATTCTCCACAAACGGGATATTTTTTTCTTTCCGCTTTTTCTTTCTCCTCAGCTATCTGGGCACTGGAAAATCATAGAGAGCTGTATAATAGCTCATTTTAAAGGAAATTGCAACATCTAGTCACTTTTGTATTTAAAAATAAAATACTTTTTAAAGTAGAATCAATTTTGTCAAAAAAATTGCATTTTTGATGTATTTTCATACTGCAGTCTTTTCAAAGATATTTGAATTTTGAAGCAATAAAACAGTCCATGTAATGAACTCTATAGTAATAATAGCTACTTGTCTCAATAGTAACCGAAACTCCTGGAACCAAAATTTTCTTTTTTGGCTTAATCGCTAAAATTATTATGTAAACTGCAAAAATATTTATGATGCCTAATCAGTAATAGTAATTTTTTAATTTAAACAACAAAAATACATGAAAATTCTAAAATTAGTTTTGCTTTTTGTCTCCTGGAAGAAATTTTTTTTTCATCTCAGTTCAAATTTATTATTGTATCCTGTAACCCGTAAAGTACATATCTCCATATTATTGTCTCATAATTGCAATTATTTTAGTTTTCAGTCCAGAATCACTAAACTTATTATTTAAACTGCAAAAATATTTATGGTGTCTAACCAATAATACTAATTTTGTAATTCAAACAAGATAAATACCTGAAAATTTTAAAATTAGTTTTGTTTTATGCTAGGTTTTAGATACTCGACACGGGATTTTGTGTGCTTAATAATTTTATTACAGTAAAGAACGAACATTAAATATTATAAAGAACGAATTACAATAAAGAAGGACACCTAGCCCATGTTAACTGAAACATAAATATGGATTATGTAATTTTACATTAAAAGACGATCGTTGAAATAACAAACAATTGCATACATTGGAATTAGTTAGCTACTTGATTGTTTGAGGTTCGTATCTTACTATTTAAAAGAAGAAAAAGCCGTAGGCTTTTTCCTGTTTGTAATCAGTTTATTATCCGGGTTGCAGCGGTAGCTAGCAACTTACATAAGGGACCGATATAGTTCACCATAAATCCGGGTTGCAGCGGTAGCTAGCAACCTAGTAAGAGACGATCACCTCCAATGTCAAGAAATATAAAACCCCCCAACTCCTAAAAAAAGAGTCAGATCAAAATATAATAAAGAACGACCTCTAGCCTATACTAAATTTTATACGCCACTTAATTATAGTATAGTTTAGTAATTCAACAGATAGCATGGCACTGGAACATCGTAGAGAGTTGTTCAATGGCTCATTTTAAAGGAAATTAATGGGGTTAAAAACCTTTTTTAATTAAAACAAATTATTTTTATTACATTAAGAAATTTTAATTATGTTCCTTAAGAAATCATCATAAGTAAAAATTTCCCATACGGAAATTGAACTCAAGCCTGCTGGGTGAGAGCTATCCCAACCTCTAGACCATATAGGATATATTAAAATATCCAATTAATGCAGTTTATATTAATCCGGGTTGCAGCGGTAGCTAGCAACCTAGTAAGAGACGATCACCTCCAATGTCAAGAAATATAAAACCCCCCAACTCCTAAAAAAAGAGTCAGATCAAAACAAAAAGTACACCATTAGAACCGCCTTGTCCGAATCCTCTATAAAGGAAACTTACCGCCCTTTGGCTTGAATAACAAAGAAAATATATTGGCTTGAAAATCAAGAAAATTGACTTTTACCACGTTATTCTCCACAAACGAGATATTTTTTTCTTTCCGCTTTTTTTTTCTGCTCAGCTAGCTGGGCACTGGAAAATCATAGAGAGCTGTATAATAGCTCATTTTAAAGGAAATTGCAACATCTAGTCACTTTTGTATTTAAAAATAAAATACTTTTTAAAGTAGAATCAATTTTGTCAAAAAATTGCATTTTTGATGTATTTTCATACTGCAGTCTTTTCAAAGATATTTGAATTTTGAAGCAATAAAACAGTCCATGTAATGAACTCTATAGTAATAATAGCTACTTGTCTCAATAGTAACCGAAACTCCTGGAACCAAAATTTTCTTTTTTGGCTTAATCGCTAAAATTATTATGTAAACTGCAAAAATATTTATGATACCTAATCAGTAATAGTAATTTTTTAATTTAAACAACAAAAATACATGAAAATTCTAAAATTAGTTTTGCTTTTTGTCTCCTGGAAGAAATTTTTTTTTCATCTCAGTTCAAATTTATTATTGTATCCTGGAACCAAGCTTTTTTTGGTTTGTAACCCGTAAAGTACATATCTCCATATTATTGTCTCATAATTGCAATTATTTTAGTTTTCAGTCCAGAATCACTAAACTTATTATGTAAACTGCAAAAATATTTATGGTGTCTAACCAATAATACTAATTTTGTAATTCAAACAAGATAAATACCTGAAAATTTTAAAATTAGTTTTGTTTTATGCTAGGTTTTAGATACTCGACACGGGATTTTGTGTGCTTAATAATTTCAAACCTTGAAAAAATATGATCTCACGCGAGTGGAAAAAAAGAAAGAATAACCAAAAACAATATCAAAATAGAACAATCCAAATTTCTACTAATAGAAAACTTTACTACACAAAAAATAAAGCTAACATCCTGAAATATCAGAAAAGTTTATTTAAAAGAGATAAAAATGCCACCAAACGCAATAAAGCTCGAGCACGCGTAAGGATTGCTACTAAGATGTCTTGTGATCCAGGATTTAAGAAAATGAAATATGACAGAGCAAAACAGAGGTATCTTACGGATCAGGGGTATCGAGAAGGGAAAATTGAGACAGCGAAACAAAAGAGCAAGGAAAGGTATGATAACGATATAGATTACCGAAACAAACATAAGAAAAAAGTTGCTACCAGAATAATGGGTAGATACTGGGGTGACAAAAGCTATAATGAAAAAATTAAATTCTCTGCGAGGTTGTACCGAAGAACGCATAAGGACAAAGGGAAAAATTACATTCAGAAATACAAGAAGATGGCAAAAATGCAGGCTGATCTTTGTAAATTGAGAAACATTTTACGCATGTTTTATCGGGATCACGAAAAGTATTCGAAATTACAGATTAAAATTCTCTTTGAAAGAGCGGATGCTGTTGAAAAGTCGGCTAGAAATGCTTTGGCAAAGCTTCATAGCAATATCCAAAAGAAATGTTGTCAGTTTAACGAAAAGCTTCCAAGGTATGGATTGGCAACTGCGGAACAGTTTATAGATACAATGGAAAATGTTCGACAACACAGTGAATATACGGAGGCGTACTTCTTAGAAAATTCGTATATTAATTTTGGAAGGAGCAATTGCAGTTTATGTAGCAGCAATAAAATTATAATAAGGAACGAACTGTAACCCATAGTATTATAATAAAGAACTAATATAAAGTTATTATAACCATTACATAAATGATCAATCATAAATGGTGTCATTTATCAAACAGCTCGTGGTAACGAGTTTCATAGTATTTTTTATAATAAAGAACGACCTCTTGCCTATACTAAATTTTATACGCCACTTAAATATAGTATAGGTTAGTAATTCAATAGATAGTTTGGCACCGGGACATCGTAGAGAGTTGTTCAACGGCTCATTTTAAAGCAAAATTAATGGGGTTAAAAACTTCTTGTAATTAAAATAAATTATTTTTATTACATTAAGATTTTATAATAAAGAACGACCTCTTGCATATACTAAATTTTATACGCCACTTAATTATAGTATACGTTAGTAATTCAACAGATAGCTTGCCACTTGAACATCTTAGAGAGTTGTTCAATGGCTTATTTTAAAGGAAATTAATGGGGATAAGAACCTTATGTAATTAAAATAAATTATTTTTATTACATTAAGAAATTGTAATTTATATAAAAGAAATGAGTACTTGGAACAGAAGTCTTGTAGATAAAAACGCAGCAGTGCCTGCCGAGGCAGAAAGTGTTTCAACACGATTAAAGTCAACAAAAAGTTATTTAAAGAAAAGGAGTAGCCAAGGTTCGAGCAAGGCTGTAAATTTGAGAAAAAAGAAAAGTCATGACCTGGAATTCAAAAGTTTGAGCGCATTAGTACCTTTCCAGGCTGAATACAATAAAGAACGACACCTAGCCCATGTTAACTGAAACATAAATAGGGATTATGTAATTTCCATCAGTATCATGGCTGCAGAGGTGTCTGAAACCTAGTAAAGAACAAACCATTACAATAAAGAACATTTCAGGTTAAAGATTGATCATTGATGCCATAATCATAGTTTGTATCCAGGTCGTCTCTTACTATTCCAAAGAAGAAAAAGCCTTAGGCTTTTTCCTGTTTGTAATCATATAGTAAAGAATGATAAGATGTTATAATAAAGAACGAACTCTTATACTATACATAAATGATCGAAATAGGTCATTATAAATGGGAATATTTTACAGGTTGCAGCGGTTGCTAGCAACCTAGTAAGAGGTGATCACGTCCAATGTTAAGAAATATAAAACCCAAGTGAGATCAAAGATATATAATAAAGAACGACCTCTTGCCTATACTAAATTTTATACGCCACTTAATTATAGTATAGGTTAGTAATTCAACAGATAGCATGGTACTGGAACATCGTAGAGAGTTGTTCAATGGCTCATTTTAAATCCGGGTTGCAGCGGTAGCTAGCAACCTAGTAAGAGACGATCACGTCCAATGTTAAGAAATATAAAAACCCATAGTTCCTAACAAAGGAGTCAGATCAAAACAAAAAGTACACCATTAGAACCGCCTTGTCCGAAAACCTGTATAGGAAACTTTCTGTCCCTTGGCTTGAACAGCAAGGGTAATATATTGGCTTGAAAATCAAGAAAAGTGGCAGCTACTACAACATTCTGCTTAAACGGGATATTTTTTTCTTTCTTTTTTTCTTTTTTCTTTTCCACAGATAGCTTGGCACTGCAACATCGTAGAGGGTTGTCCAATAGCTCATTTTAAAGGAAATTAATTGGGTTAAAAATCTTTTGTAACTAAAATAAATTATTTCTAAAAGAGAATAAATTTTTCCACCAAAAACTGCATTTTTGATGTCTTTTCACACTGCAGTCTTTCAAACATAATCGTATACCAGCGGTAAGATTTGAACCCACGCCTCCGAAGAGACTGGTGGCTAACACCAGTGCCTTGGACCACTCGGAAAGGCTGCCTCTCATAAATAACTATATATGTGAATCTGGGTTGCAGCAGTATTTACAGTAAAGAACGATCGCTCATGCATAGTAACTGATATATGGTGGTTCCAGGGGTAGTTACTTGTGGTTCGTCTCTAACTATTTCAAAGAAGAAAAAGCCGTAGGCTTTTTCCTGTTTGTAAAGATATATATCCGGGTTGCAGCGGTAGCTAGCAACCTAGTAAGAGACGATCACGTCCAATGTTAAGAAATATAAAAACCCATAGCTCCTAACAGAGGAGTCAGATCAAAACAAAAAGTACACCATTAGAACCGCCTTGTCCGAAACCTCTATAGAGGAAACTTACCGCCCTTTGGCTTGAATAACAAAGAAAATATATTGGCTTGAAAATCAAGCAAATTGACTTTTACCACGTTATTCTCCACAAACGGGATATTTTTTTCTCTTTTCTTTTGTATCCAGAGATAGCTTGGCACTGGAACATCGTAGAGGGTTGTTCAATAGCTCATTTTAAAGGAAATTAATTGGGTTAAAAACGTTTTGTAACTAAAATAAATTATTTCTAAAAGATATAATAAAGAACGAATTCTTGCCTATACTAAATTTTATAGGCTCCTTAACTATAGTATAGGCTAGTTTTACATATAGCATCGACATAGTTCATCATAAAATGTGTCAGTCAAGAGGATCTCATGTAGTAGTTATTAATAGAAGTTTTGTTTAGACTAACAAGAAAAATGTATAAAAATTGCCTTCGGCAGGAATTGAACCTGTGACCTTTGGAGCACAATTCCAACACACTATCCACGGCACCACATAGGCTTTCAAGGATACAATTTAAAATATTTTATATCCGGGTTGCAGCGGTAGCTAGCAACCTAGTAAGAGACGATCACGTCCAATGTTAAGAAATATAAAAACCCATAGCTCCTAAAGCAGGAGTCAGATCAAAACAAAAAGTACACCATTAGAACCGCCTTGTCCGAAACCCCTGTATAGGAAACTTTCTGTCCCTTGGCTTGAACAGCAAGGGAAATATATTGGCTTGAAAATCGAGAAAATTGACTTTAACCACGTTATTCTCCCCAAACGAGATATTTTTTTCTTTTTTTTTTCTTTTTTGTATCCAGTTACAATAAGGAACGAACTGTAACCCATAGTAACTTAAGTATGAAATCAAACGGTTCGTGGTCATAATAAAGAGCTGTGTAATGGCTCATTTTAAAGGAAACTGCTGTATATTGAAACCTTTTGTAATTAACAAAATTAATTATTATTAAACAAATTCTTACGATATGGTAAAGAACTAACTCTAGGCGATAGTAACTACTTTAATTTTCAAAAGGAAGAATTACGGCAGAACCCTAAATGCTAGTATAAGTAAGCTACATTGCATAAGAACCATCTACCGGGATTTGAACTTGGATTGCAGGATTCAAAGGCATAACTGCTAACCACTACACTAAGAAACGTTTATCTAAGAACGAATTTTAACAGTATATGATAACTTAAAGACTGAACTCTAACCATCAGTATTGTCAAGCAGTTCGTGTTAACGACCTTTATAGCAATTTTAAACAGTTCTTGGGATTACAGTAAAGAACCAACTTCCAGCCCATAGTAACTAAAATAACACTATAATTAATATTAAAGATTGATCAATTATGTCATAATCGTAGGATGTAGCCATGTCACCTCTTACTATTCCAATTAAGAAAAAGCCATAGGCTTTTACCTGTTTGTAATACAGTAAGGTGCAATAAAGAACGAACAGCAGAATTATATGCTTTACTAACTGAGCCACCGATGCTTCTATATTATTTGGGTTGCATTTACATTAAAAAACGAACTGTACCCCATGGTAATTACATTAAGGAACAAACTGTAACCCATAGTAACTGAAATATTAAACCAAACAGTTTGTGGTCATAATAAAGAGCTGCGTAAAGGCTCATTTTAAAGGAAATTACTGTATATAGAAACCTTTTGCAAATAACAAAACTAATTATCAATATAAAATAATTTTTTACGATATATGGTAAAGAACTAATTCTAGGCCATAGTAACTAATATGATTTTGAAACGAAGGAATTATGGCAGAAACCTAAATGGTTGTATAAGTAAATTACAAGATATAAAAAAGTTCCACCAAGATTCGAACTCAAATTGCAGGATTCAAATTACAGTAAAGAACTATCTCTATCCCATAGTAACTGATATGTTACATTAAAAGACGACAATTGGAATAAAAAGTTATTGCATGCAATGGACTTAGTTAGCTACTTGTCCGGGTTGCAGCGGTAGCTAGCAACCTAGTAAGAGACGATCACGTCCAATGTTAAGAAATATAAAAACCCATAGTTCCTAAAAAAGGAGTCAGATCAAAACAAAAAGTACACCATTAGAACCGCCTTGTCCGAAACCCCTGTATAGGAAACTTTCTGTCCCTTGGCTTGAAAAGCAAGGGAAAAATATTGGCTTGAAAATCAAGAAAAGTGGCAGCTATTACAACATTCTGCCTAAACGGGATATTTTTTTCTCTTTCCTTTTGTATCCAGAGATAGCTTGGCACTGGAGCATCGTAGAGGGTTGTTCAATAGCTCATTTTAAAGGAAATTCATTGGGTTAAAAACCTATAGTAACTAAAATAAATTATTTCTAAAAGAGAATAAATTTTTCCACCAAAAACTGCATTTTCGATGTCTTTTCACACTGCAGTCTTTCAAACATAATCGTATACCAGCGGTAAGATTTGAACCCACGCCTCCGAAGAGACTGGTGGCTAACACCAGTGCCTTGGACCACTCGGCCAGGCTGCCTCTCATAAATAAATATATATGTGAATTTGGGTTGCAGCAGTAGCTAACAACCTAGTAAGAGACGATCAGTCCAATGCTAATAAATATAAAAACCCAAAACTCCTAAAAATAGAGTCAGATCAAAACAAAAGTATATCATTAGAACTATCTTGTCTGAAACCTTACTAGATAAATAATGAATGTCATCATAGTTTTATATTAGAGCTATGACGTGAACAGAAAAACACGAAAATATATTGTTGTTTTTGAAGACGTCATGAAGTAATATCATTGCGCCATGACGTCAATAAAATCATTACGCCGTGACGTCATAATTACTACTTAAGAATTACATTAAAGGACGAACTATTGTTATTTCCGGGTTGCAGCGGTAGCTAGCAACCTAGTAAGATCACGTTATAGTAAAGAACGACCTCTTGTCTATGCTAAATTTTATAGGCCACTTAACTATAGTATAGGCTAGTACAGTTATATTTAAAGTCAATATTTTAAAAATTATAATAAAGATTACATAAAGTATCGATGTATAATAAAGAACGACTTCTTGCCTATACTAAATTTTATACGCCACTTAATTATAGTATAAGTTCAACAGTTAGCTTGGCACTGGAACATCGTAGAGGGTTGTTCAATAGCTCATTTTAAAGGAAATTAATTGGGTTAAAAACCTTTTGTAACTAAAACAAATTATTTTTATTACATGAAGAAATTCTAATTATATTCCTTAAGAATTTACAGTAAAGAACGATGTCTCTCCCATACTAACTGATATATGGTGGTTCCAGGTGTAATTACATAAAGGACGAATATAGCAAATCATAAATGGTGCTTGTCAATTATCCGGGTTGCAGCGGTAGCTAGCAATCCGGGTTGCCGTGGTATCCGGGTTGCAGCGGTAGCTAGCAACCTAGTAAGAGACGATCACGTCCAATGTTAAGAAATATAAAAACCCATAGTTCCTAAAAAAGGAGTCAGATCAAAACAAAAAGTACACCATTAGAACCGCCTTGTCCGAAACCCCTGTATAGGAAACTTTCTGTTCCTTGGCTTGAAACAGCAAGGGAAATATATTGACTTGAAAATCAAGAAAAGTGGCAGCTATTACAACATTCTGCCTAAACGGGATATTTTTTTTTCTTTTTTTCTCTTTTCTTTCTTTTCCACAGATAGCTTGGCACTGGAACATCGTAGAGAGTTGTTCAATAG
The DNA here is from genome assembly GCA_027921565.1 of Artemia sinica. Taxonomy (NCBI): domain Eukaryota; kingdom Metazoa; phylum Arthropoda; class Branchiopoda; order Anostraca; family Artemiidae; genus Artemia; species Artemia sinica. The sequence goes on from CM051256.1 coordinate 68,829,661, forward strand.
CTCATTTTAAAGGAAATTAATTGGGTTAAAAATCTATAGTAACTTAAATAAATTATTTCTAAAAGAGAATAAATTTTTCCACAAAAAACTGCATTTTCGATGTCTTTTCACACTGTAGTATTTCAAACATCCGGGTTGCAGTGGTAGCTAGCAACCTAGTAAGAGACGATCAAGTCCAATGTTAAGAAATATAAAAACCCATAGTTCCTAAAAAAGGAGTCAGATCAAAACAAAAAGTACACCATTAGAACCGCCTTGTCTGAAACCCCTGTATAGGAAACTTTCTTTCCCTTGGCTTGAACAGCAAGGGAAATATATTGGCTTGAAAATCAAGAAAAGTGGCAGCTATTACAACATTCTGCCTAAACGGGATATTTTTTTCTCTTTTCTTTTGTATCCAGAGATAGCTTGACACTGGAACATCGTAGAGGGTTGTTCAATAGCTCATTTTAAAGGAAATTAATTGGGTTAAAAACCTTTTGTAACTAAAATAAATTATTTCTAAAAGAGAGTAAATTTTTCCACCAAAAACTGCATTTTCGATGTCTTTTCACACTGCAGTCTTTCAAACATCATCGCATACCAGCGGTAAGATTTGAACCCACGCCTCCGAAGAGACTGGTGGCTAACATTACAATAAAGAACGACATTTTGCCCATGTTAACTGAAACATATATAATAAAGATCAAACTCTTCCCTATACTAACTTGCATACGCAGCTTCACTATAGTTAAGATTACAGTATTTATATTTTTACATTAAAAGACGATCACTGAAATAACAAACCATTCCATAAATTGGACTTAGTTAGCTACTTGATTGTTTGAGTTTCGTCTCTTACTATTTAAAAGAAGAAAAAGCCGTAGGCTTTTTCCTGTTTGTATTTATAGTTAAAAAACGAACTCAAGTCCAAAGAAACTGAACACTGTGGTTCACTCATATTATCTTCATTATTTTAGCTAGAATGTAAATAAACAAATTTCTTTTTTAAATTTTACAATAAGGAACGAACTGTAGCCCATAGTAACTTAAGTATTAAATCAAACAGTTTGTGGTCATAATAATGAGTTTTACAATAAAGAACGACACCTAGCCCATGTTAACTAAAACATAAATAGGGATTATCCGGGTTGCAGCGGTAGCTAACAACCTAGTAAGAGACGATCACGTCCAATGTTAAGAAATATAAATACCCATAGTTCCTAAAAAAGGAGTCAGATCAAAACAAAAAGTACACCATTAGAACCGCTTTGTCCGAAACCCCTGTATAGGAAACTTTCTCTCCCTTGGCTTGAACAGCAAGGGAAAAATATTGGCTTGAAAATCAAGAAAAGTGGCAGCTATTACAACATTCTGCCTAAACGGGATATTTTTTTCTCTTTTCTTTTGTATCCAGAGATAGCTTGGCACTGGAACATCGTAGAGGGTTGTTCAATAGCTCATTTTAAAGGAAATTAATTGGGTTAAAAATCTATAGTAACTAATTCACACACAAGAGCTAATAAGGCAGGGGCATTATGCTATGTCGACACTAGTGGCAATGAGCCACCTAGGTTTTCCAATATATCAACTGAAAACGGCGTACCTCACTTTCATTCGACCCATCCTTGAATATGCTTGTCCCGTCTGGGGCCCGCAAGTTCATCACATAGATTATTTAAGTGATGATTTGGAGGGGATCCAGAAGCGAGCTGTAAAGGTCATTCTTTGTGACAAATATGTAGATTATAGCTCCTCTCTGAAGTCACTTGAAATACCAAGCCTTCGTGATCGCCAATTTCAGCTGATGAATCGTTTTGACCAGTTTTTATTGTCTAGTCCTGTACATCGGACAATGTTACCACCTGAAATGCCTGTCCGCGCAAATACCAGAAGGAAGAGCAAGCTTATGTCCGTCTCGTGCCGCACAAACAGACTCAGTAACTCCTTTGTTCCTTTCTCTACAAGTGCTTTTAATAAAATGTAGTGAAGTGTTTTTCAAACAGCACCTTTAGTGCATTTTTTTAATGTTTCTACGACAGCTGTTTTCATTAAACTTATTGTGATTCTGATTAGACCAAGAAAGTCGGAAAATTACTATGACAGTCAGAATAGTCTAAGCAAAAATAGAAGGAACTGGAAAAAAAAGTCAGAAAGACTTATAGCAAGTCGGAAGAAAAAGGTCAGATGGAAGAAGCCTGGAGGAGACCAAAAACGTCAGAATAGCCAGATAGAACTTGGAAGAAATTAAATTAGTTAAAAAGGAATAGAGCAGCTCGGAAGGCCGTAAAGGAAATCAGAATGTGGTAAATGAAGTCGACGGGACGAAAGGAGGCTACAGGAGACCAAGATCGCCAGAAAAGCACTAGGAAAAGTCGGAATTAACTAAAACTAACTAGAGGAGACCAAGAACGTTGGAAAAAGACTCGAGCAGGACAGAGGGCAACAAAGGAAGTCATAAGCCAGCAAAGGAAGTCACATGGGACTAAAGGAGGCTTGAAGAGACAAAGAACGTCGAAAGAGGACTATGAAAGCCAGAATAGTCTAGAGAAAACTGCAAGACTCTAGAAAAGTCAAAAAGGAACAGATTATAGTAAAGAACCAACTCTACTGAATTAATAATAATTCATTCAATCTTGAAAATTACAATAAAGAACGACACCTTGCCCATGTTAACTAAAACATAAATAGTGATTATATAATTTCCATCAGTGTCATGGCTGTAGAGATGGCTGAAACCTAGTTACAATAAAAGACGATCCTTGGAATAACAAACAATTGCATACATTGGAATTAGCTAGCTACTTGATTGCTTGAGACTCGTCTCTTACTATTTCAAAGAAGAAAAAGCCGTAGGCTTTTTCCTGTGTGTAAATCAGTTTATTATCATCCGGGTTGCAGCGGTAGCTAGCAACCTAGTAAGAGACGATTACGTCAAATTCAAAAGTAAACCATTAGAACAGCCTTGTCCGATACCCCTGTATAGGAAACTTTCTGTCCCTTGGCTTGAACAGCAAGGGAAATATATTGGCTTGAAAATCAAGAAAAGTGGCAGCTACTACAACATTCTGCCTAAACGGGATATTTTTTTTTCTTTTTTCCTTGTATCTAGAGATAGCTTGACACTGGAACATCGTAGATAGTTGTTCAATGGCTCATTTTAAAGAAAATTAATTGGGTTAAAAATCTTTTGTAACTAAAATAAATTATTTCTAAAAGAGAATAAATTTTTCCACCAAAAATTACAATAAAGAATGACACCTAGCCTATGTTAACTGAAACATAAATAGGGATTATGTAATTTCCATCATCCGGGTTGCAGCGGGTATCCCAGCAGATTGGAGTGCGGATCTCGCAGTAGATTGGAGTGGGGATCTCGCAGTAGATTGGAGTGGGGATCTCGCAGTAGATTGGAGTGGGGATCTCGCAGTAGATTGGAGTGGGGATCTCGCAGTAAATTAGAGTACGGATCTTGCAGTAGCTTGGAGTGGGGACCTCCCAGTAGATTAGAGGTACGAATCTTGCAGTAAATTAGAGTACGGATATTGCAGTACATTGGACTGGAGATCTCCCAGTAGATTGGAGTGACAATCTCGCAGTAAATTGTAGTATGGATCTTGCAGTAAATTTGAGTACGGATCTCGCAGTAGATTGGGGTGGAGATCTCCCAGTAGACTTAAGTGGGGATCTCGCAGTAGATTAGAATGGGGATCTCGCCGTAGACTGGAGTGGGTATCTTAATTAACAGATTTTATGACATAACGAGCGTATCGTTTTTATAACAGGTTGGATCGATGCAGCGGTTTACCAGCTGTTGGCTACCCAGCTGACCGACTTGAAATCTCAAACTTAGTGAGCCAATTTGCATCTACATTAACAGCCCTGTATTATCATCCGTCCCATTGGGCCTATGGCAATGGGCTATTTCCATAGCGTTTGGTATTCGTACTATAGTATGGTATCAGTTAGTTGTAAGTATTAAGGTTAAAAATATTCCAAAAGGGTTAGAATTCAGGAGAGGAGATCCAAACACGTGGTAGGGCTTAGTAGTTTAGTGGATATACAAACTTGCGAAACATGCTTACCTTTATAAGCAGTCTTAAAGCTGGAATCGAAGATCCCCACGAATCTGAGCAAGGGATAAATAGACCAATTTACACATACTTGAATAACATGGAGTCTGTATATCCAAGTATTAGCAACATCTGAATTAAAAAACGAAAAACCATAATAAAAAAATTCGCCGTTATCTTGGCGTTTCAGGGGGTGGGGAAACAATCCCGAGAACCGTTTTCTTGGCAACATGAGCAGTGTATATTTTGTTTCTCTTTAGAAACGTGAAATAGTCAATAAGCCTGATTTGTTAAGAAGCAAATAAACTTTAATTACTAAAAGTATGACAGTATGCGTCACAGAAATACTAATTATGTTTTAAAACGGGCTTCCAGATGAAGGCTTTTCATGCTTTGCATCAAAGTGTGGTTGGATTTAAGAAGTAGTAGGTAGTTGAAGAAGTAGTTTTTATGATGATTCTAAATATGTATTTGTTTATTAGTAATTAGTGCAGTTATTAGAACACAAGAATATAATTATAGAAAATTATATAATTATATAAGTATATAATCATATAAGAATATAATTATATAAGAATATAATTATAATAACTATATAAGAATATAATTATAATAATTATATAGTTCATAATTATAGAAAAAACAAGGAAAACAACTTAATAAGGGGCAAATCTGATAAGAATATGCCATCAGCTTTTGCTTGCATTGCAAGAGTACCCATGAGCTGATATATGAAGCCACTATAATCAGAAATGTTTCCTTTGAACGGAATTTTGGAATTTTCCCTCTGAACGGATGCGTTTTTTGTGCTTTATTGTACTTTTTTTCCAGGAGTGATTGTATTGACAGAAACGATAGAAGTGATTGTATCTAGGTGTCACATTGGAAAAGATTTAATTTTTTACAGTTACAAAGTATACAGCTGTCAAATATACTGGCTTTTCGTGTTCATAATTATATTAGAAATATTGGATTAAATTTTTTTTTATTTGATTTTATTAATCTTAGTTTTAATGTTTTACTTTAAACAAACTACGATAATGCGTTACTTTTATAAACACTGAGTCTAAAGGCATTAAATATTTTAGTGGTTGATAACCAAGTTCAAAACTGTCGATATTGTTGAAAAATATCTGTCCAACGCTTCGGCATTGCTCCACAGAACTAAATGCTGGGAGTTTATATCTTTTTTTGTAAGTAGGCTATTGTTTTGTGTTTTTTTTGTAATTACTTACTTTTTTCGTTTTTATATACTTTTACTTTAATTTACATACTTTTTCCATTGCCTTTAGAAAATTGTTTGTCTCTAAGCTTCATTAAATAAAGAAAAAAAAATTCAACTGAAAGTAAGGAGCAGCATTAAAATTTAAAATGAACACAAATTATTACGTATATGGCGGGAGTTTCCCCCCTCTTCAACACCTCTCTCATCACGCTATAGTTTTTTGGTATTTTAAAAAAAGTTACTTATTGTTCTAATTAAACGACCCTGTGTTTCAGGGGTCGTTTTTAAAGAATTTAGACACAATTGAAACTTAAGCGTAGAGATCGAGATATTGAGGAGGGGGCAACTCCCCTCATATACGTAATAATTTCTGTTCGTTTTAAGTATTAATGTTGCTCCTTACTTTCAGTTGAAAATACTTTTTTTCTGATCATTTTTTAGATAACGCCAGGATACCTGCTTCCACCTCCACGGAAAAGTCCTCCTCCCCATAGAAATATTATTTCTACAATTCAATCTTGGTGAAAATTTACCCCGGACAATTACCCTTAACATCACGCGTAAAATTTAATCAGTAAAGAGAAACCAAGATATAAAGCAATTTCGTATTTGAATTCTGGCAAATTTACCCAGTGTAAAATTACTGCGAGATCCCCACTCCAATCTGCTGGGATACCCACTGCAATCCACTGGAAGATACCCAAAACAATCTTGGTGGTTGTTGCCGAAAATTACTATCGGTTTGACACAATACCAAAAACTAACAAACAAGTATGTGTCCAGTCATACATACTCCTGCCAATTACCCGTGCCCACGCCATTTAAAAATTTGCCTCTCAATTACTTGGACTATCTGTCTTGGCTTTTTTCTGTCTACAATTAGCCATGTCTTGATGAAAAATTTTCTTCAGCATACAAATAGCAGGCCAAACTATAAATTTAAAAAAAAACGATAAGACGTAAACTATTATTCTCTTTTTCCCTGAAAAGACTATGTCAATATAAAGCGAACAGAAATTATTTAAAATGACTTTTTCCACAAAATAAGTTTTTCAAAGAAAAGTAAAGAACTCCATTAAACCAAAACTGAGCCAAAATAAAATCAGATAATCTACCCAGCGTAAAACTACCAGATTGCTGCTTAATGTACCAGCTTCCCAAGGCATAATTCATATCTTGGAATCATTTCTGAAAGTTTCATTAACCTAAGTTCGCTACTATCTGAGATAACAAGTTCATGCATTACTAGGATCCTAATTTTCTTTTGATTATCAATATATCACTTTTATTATTTAAAGTTTATTTTGTAAAGCCAAAACTTTAAAACAGGAAAACAACACAAATAAGGAAAAAATAACCCAGCTTTACTCTGAATTCTTTTGCCTACTTCTTATTAAAATTTCTAATCCAGCATCGTCTCCTTTAAGAGCAGTACGTTCCTCTTTATATCTTCAAGATACATCTCCAATACAACTGCCAAGATGCACCTCCAAAAAAATGTATCTATTTTGGAAGATACTAATCAGCAAAACCATTTATAGGGAGGTATATACTTCAATCCCAATTCCCGCGGCAATTCGGGAGGCATCCACTGCATTTTACTAGCTAATTCATAAAACTGGCGCCACTTCCAAATATTATTCCCACCAGATATACTAGGAGTTAAACTTATAAATGGGACTTCCAAGCCTTTTGTAGGTTCAACTGAAATGTTTCCAACATCACAACCCCGCACAAAGGGGCATATTTCAAAAAGTCTTCTATGTTCTTCCATTGGCACATCACCCTCTTCCCAGTTTTCAAGCACACCTGCACAAAAAGCACACAGAACCTGGTCACTGTGGCCAACAAAAAAAAATCCAGCTTTTGCAAGTTCTCTGGTATCGATGAAATCCTTTGACCACCTTCCATTAAATAAAGGTCGGGAGATATAGCTTGGTGGTTGCAGATGAAAATCAATATAGTTTTGACTGTAGCTTCCACATACCTTGTATTGCTCAAAAATGTCATAGCCTCCAGTTAAAGCAGAAGTTTTCACTGGAATGTTTCCCACATTACCTCCTTGAACAAAAGGACATGTTTCAAAGTGCCTCCTATGTTCATTTATAGGTACATCACCCTCTTCCCAGTTTTCAAGCACACCTGCACAAAAAGCACACTGAACCTGGTCACTGTGGCCAAAAAAAAAAAATCCAGCTTTTGCAAGTTCTCTGGTATCGATGAAATCCTTTGACCACCTTCCATTAAATGTTCTGAGTCTAACATCCTCTCGCTTAAGAGCAGTATGTTCTTCTTGTGACAGTAAAGGTCGGGAGATATAGCTTGGTGGTTGCAGATGAAAATCAATATAGTTTTGACTGTAGCTTCCACATACCTTGTATTGCTCAAAAATGTCATAGCCTCCAGTTAAAGCAGAAGTTTTCACTGGAATGTTTCCCACATTACCTCCTTGAACAAAAGGACATGTTTCAAAGTGCCTCCTATGTTCATTTATAGGTACATCACCCTCTTCCCAGTTTTCAAGCACACCTGCACAAAAAGCACATTTTACCTGGTCACTGGGGCCAACGAAAAAAAATCCAGCTTTTGCAAGCTCTCTGGTATCGATAAAATTCTTTGACCACCTTTCATTAAATGTCCTTAGTCTGACATCCTCTCGTTTAAGAGCACTGCATTTTCCTGGCAAAGATTCTTAGGATGATGAAACTTACATATTCTGCATTTATTATGAACCATATCAATCATTTAGGTAATAATTTTCTTATTGAATTAAGTCCATCTAACCTTTCGTGTTTATCTAACGTATCAAGTATAAAAAACCTAACAAAAAATTAAATTAATTTTTTAATTTTCATGTATGATTCCAGTTTAAATTGCAAAATTAAAATTATGTCTCAGATGCCATAAATATTTTTGCAGTTTATAACTTTAGCGATTCTGAACTAAAAACGAAAATAAAATAAAAATTAATTTTTAAAATTGTTACGTCATGTCGCTAATTAAGTCCTATATGGTTATTAGTACACAATAGGTTTTAGATATTACGTCATGTCACTTATTACGTCATATATGTTTATTAGTAGATAATCGGTAAAATATTCGTTCTTTATTATAGATAATAATTTAAAATGATCCATTGAATACAATCATAAATACAAACAGGAAAAAGGCTACGGCTTTTTCTTCTTTTAATTAAATAGTAAGAGACGAAACTCAAACAATCAAGTAGCTAACTAAGTCCAATGTATGGAATGGTTTGTTATTTCAGTGATCGTCTTTTAATTTAAAAATATAAATACTGTAATCTTAACTATAGTGAAGTTGCGTATGCAAGTTAGTATAGGGAAGAGTTCGATCTTCCTTCCAGTTCAATGAGCAAGGAAAGGATTTGAAACCTATTTGAACAGATTATTTTTTGTATGAAGGGGGCTGTCTCCTTCTTTACTGTGAAGTTTGGTTTTTTTCCAAGTTTTTTTAAGAAAATTTGCAATTGTAAAAAAAAATAGAAGCACTGAAAAACTTTTTTTTAATGAGCAAGGTGTCGAGAAGGAGGGAGTCCCCTTTATATACAGAGCAATTTATATTTGTTTTAAGTTCTAAGCTTGCTCCTTACTTAAGTTTAAAAACCTTTTCTATTTGTTTACTTACATTTCGTGAAACTGTAAAGTTTTAAGAATACAGTAATTTCGGAAACGCAGAAAAATGATCAATATTTCAATGACCTCTGTTTGGATTTTGATTCGTTAACAAACAGTGCGTGTTTTTTTCAGCAGTGATCGTATAGACCCAGTGGGCCTAGAACGTTGGGAGAGGGCTTATTTTAACGGAAATGAAAAGTTTTAGTTCCCTTTTTAAGTGACCAAAAAAATCGGAGGGCAACTAGGCCCTCTCCCATGCCACTTTTTTCCCAAGATTGTCCGATCAAAATTTTGAGATAGCTATTTTGTTCAGCATAGTTGAAAAACCCAATAACTACGTCTTTTGAGGTAAAATGACCCCCTAAAGCCCCTGGAGAAAGGTTAAAAAATTCACCCATACTTTTATTTGTTATTGGGAAGTGCATAAATTTTTCGGATGGGGAGGGGAGGAAGAATTTTCTGCTGGGAGAATTCAATGGAGAGGATAAGTTCCAGGGGTTGAAATTTTCAGAGGAAATTTTACACTGGGTAAATTTGCCAGAATTCAAATACGAAATTGCTTTATATCTTGGTTTCTCTTTACTGATTAAATTTTACGCGTGATGTTAAGGGTAATTGTCCGGGGTAAATTTTCACCAAGATTGAATTGTAGAAATAATATTTCTATGGGGAGGAGGACTTTTCCGTGGAGGTGGAAGCAGGTATCCTGGCGTTATCTAAAAAATGATCAGAAAAAAAGTATTTTCAACTGAAAGTAAGGAGCAACATTAATACTTAAAACGAACAGAAATTATTACGTATATGAGGGGAGTTGCCCCCTCCTCAATATCTCGATCTCTACGCTTAAGTTTCAATTGTGTCTAAATTCTTTAAAAACGACCCCTGAAACACAGGGTCGTTTAATTAGAACAATAAGTAACTTTTTTTAAAATACCAAAAAACTATAGCGTGATGAGAGAGGTGTTGAAGAGGGGGGAAACTCCCGCCATATACGTAATAATTTGTGTTCATTTTAAATTTTAATGCTGCTCCTTACTTTCAGTTGAATTTTTTTTTTCTTTATTTAATGAAGCTTAGAGACAAACAATTTTCTAAAGGCAATGGAAAAAGTATGTAAATTAAAGTAAAAGTATATAAAAACGAAAAAAGTAAGTAATTACAAAAAAAACACAAAACAATAGCCTACTTACAAAAAAAGATATAAACTCCCAGCATTTAGTTCTGTGGAGCAATGCCGAAGCGTTGGACAGATATTTTTCAACAATATCGACAGTTTTGAACTTGGTTATCAACCACTAAAATATTTAATGCCTTTAGACTCAGTGTTTATAAAAGTAACGCATTATCGTAGTTTGTTTAAAGTAAAACATTAAAACTAAGATTAATAAAATCAAATAAAAAAAAATTTAATCCAATATTTCTAATATAATTATGAACACGAAAAGCCAGTATATTTGACAGCTGTATACTTTGTAACTGTAAAAAATTAAATCTTTTCCAATGTGACACCTAGATACAATCACTTCTATCGTTTCTGTCAATACAATCACTCCTGGAAAAAAAGTACAATAAAGCACAAAAAACGCATCCGTTCAGAGGGAAAATTCCAAAATTCCGTTCAAAGGAAACATTTCTGATTATAGTGGCTTCATATATCAGCTCATGGGTACTCTTGCAATGCAAGCAAAAGCTGATGGCATATTCTTATCAGATTTGCCCCTTATTAAGTTGTTTTCCTTGTTTTTTCTATAATTATGAACTATATAATTATTATAATTATATTCTTATATAGTTATTATAATTATATTCTTATATAATTATATTCTTATATGATTATATACTTATATAATTATATAATTTTCTATAATTATATTCTTGTGTTCTAATAACTGCACTAATTACTAATAAACAAATACATATTTAGAATCATCATAAAAACTACTTCTTCAACTACCTACTACTTCTTAAATCCAACCACACTTTGATGCAAAGCATGAAAAGCCTTCATCTGGAAGCCCGTTTTAAAACATAATTAGTATTTCTGTGACGCATACTGTCATACTTTTAGTAATTAAAGTTTATTTGCTTCTTAACAAATCAGGCTTATTGACTATTTCACGTTTCTAAAGAGAAACAAAATATACACTGCTCATGTTGCCAAGAAAACGGTTCTCGGGATTGTTTCCCCACCCCCTGAAACGCCAAGATAACGGCGAATTTTTTTATTATGGTTTTTCGTTTTTTAATTCAGATGTTGCTAATACTTGGATATACAGACTCCATGTTATTCAAGTATGTGTAAATTGGTCTATTTATCCCTTGCTCAGATTCGTGGGGATCTTCGATTCCAGCTTTAAGACTGCTTATAAAGGTAAGCATGTTTCGCAAGTTTGTATATCCACTAAACTACTAAGCCCTACCACGTGTTTGGATCTCCTCTCCTGAATTCTAACCCTTTTGGAATATTTTTAACCTTAATACTTACAACTAACTGATACCATACTATAGTACGAATACCAAACGCTATGGAAATAGCCCATTGCCATAGGCCCAATGGGACGGATGATAATACAGGGCTGTTAATGTAGATGCAAATTGGCTCACTAAGTTTGAGATTTCAAGTCGGTCAGCTGGGTAGCCAACAGCTGGTAAACCGCTGCATCGATCCAACCTGTTATAAAAACGATACGCTCGTTATGTCATAAAATCTGTTAATTAAGATACCCACTCCAGTCTACGGCGAGATCCCCATTCTAATCTACTGCGAGATCCCCACTTAAGTCTACTGGGAGATCTCCACCCCAATCTACTGCGAGATCCGTACTCAAATTTACTGCAAGATCCATACTACAATTTACTGCGAGATTGTCACTCCAATCTACTGGGAGATCTCCAGTCCAATGTACTGCAATATCCGTACTCTAATTTACTGCAAGATTCGTACCTCTAATCTACTGGGAGGTCCCCACTCCAAGCTACTGCAAGATCCGTACTCTAATTTACTGCGAGATCCCCACTCCAATCTACTGCGAGATCCCCACTCCAATCTACTGCGAGATCCCCACTCCAATCTACTGCGAGATCCCCACTCCAATCTACTGCGAGATCCGCACTCCATTCTGCTGGGATACCCACTGCAATCCACTGGAAGATACCCAAAACAATCTTGGTGGTTGTTGCCGAAAATTACTATCGGTTTGACACAATACCAAAAACTAACAAACAAGTATGTGTCCAGTCATACATACTCCTGCCAATTACCCGTGCCCACGCCATTTAAAAATTTGCCTCTCAATTACTTGGACTATCTGTCTTGGCTTTTTTCTGTCTACAATTAGCCATGTCTTGATGAAAAATTTTCTTCAGCATACAAATAGCAGGCCAAACTATAAATTTAAAAAAAAAACGATAAGACGTAAACTATTATTCTCTTTTTCCCTGAAAAGACTATGTCAATATAAAGCGAACAGAAATTATTTAAAATGACTTTTTCCACAAAATAAGTTTTTCAAAGAAAAGTAAAGAACTCCATTAAACCAAAACTGAGCCAAAATAAAATCAGATAATCTACCCAGCGTAAAACTGCCAGATTGCTGCTTAATGTACCAGCTTCCCAAGGCATAATTCATATCTTGGAATCATTTCTGAAAGTTTCATTAACCTAAGTTCGCTACTATCTGAGATAACAAGTTCATGCATTACTAGGATCCTAATTTTCTTTTGATTATCAATATATCACTTTTATTATTTAAAGTTTATTTTGTAAAGCCAAAACTTTAAAACAGGAAAACAACACAAATAAGGAAAAAATAACCCAGCTTTACTCTGAATTCTTTTGCCTACTTCTTATTAAAATTTCTAATCCAGCATCGTCTCCTTTAAGAGCAGTACGTTCCTCTTTATATCTTCAAGATACATCTCCAATACAACTGCCAAGATGCACCTCCAAAAAAAATGTATCTATTTTGGAAGATACTAATCAGCAAAACCATTTATAGGGAGGTATATACTTCACTCCCAATTCCCGCGGCAATTCGGGAGGCATCCACTGCCTTTTACTAGCTAATAATTCATAAAACTGGCGCCACTTCCAAATATTATTCCCACCACATATACTAGGAGGTAAACTTATAAATGGGACTTCCAAGCCTTTTGTAGGTTCAACTGAAATGTTTCCAACATCACAACCCCGCACAAAGGGGCATATTTCAAAAAGTCTTCTATGTTCTTCCATTGGCACATCACCCTCTTCCCAGTTTTCAAGCACACCTGCACAAAAAGCACACTGAACCTGGTCACTGTGGCCAACGAAAAAAAATCCAGCTTTTGCAAGTTCTCTGGTATCGATGAAATCCTTTGACCACCTTCCATTAAATGTTCTGAGTCTAACATCCTCTCGCTTAAGAGCAGTATGTTCTTCTTGTGACAGTAAAGGTCGGGAGATATAGCTTGGTGGTTGCAGATGAAAATCAATATAGTTTTGACTGTAGCTTCCACATACCTTGTATTGCTCAAAAATGTCATAGCCTCCAGTTAAAGCCGAAGGTTTCACTGGAATGTTTCCCACATTACCTCCTTGAACAAAAGGACATGTTTCAAAGTGCCTCCTATGTTCATTTATAGGTACATCACCCTCTTCCCAGTTTTCAAGCACACCTGCACAAAAAGCACATTTTACCTGGTCACTGGGGCCAACGAAAAAAAATCCAGCTTTTGCAAGCTCTCTGGTATCGATAAAATTCTTTGACCACCTTCCATTAAATGTCCTTAGTCTGACATCCTCTCGTTTAAGAGCACTGCATTTTTCCTGGCAAAGATTCTTAGGATGATGAAACTTACATATTCTGCATTTATTATGAACCATATCCATCATTTAGGTAATAATTTTCTTATTGAGTTAAGTTCATCTAACCTTTCGTGTTTATCTAACGTATCAAGTATAAAAAACCTAACAAAAAATTAAATTAATTTTTTAATTTTCATGTATGATTCCAGTTTAAATTGCAAAATTAAAATTATGTCTCAGATGCCATAAATATTTTTGCAGTTTATAACTTTAGCGATTCTGAACTAAAAACGAAAATAAAATAAAAATTAATTTTTAAAATTGTTACGTCATGTCGCTAATTAAGTCCTATATGGTTATTAGTACACAATAGGTTTTAGATATTACGTCATGTCACTTATTACGTCATATATGTTTTATTAGTAGATAATCGGTAAAATATTCGTTCTTTATTATAGATAATAATTTAAAATGATCCATTGAATACAATCATAAATACAAACAGGAAAAAGGCTACGGCTTTTTCTTCTTTTAATTAAATAGTAAGAGACGAAACTCAAACAATCAAGTAGCTAACTAAGTCCAATGTATGGAATGGTTTGTTATTTCAGTGATCGTCTTTTAATTTAAAAATATAAATACTGTAATCTTAACTATAGTGAAGTTGCGTATGCAAGTTAGTATAGGGAAGAGTTCGATCTTCCTTCCAGTTCAATGAGCAAGGAAAGGATTTGAAACCTATTTGAACAGATTATTTTTTGTATGAAGGGGGCTGTCTCCTTCTTAGCTCCTTAATCTTTACTGTGAAGTTTGGTTTTTTTCCAAGTTTTTTTAAGAAAATTTGCAATTGTAAAAAAAAATAGAAGCACTGAAAAACTTTTTTTTTAATGAGCAAGGTGTCGAGAAGGAGGGAGTCCCCCTTATATACAGAGCAATTTATATTTGTTTTAAGTTCTAAGCTTGCTCCTTACTTAAGTTTAAAAACCTTTTCTATTGGTTTACTTACATTTCGTGAAACTGTAAAGTTTTAAGAATACTGTAATTTCGGAAACGCAGAAAAATGATCAATATTTCAATGACCTCTGTTTGGATTTTGATTCGTAAACAAACAGTGCGTGTTTTTTTTCAGCAGTGATCGTATAGACTCAGTGGGCCTAGAACGTTGGGAGAGGGCTTATTTTAACGGAAATGAAAAGTTTTAGTTCCCTTTTTAAGTGACCAAAAAAATCGGAGGGCAACTAGGCCCTCTCCCATGCCACTTTTTTCCCAAGATTGTCCGATCAAAATTTTGAGATAGCTATTTTGTTCAGCATAGTTGAAAAACCCAATAACTACGTCTTTTGAGGTAAAATGACCCCCTAAAGCCCCTGGAGAAAGGTTAAAAAATTCACCCATACTTTTATTTGTTATTGGGAAGTGCATAAATTTTTCGGATGGGGAGGGGAGGACGAATTTTCTGCTGGGAGAATTCAATGGAGAGGATAAGTTCCAGGGGTTGAAATTTTCAGAGGAAATTTTACACTGGGTAAATGTGCCAGAATTCAAATACGAAATTGCTTTATATCTTGGTTTCTCTTTACTGATTAAATTTTACGCGTGATGTTAAGGGTAATTGTCCGGGGTAAATTTTCACCAAGATTGAATTGTAGAAATAATATTTCTATGGGGAGGAGGACTTTTCCGTGGAGGTGGAAGCAGGTATCCTGGCGTTATCTAAAAAATGATCAGAAAAAAAGTATTTTCAACTGAAAGTAAGGAGCAACATTAATACTTAAAACGAACAGAAATTATTACGTATATGAGGGGAGTTGCCCCCTCCTCAATATCTCGATCTCTACGCTTAAGTTTCAATTGTGTCTAAATTCTTTAAAAACGACCCCTGAAACACAAGGGTCGTTTAATTAGAACAATAAGTAACTTTTTTTTAAAATACCAAAAAACTATAGCGTGATGAGAGAGGTGTTGAAGAGGGGGGAAACTCCCGCCATATACGTAATAATTTGTGTTCATTTTAAATTTTAATGCTGCTCCTTACTTTCAGTTGAATTTTTTTTTCTTTATTTAATGAAGCTTAGAGACAAACAATTTTCTAAAGGCAATGGAAAAAGTATGTCAATTAAAGTAAAAGTATATAAAAACGAAAAAAGTAAGTAATTACAAAAAAAACACAAAACAATAGCCTACTTACAAAAAAAGATATAAACTCCCAGCATTTAGTTCTGTGGAGCAATGCCGAAGCGTTGGACAGATATTTTTCAACAATATCGACAGTTTTGAACTTGGTTATCAACCACTAAAATATTTAATGCCTTTAGACTCAGTGTTTATAAAAGTAACGCATTATCGTAGTTTGTTTAAAGTAAAACATTAAAACTAAGATTAATAAAATCAAATAAAAAAAAAATTTAATCCAATATTTCTAATATAATTATGAACACGAAAAGCCAGTATATTTGACAGCTGTATACTTTGTAACTGTAAAAAATTAAATCTTTTCCAATGTGACACCTAGATACAATCACTTCTATCGTTTCTGTCAATACAATCACTCCTGGAAAAAAAGTACAATAAAGCACAAAAAACGCATCCGTTCAGAGGGAAAATTCCAAAATTCCGTTCAAAGGAAACATTTCTGATTATAGTGGCTTCATATATCAGCTCATGGGTACTCTTGCAATGCAAGCAAAAGCTGATGGCATATTCTTATCAGATTTGCCCCTTATTAAGTTGTTTTCCTTGTTTTTTCTATAATTATGAACTATATAATTATTATAATTATATTCTTATATAGTTATTATAATTATATTCTTATATAATTATATTCTTATATGATTATATACTTATATAATTATATAATTTTCTATAATTATATTCTTGTGTTCTAATAACTGCACTAATTACTAATAAACAAATACATATTTAGAATCATCATAAAAACTACTTCTTCAACTACCTACTACTTCTTAAATCCAACCACACTTTAATGCAAAGCATGAAAAGCCTTCATCTGGAAGCCCGTTTTAAAAGATAATTAGTATTTCTGTGACGCATACTGTCATACTTTTAGTAATTAAAGTTTATTTGCTTCTTAACAAATCAGGCTTATTGACTATTTCACGTTTCTAAAGAGAAACAAAATATACACTGCTCATGTTGCCAAGAAAACGGTTCTCGGGATTGTTTCCCCACCCCCTGAAACGCCAAGATAACGGCGAATTTTTTTATTATGGTTTTTCGTTTTTAATTCAGATGTTGCTAATACTTGGATATACAGACTCCATGTTATTCAAGTATGTGTAAATTGGTCTATTTATCCCTTGCTCAGATTCGTGGGGATCTTCGATTCCAGCTTTAAGACTGCTTATAAAGGTAAGCATGTTTCGCAAGTTTGGATATCCACTAAACTACTAAGCCCTACCACGTGTTTGGATCTCCTCTCCTGAATTCTAACCCTTTTGGAATATTTTTAACCTTAATACTTACAACTAACTGATACCATACTATAGTACGAATACCAAACGCTATGGAAATAGCCCATTGCCATGGGCCCAATGGGACGGATGATAATACAGGGCTGTTAATGTAGATGCAAATTGGGTCACTAAGTTTTGTAGCGATGGAAGATATATTGAAGATAATATTTGTTATGGTTTGTGATAGAAAAATTAATCTTTGAATCAAACGTATTCTTATTAATCAAAAACAAAACCCGGCTTTCTCAATAAATCAGATATGAATGGCATAGGTTTATTTCCCTATTTCTTATTTCTTACATTTGAACCGGATGCCGTAATTCCTCTAATATACATATTAATCGAATTGTATTTTAATGCTGGTATTGAATATCTTTGAATTATTTCATTTAATTTAATCCGTTAAAAGTTACGAGGAATTAAGAATTATTGAACTATAAATTTTGACGTCTCAAAGCTTTGTTTCCACGGCGCAATTAGATCTTGCTTAAGAGATACGAATTCTTATAGGCTAGCAGGGGTTAGAAACTCTTTCTAAGCTGTGGCGATGACAACTTTTGATGCTTGTAGGAATGAAAAAGCGTGGCCTCTTCTTCTCGGGCTATCTGGAGATCAGATTCCTTTGGGAGCATTTACCTTGGAGATATACGAACTAGTTACCCATTGTCGGACTAGACGCAGACATATAAATGAAACAAACACAGATAAAAAGACAATAGATTTATTGAACTTACATGCTTAGTTGCACAGGAACAGGTCACTTCTATGACAATAACGGTGACCAAAATAAAACCCTCGGGGCAAGGGTTTTAAGTTATGCCCTGGGGGCATACAAGGTTTTTATAGAAGGCGTTGTCCTAGAAACTTCAAAAAAGGCTCATTCGATTGGAAATTCAAAGGGCTAATGCCCTTTTTAGTAGTCTTTTATTGTCAATAATCAATTTATTGAAATCTTTGTCGTAGAAACTTTTAAATGGGCTCATTCGATTTGAAATTCAAAGGACTAGTACCCTTTTTAATAGTTGAAAGTGATTTGAGGGCAACTAACCCCCCTCTCACGCCCACGTTTTCCCCAAACACATCCAATCAAAATTTTTAGATAGCCATTTTATTTAACGTAGTTGAAAGTTTTGGAAATTAGGTCTTTAAGGATGACAGCCCCTCCCCCCACAGCCCTCAGGGCAAGGGTTGTAAGTTATGCCCCGGGGCATATAAAGTTTTTATTGAAAGCTTTGTCGTAGAAACTTAAAAAGGGCTCATTCAATTGGAAATTGAAAGGGCTACTGCCTTTTTTAATAGTTGAAAGTGGTTGGATAGGGACTAACGCCCCTCTCATGCCCACCATTTTCCCAAACACATCGAATTAAAATTTTTGAGATATTCATTTTGTTCAACGTAGTTGAAAGTTCTGGAAATTTTGTCTTTTAGGATGATAACCCCCTCAGAGCCCTCAGG
The DNA here is from genome assembly GCA_027921565.1 of Artemia sinica. Taxonomy (NCBI): domain Eukaryota; kingdom Metazoa; phylum Arthropoda; class Branchiopoda; order Anostraca; family Artemiidae; genus Artemia; species Artemia sinica. Next base: position 68,848,290 of record CM051256.1, read on the forward strand.
GCAAGGGTTGTAAGTTATGCCCTGAGGGCATATAAAGTTTTTATTGAAAGCGTTGTCGTAGAAACTTCAAAAGGCCTCGTTTGATTGGAAATTGGAGTGGCTAGTGGAAATTTTGTCTTTTAGGATGATAGCCCCCTCAGAGCCCTCAGTGCAAGGGTTGTAAGTTATGCCCTGAGGGCATATAAAAGCGTTGTCGTAGAAACTTCAAAAGGCCTCATTCGATTGGAAATTGGCGTGGCTAGTGCCCTTTTTAATAGTCGAAAGTGATTGGAGGGCAACTAGCCCCCCCCCCCCCCACGCACATCATTCCCCAAAACACATCCAATCAAAATTTTGAGATAGCCATTTTGTTCAGCGTAGTTGATTTCCAGATAGAAAATATCTTTTTGAGGAGGACACTCCCCCACAACCCTCGGGGCAAGGGTTTTAAGTTATGCCCTGGGGGTATACAAGGTTTTTATAGAAGGCGTTGTCCTAGAAACTTCAAAAAAGGCTCATTCGATTGGAAATTCAAAGGGCTAGTGCCCTTTTTAATAGTCGAAAGTGATTGGAGGGCAACTAGCCCCCCCCCCACGCCCATTATTCCCCCAAACACATCCAATCAAAATTTTGAGATAGCCATTTTGTTCAGCGTAGTTCATTTCCAGTTAGAAAATATATTTTGAGGAGGAAACTCCCCCACAACCCTCGGGGCAAGTGTTTTAACTTATGCCCTGGGGGCATATAAGGTTTTTATAGAAGGCGTTGTCGTAGAAATTTCAATAAAGGATCATTCGATTGGTAATTCAAACGGCTATTGCCCGTTTTAATAGTCGAAAGTGATTTGAGGGCAACTAGCCCCTCCCCCCCCGCCCATCATTCCCCCAAACACATCCAACAAAATTTTGAGATAGCTATTTTCTTCAGCGTAGTTGATTTTCAGATAGAAAATATGTTTTTGAGGAGGACACTCCCCTACAACCCTCGGGGCAAGGGTTTTAAGTTATGCCCTGGGGGCATATAAGGTTTTTATAGAAGGCTTTGTCATAGAAACTTCAAAAAAGGCTCATTTGATTGGAAATTCAAAGGGCTAGTGCCCTTTTTAATAGTTGAAAGTGATTGGATCGTAACTAACCCCCCTCTCACGCCCACCTTTTCATAGGCAGCGCGCTAGCGCTGCCTAAGTAAAGAACGATGTGGGCACAATGTGTTGTTTTTTGTTTTGAAATTCAAAGGGCTAGTACCCTTTTTAATAGTTGAAAGTGATTTGAGGGCAACTAACCCTCCTCTCACGCCCACGTTTTCCCCAAATACATCCAATCAAAATTTTTAGATAGCCGTTTTATTCAACGTAGTTGAAAGTTTTGGAAATTAGGTCTTTAAGGATGACAACCCCTCCCCCCACAGCCCTCAGGGCAAGGGTTGTCAGTTATGCCCTGGGGGCATATAAAGTTTTTATTGAAAGCGTTGTCGTAGAAACTTTAAAAGGGCTCATTCAGTTGGAAATTGAAAGGGCTTCTGCCTTTTCTAATAGTTGAAAGTGGTTGGATAGTGACTAACGCCCCTCTCACGCCCACCATTTTCCCAAACACATCGAATTAAAATTTTTGAGATATTCATTTTGTTCAACGTAGTTGAAAGTTCTGGAAATTTTGTCTTTTAGGATGATAACCCCCTCAGAGCCCTCAGTGCAAGGGTTGTAAGTTATGCCCTGAGGGCATATAAAGTTTATTGAAAGCGTTGTCGTAGAAACTTCAAAAGGCCTCATTCGATTGGAAATTGGAGTGGCTAGTGCCCTTTTTAATAGTCGAAAGTGATTGGAGTGCAACTAGCCCCCCACCCCCCACTTACATCATTCCCCAAAACACATCCAATCAAAATTTTGAGATAGCCATTTTGTTCAGCGTAGTTAATTTCCTAATAGAAAATATCTTTTTGAGGAGGACACTCCCCCACAACCCTCGGGGCAAGGGTTTTAAGTTATGCCCTGGGGGCATACAAGGTTTTTATACAAGGCGTTGTCCTAGAAACTTCAAAAAAGGCTCATTCGATTGGAAATTCAAAGGGCTAGTGCCCTTTTTAATAGTCGAAAGTGATTGGAGGGCAACTAGCCCCCCCACGCCCATCATTCCCCCAAACACATCCAATCAAAATTTTGAGATAGCCATTTGTTCAGCATAGTTGATTTCCAGATAGAAAATATATTTTTGAGGAGGATACTCCCCCACAAGCCTCAGGGCAAGGGTTTTAAGTTATACCCTGGGGGCATATAAGGTTTTTATAGAAGGCGTTGTCGTAGAAACTTCAAAACAGATTCATTCGATTGGAAGTTAAAGAGCTATTGCCCTTTTTAATATTCGAAAGTGATTGGAGTGTAACTAGCCCCCCTCCCCCCCCACGCCCATCATTTCCCCAAACACATCCAATCCAAATTTTCCCCCATAACCCTCAGGGCAATCACTCCCCCAGGACCCTCAGGGCAAGGATTATAAGTTATGCCCTGGGGGCATATAATTTTTTTATTGAAATCTTTGTCGTAGAAACTTTTAAAAGGGCTCATTCGATTTGAAATTCAAAGGGCTAGTACCCTTTTTAATAGTTTAAAGTGATTTGAGGGCAACTAACCCCCCTCTCACGCCCACGTTTTCCCCAAACACATCCAATCAAAATTTTTAGATAGCCATTTTATTCAACTTAGTTGAAAGTTTTGGAAATTAGGTCTTTAAGGATGACAACCCCTCCCCCCACAGCCCTCAGGGCAAGGGTTGTCAATTATTCCCTGGGGGCATATAAAGTTTTTATTGAAAGCGTTGTCGTAGAAACTTAAAAAGGGTTCATTCAGTTGAAAATTGAAAAGGCTACTGCCTTTTTTAATAATTGAAAGTGGTTGGATAGTGACTAACGCCCCTCTCACGCCCACCATTTTCCCAAACACATCGAATTAAAATTTTTGAGATATTCATTTTGTTCAACGTAGTTGAAAGTTCTGGAAATTTTGTCTTTTAGGATGATAACCCCCTCAGAGCCCTCAGTGCAAGGGTTGTAAGTTATGCCCTGAGGGCATATAAAGTTTTGATTGAAAGCGTTGTCGTAGAAACTTCAAAAGGCCTCATTCGATTGGAAATTGGAGTGGCTAGTGCCCTTTTTAATAGTCGAAAGTGATTGGAGTGCAACTAGCCCCCCCCCCCACTTACATCACTCCCCCAAACACATCCAATCAAAATTTTGAGATAGCCATTTTGTTCAGCATAGTTGATTTCCAGATAGAAAATATCTTTTTGAGGAGGACACTCCCCCACAACCCTCGGGGCAAGGGTTTTAAGTTATGCCCTGGGGGCATACAAGGTTTTTATAGAAGGTGTTGTCCTAGAAACTTCAAAAAAGGTTCATTCGATTGGAAATTCAAAGGGCTAGTGCCCGTTTTAATAGTCGAAAGTTATTGGAGGGCAACTAGCCCCCCCCCCACGCCCATCATTCCCCCAAACACACCCAATAAAAATTTTGAGATAGCCATTTTGTTCAGCGTAGTTTCTTTTCAGTTAGAAAATATATTTTGAGGAAGAAACTCCCCCACAACCCTCGGGGCAAGGGTTTTAAGTTATGCCCTGGGGGCATATAAGGTTTTCATAGAAGGCGTTGTCGTAGAAATTTCAATAAAGGATCATTCGATTGGAAATTCAAACGGCTATTGCCCGTTTTAATAGTCGAAAGTGATTGGAGGGCAACTAGCCCTCCCCCGCCCATCATTCCCCCAAACACATCCAATCAAAATCTTGAGATAGCTATTTTGTTCAGCGTAGTTGATTTTAAAATAGAAAATATGTTTTTGAGGAGGACACTCCCCCACAACCCTCAGGGCAAGGGTTTTAAGTTATGCCCTGGGGGCATATACGGTTTTTATAGAAGGCTTTCTCATAGAAACTTCAAAAAATGCTCATTTGATTGGAAATTCAAAGGGCTAGTGCCCTTTTTAATAGTTGAAAGTGATTGGATCGTAACTAACCCCCCTCTCACGCCCACCTTTTCATAGGCAGCGCGCTAGCGCTGCCTTAGTAAAGAACGATGTGGGCACAGTGTGTTGTTTTTTGTTTTGTTTTTTCTCCATACCCAGGCACTTCGTATTGAAGCAGTCGTCGTAGAAACTTCGAAAAGGGCTCATTCGATCGGATATTGGATTGGCTAGTGCCTTTTTTAATAGTCGAAAGTGATTGGAGGGCAACTAGCCCCCCCCCCACGTCCATCATTCCCCCAAACACATCCAATCAAAATTTTGCGATAGCTGTTTTGTTCAGCGTAATTGATTTCCCGATAGAAAATATGTTTTTGAGGAGGACACTCCCCCACAACCCTCAGGGAAAGGGTTTTAAGTTATGCCCTGGGGGCATATAAGGTTTTTATAGAAGGCGTTGTCGTAGAAACTTCAAAACAGGCTCATTCGATTGGAAATTCAATGGGCTAGTGCCCTTATTAATTGTCGAAAGTGATTGGAGGACAACTAGCCCCCCCCCCCCCCAACACGCCCGTCATTCCCCCAAACACATCCAATCAGAATTTTGAGATAGCCATTTTGTTCAGCGTAGTTGTTTTCCAGATAGAAAATAGATTTTTAAGGAGACAAATGTCCTTTTGAGGGGCGACTGTAATTACAAATCGGGTGTCGGCGGTCCCCGACATTCCCTCACAACCCTCAGGGCAAGGGTTTTAAGTTATGTCCTGTGGGCATGTAAGGTTTTTTACAGAAGGCGTTGTCATGGAAACTTTAAAACAGGCTCATTCGATTGGAAATTCAAAGTGCTAGTACCCTTTTTAATAGTCGAAAGTGATTGGAGGGCAACTAGCCCCCCCCCCCCCCTACGCCCTTCATTCCCCCAAACACATCCAATCAAAATTTTGAGATAGCCATTTTGTTCAGAGTAGTTGATTTCCAGGTAGAAAATATATTTTGAGGTGTACACTCCCCCACTTCCGTTGTTGTAGAAACTTCAAACTTGCCCTTTTTATAGTCGAAAGTAATTGAAGGGCAACTGCCCCCCCCCCCCACACCCAATATTCCCCGAAACACATCCAATAAAAATTTTGAGATAGCCATTTTGTTCAGCGTAGTTGATTTCCAGATAGAAAACATATTTTTGAGGAGGACACTCCCCCACAACCCTCAGGGCATGGATTATAAGTTATGCCCTGGGGGCATATAAGGTTTTTATTGAAATCTTTGTCGTAGAAACTTGAAAAAGGGCTCATTCGATTTGAAATTCAAAGGACTAGTACCCTTTTTAATAGTCGAAAGTGATTTGAGGGCAACTAACCCCCCTCTCACGCCCACGTTTTCCCCAAACACATCCAATCAAAATTTTTAGATAGCCATTTTATTCAACGTAGTTGAAAGTTTTGGAAATAAGGTCTTTAAGGATGACAACCCCACAGCCCTCAGGGCAAGGGTTGTAAGTTATGCCCTGGGGGCATATAAAGTGTTTATTGAAAGCGTTGTCGTAGAAACTTCAAAAGGGCTCATTCAATTGAAAATTGAAAGGGCTACTGCCTTTTTTAATAGTTGAAAGTGGTTGGATAGCGACTAACACCCCTCTCACGCCCACCATTTTCCCAAACACATCGAATTAAAATTTTGAGATATCCATTTTGTTCAACGTAGTTGAAAATTCTGGAAATTTTGTCTTTTAGGATGATAACCCCCTCAGAGCCCTCAGTGCAAGGGTTGTAAGTTATGCCCTGGGGGCATATAAAGTGTTTATTGAAAGCATTGTCGTAGAAACTTCAAAAGGGCTCATTCAATTGGAAATTGAAAGGGCTAGTGCCCTTTTTAATAGTCGAAAGTAATTGAAGGGCAACTAGTCCCCCCCCCCCACGCACATCATTCCCCCAAACACATTCAATCAAAATTTTGAGATAGCCATTTTGTTCAGCGTAGTTGATTTCCAGATAGAAAATATGTTTTTGAGGAGGACACTCCCCCACAACCCTCAGGCCAATTTTTAAGTTATGCCCTGGGGGCATCTAAGGTTTTTATAGAAGGCGTTGTCGTAGAAACTTCAAAACAGGCTCATTTGATTAGAAATTCAAAGGGCTAGTGCCCTTTTTAATGGTCGAAAGTAATTAGATGGCAACTAGCCCCCCTCCCAACGTCCATCATTCCTCCAAACACATCCAATCAAAATTTTGAGATAGCCATTTTGTTCAGCGTGCTTGATTTACAGATATAAAGTTTCTGAGGAGGACACTCTCCCATAACCCTCAGGGCAAGGGTTTTAAGTTATGCCTTGGGGGCATATAAGGTATTTATAGAAGGCTTTGTCGTAGAAACTTCAAAACAGGCTCATTAGATTGGAAATTCTAAGTGCCAGTGCCCTTTTTAATAGTCGAAAGTGATTGGAGGGCAACTAGCCCCCCCCCCCCCACGCCCATCATTCCCCCGAACACATCCAATCAAAATTTTGAGATAGCAATTTTGTTCAGTGTAGTTCTTTTCCACACAGAAAATCTGTTTTTGAGGAGAACACTCCCTCACAACCCTAAGGGCAAGGGTTTTAAGTCCTGGGGGCATATAAGGGTTTTATAGAAGGCGTTGTCGTAGAAACTTCAAAACAGGCTCCTTCGATTGGAAATTCAAAGGGCTAGTGCCCTTTTTAATAGTCGAAAGTGATTGGAGGGCAACTAGCCCCCCCCCCTCCCACGCCCACAATTCCCCCAAACACATCCAATCAAAATTTTGAGATAGCCATTTTGTTCAGGGTAGCTGATTTCCAGATAAAAAATATATTTTTGAGGTGGACACTCCCCCACATACCTCAGGGCAAGGGTTTTAAGTCATGCCCTGGGGGTATATAAGGTTTTTAAAGAAGGCGTTGTTGTAGAAACTTCAATAAAAGCTCATTCGACTGTAAATTCAGAGGACTAGTGCCCTTTTTATAGTCGAAAGTAATTGAAGGGCAACTAGCCCCCCCCCCCCCCCACGCCCTTCATTCCCTCAAACACATCCAATAAAAATTTTGAGATAGCCATTTTGTTCAGCATAGTTGATTTCCAGATAGAAAATATGTTTTTGAGGAGGACACTCCCCCACATCCCTCAGGGCAAGGGTTTTAGGTTATGTCCTGGGGGTATACAAGGTTTTTGAAGAAGGCGTGGTCGTAGAAACTTCAATAAAAGCTTTTTCGACTGGAAATTCAAAGGGCTAATGCCCTTTTTAATAGTCGAAAGTGATTGGAGGGCAACTAGCCCCCCCCCCACCCCCCCACGCCCATCATTCCCCTAAACACATTCAATACAAATTTTGAGATAGCCATTTTGTTCAGGGTAGTTGATATCCAGATAGAAAACATATTTTTGAGGAGGACACTCCCCCACAACCCTCAGGGCAAGGTTTATAAGTTATGCCCTGGGGGCATAGAAGGTTTTTATGGAAATCTTTGTCATAGAAACTTGAAAAAGGGCTCAATGGTATCAAGTTTTCCATTTCAGATCAACTAGAGGAGGTATGAAACTAAATTAAACAGGACTATTTGTTTCTAGATTTTTAAAAGGGTGTTTGTTGTTAAAAATTGCTGAAAATTTTTGTCCAGCATACAAATTGGAGGCCAAACTATAAAGTCTTAAAAAACGAAAAGGTTTAAAGTATTATTTTCTTTTTCCCTGAAAAGACTATATCAATATAAAACGAACAGAAATTAATTAAAAAAAACTTTTTCCAGAAAATAAGTTTTTCAAAGAAAAGTAAAGAACTCCATTAAACAAAAAATGAGCAAAAATAAAATCAAATAATCTGCCAAGCGTGAAACATCCACAAATTAGCATCGATAAATAATTTAAACCCAAAACGAACAGAAATTACAATAAATAACCGAGTCAAACTCAAAACCAGCAGAAATTAACATAAGTTGGGCGCGAAACCCCTAGGCCTTCCCAAGGCCAGAACAAAATTTGCACTTTACTAAAAAAAAAATATAACTGTTTTTACTTTTATAATTTTAATAAGTCAAATAATATTAACATTTTGATTACTAAATATCAGTATTTGTGTATTAAACTGACAATGCACATTCATTTGTATTTTTTCAGTAAAGTGCAAATTTTGTTCTGGCCTTGGGAAGGCCTAGGGGTTTTTGCGCCCAATTTATGTTAATTTCTCCTCGTTTTGAGTTTGACTCGGTTATTTCTTGTAATTTCTGCATTCATCAATTGTAATCAGCATTTATCGATGCTGATTTGTGGATGTTTCACGCTTGGCAGATTATTCGATTTTATTTTTGCTCATTTTTTGTTTAATGGAGTTCTTTACTTTTCTTTGAAAAACTTATTTTCTGGAAAAAGTTTTTTTTTAATTAATTATCAAAAAAAGACATACCTCTACAGGGAGCAGGATGAGATTTAAGCACTAGGTGAGGTATGCTTAAATAGGCCAATACCATTCAAGGCAGGAGCCTTTAAAGTCTATTATAGAGATTAACTGGTTACATTATGGATAAATTATAATCAGAGACTTTTTTATTATGATTCGTTTGTGGGCTCCAAGTTGGGTAATGGCTTATGAATCTCCATCCTTCTTCTAACTATATAGCCTACATAATGTATGCTAGTCATTGATAATCAACTGTTTTCAGACATTCAATGACGATTCGAAACTTCTAGATGTTCAGGTTTCAAGTCATTATGGGCAACTGATAGTGAGCAAAGGGAGCTACAGATCAGTCACTGAAACATCACTACAAACCAAATTCCTAAAACCTTCAATTGTCATTACAAGCCAAACTTCAAGAAATGAAATTTATTTATAAAATGCTACAAAAGCTCATGATTTGGAGTTTTTCTTTACTGATTTATGAAAGTTTGATTTGGAACTCCGTTTGAAACTCCATGATTTGGAGTTTTTTCTAAATTTATGAAAATAGCTAGTTTTAACTAAGCCAACGAGAAGTTATTAGGACAAACGCATTTGTTAAAACAAATTTATCTAGAAAAAGTCGAGAGATCTGGCTAAGTTCCATCACTAGTTTTGGCAGTCTTGGGAATCAAGAAAGTGTTTTGAAATGTTTTTATCTCATATTCCATTAGAAAGTTACATGTGTAATTTATAATTACATTAATATTTACAATTACATAAAATCTAATTAATGTCTAAATGTTTTTTTTCGATTTTTGTTTTACTATTAAGTTTTCTTTTCTCATTTTTGGAGTGCAATGTAATGATTATTTTTTGTTCTTTATAATTTCTAATGCCAGAAGGATTATTTTTGTCAGGGTTTTAATATTGTCTTATTGTTCATTTTCTTTAGAAGTCGAAGAAACATCCTCAGATTATAGTGAAGATGTTTTTGGAAGAAAATATCCTATTTTATCTCCCAAACATGAAGACGTTTCTTTGGTGGTTTCTCCTGGCGTATCTGAACAGCTTAATCGTAATTTCAAACCTTCTGAGCTTGAATCAGATATTCGCGGGGATGAAAGTGAGTTTTCTAACAATATTTTTTTCTTACTATTCAGAACCCATCTGACTTATGTCCACTCTAAAGTGGGTACCATGTTGAATATTTTCGTGACAGATAACTCTACGAATATGATGCCCCGAGGGCGTCAAAAATAAAATATATTTTCTCCCATCATAGGTTTATTCATTCCTGAGAACGGTGATTTTCTACGATTATTATTCTAGTTGTTATTAAAGCATTTTGATCTTATAAAACATCTCCTTAATTGCCACACTGAATCATTGAGTGAAAAGTACAATAATTTTTTTTTTTCTTTTTTTGCACTTAAAGCAGAACAAAACTATTCCGCCCATTTTTCGTGCATCGATTGAATCAGGTTTTTCAATAATCATTGGGACTGTGCAACTCTTTTGTATAGAACAGTGAGTTTTGTATAAAACAGTGAGAATAGAACAGTGAGAAAATGCCGATGTTTAGTAAGAAAATTGATTTTCTGGGATGAAAAACATCCCAATTATTTTATAAGATAGCAAAACTCCCCTTAACTAGGACCAAAACATGGTTGAGGTATAAAAGCCAAAATCCCTCCCTTGGAGATACCGTAGGCTACTATTTGAGACACAAAATTGTCATTAGCCTATGCCAAAAGATTAATATGATATATCAAATGTTATCGAACTTGAATAAACCTTGGAATTTGGTTTACGTTAATAGGGGTTAAAAACATTATCACTGGATGTATTATATGCTTTATGTCTATTGCTGAAAATTTTATTCTCATAATTCTTCTAGTTTCCAAGATAGTAATCCTAAAATACTTTATAATTTTTTGAAATTTTAGGAAAAAATAAAAAAAATATTTCCGAATAAAAGATATATAATTTACGGTGTAGTGACGTTCAAACATTTGACGAACTTAAAAGGACATAGTATCTTTTCATTCACTTCAAAATCATTGAAAACATGCTATGAAAGTTCCTACGTAATACCCCCAGCATTTCCTGGAAATTTGCATATACGCTTTTTTAGTGATCTTTTTCATATCATATGTTTTGACTTAGTGTCACATATCTCTCAGTTTTTCCTGAAGTTTTGAATTATTTCTCTGTTTTGTTCCTGAGATATTGCATCTACGCCATTCTAAGAAGCTAAATCAACTTATTTTGATTTTGCTCAGTTGTAGAAGGAGTAGTAGCTGTTAAAGCCCTGAAAGTTTCACCTTAATACCGTAAACCATTGATGAGAGGACATAGCTGCATTCCTACGTAATACCTTTTGCTTCACCTTAGATATTACGCGACTGCTCTTTTTACGATCTGGAGTAACCAAAACTCTTCTAATTCAGTTCAGTAGTAGTAGCAGTATTAGTAGTTGTATCCCTGAAAATTTCAATTTAATATCATTTGATGTGGCGCAAATATTTTTCATACGCCCTTTTCTCATTCTGTATGTGCATACTGTTTCTTTATTCTTTTCTTAATTTCTCAAAACTTTGACGTACAAACCCATAGCCTTTTTCCAGAATGAGGATAAAACACGCCTCTCCTTCAATTAAACAAGGCTAATATTTAAACAATTTACAACTCGTATAACTTTTAGCCCTGGATACATTTAGGCTCTGGTGGAGTCTCTCACACGAAGAGGCATAGTGATAGGAACCTTCTGTCATTTTGGGCAAAATGTTTATATTGAACATTTTACTAGGATTTTTTTTTAAGGGAAAGCAGCTAAAGGGAAGGGCCTTGTTTGCCTCTCATTCCAGGCAATCTAATGGTCCTATGTCAATTTTAAATTCTTGGTCACCCTGCTTGAGACTCTACGCAGGCATGCCTTTCCAAAAACTAGCACACAAGTACTTGTGCAATAAGAGAGTCATACTTACTCCCACCATTTACCCATGCCATTTAAACGTTTTTGCCTCTCAATTACTCGGACTATCTATCTTGGCTTTTTTCTACGATTAATTTAAACAACTTTTTATACAAAATAAGTTTTTCAAAGAAAAGTAAAGAACTCCATTAAACAAAAAATGAGCAAAAATAAAATCAAATAATCTACCAGGCGTGAAATTACCACAAATCAGCATTGATAAATAAATGAAAGCCAAAACGAACAGAAATTACAATAAATAACCGAGTCAAACTCAAAACGAGCAGAAATTAAAATAAGATGGGCTCAAAACCCCTATGCCTTCCCCAAGGCCAGAACATAATTTGCACTTTACTGAAAAAAATATAAATGTTTTTTACTTTTATAGATTTAATAAATCAAATAATTATAAGATTTTGATTACTAAATATCAGTATATGTATATTAAACTGACAATGCACATTCATTTGTATTTTTTTCAGTAAAGTGCAAATTATGTTCTGGCCTTGGGAAGGCATAGGGGTTTTGAGCCCAACTTATGTTAATTTCTGCTCGTTTTGAGTTTGACTCGGTTATTTATTGTAATTTCTGTTCGTTTTGGGTTTCATTTATTTATCGATGCTGATTTGTGGCAGTTTCACGCCTGGTAGATTATTTGATTTTATTTTTACTCATTTTTTGTTTAATGGAGTTCTTTACTTTTCTTTGAAAAACTTATTTTGTAGAAAAAGTTTTTTTAATTAATTTTTGTTCGTTTTATATTGACATAGTCTTTTCAGGGAAAAAGAAAATAATACTTTAAATCCTTTCTTTTTTTTAAGAATTTATTGTTTGGCCTGCTATTTGTATGCTGGAGAAAAATTTTCAGCAATTTTTAACAACATACACCCTTTTAAAAATCTGGACACAAATAGTAGTATTTAATTCAGTTTCATACCTCCTCTAGTTGACCTGAAATGGAAAACTTGATACAATTCGCAAAAAAATCTGTTTACTATCTTTGATAGTTTGGATACACTTACGCTATTTTGATTTGGTTAAATTTTAAGAGCAGAAGTAGCCCCGAAAGTTTGAACATAATACCCTCAGTCGTTCTTGGAATACTGCTGAGATGCCTTATTGGGAATTAGCATTAAAACAGTGCATTTTGATTTAATCTTATGGCAACGTTTAGTTTTTAAACATAAAGGCAAATGGGAGGGTGGGCGTGGGAGGGGGATTAGTTTCCCTCCAATCACTTTCGACTATTAAAAAGGGCGTCAGCCCTTTCTATTTTCAATCGAATGAGCCCTTTTCGAAGTTCCTACGACAACTCCTTCGATACAAAGTGCCCTGGTCTAAACAACAACAACAAAAAAATAATACATTATACCACATCGATCTTTCATATAAAAATGTCAAGCCTTCCTGTCACTTTCGACTATTAAAAAGGGCACTAGGCCTTTCGTTTTCCAATCGAATGAGTCCCCATTGAGTTTCTACGACAACATTTTCTATAAACACGTTATATTCTCCAGGGCATAAATTACAACCCTTACCCTAAGGGCTGTGAGGGTGGTTGTCATCCTCTAAGACCTAATTTCCAGAACTTTCAACTAAGTTAAACAAAGTGCCTATCTCAAAATTTTGATTGGATGTGTCTGGGAAAATGGTGGGCGTGAGAGGGGCGTTAGTCGCTCTCCAATCCCTTTCAACTATTAAAAAAGGCACTAGCCCTTTTAATTTCCAATCAAATGAGCCCTTTTGAAGTTTTTACGACAACGCTTTCAATAAAAACCTTATATGCCCCCAGGGCATAACTTGCAACCCATGTTCTGAGGGCTGGGTGGGGGGGGGTGTCATCCTCAAAGACCCAATTTCCAGAACTTTCTGCAACGTTGATCAAAATTGCTATCTGAAAATTTTTATTGGATGTGTTTGGAGGAATGATGGGCGTGAGAGGGGGGTTAGTTACCCTCCAATCACTTTCAACTATGAAAAAGGGAACTAGCCCTCTCAATTTTCAATTGAATGAGCCCCTTTTGAAGTTTTTTTCGAAAACTATCTATAAAAACCTTATATGCCCCCAGGGCATAACTTATAATCTTTACCCTTGGGGCTCTGGGGGGTTTGTCATTCTTATATACATAATTTCCTGAACTTTCAACTACGTTGAACAAAATGGCTATCACTAAACTTTGATTGAATGTGTTTGGGGAAATGGTGGGCGTGAGAGGGGGGTTAATTACTCTTCACTCACTTTCGACTATTAAGAAGGGCAATTTCAATTTCCAATCAAATGAGCCCCTTTTGAAATTTCTACAACAACTTTCTATATAAACCTTATATGCCCCCAGGGCATAACTTACAACCCTTGCACTGAGAGCTCTGATGGGGTTATCATCCTAAAAGACCTAATTTCCAGAACTTTTGACTACGTTGAACAAAATGGATATCTCAAAATTTTGATTGGATGTGTTTGGGGAAGTGGTGGGCGTGAGAGGGGGTTTAATTGCCCTTCAATCACGACTATTAAAAGGGCACTAGCCCTTTCAATTTCCAATCGAATGAGCCCTTTTTCAAGTTTCTACGACAAAGATTTCAATAAAAACTTATATGCCCCCAGGGCATAACTTATAACCCTTGCCCTGAAGACTGTGGGGGGAGTGTTCTAATCAAAGGTATAATTTCCTGAACTTTAAACTGCGTGGAACAAAATGGCTATCTCAAAATTTTGATTGGATGTTTTTGGGAAATGGTGGGCTTGGAAGGGGTGTTAGTTGCCTTCCAATCACTTTTGACTATTAAAAAGGGCACTAGCCATTTCAATTTCAAATCGAATGAGCCATTTTTGAAGTTTCTACGACAACGCGTACTATAAAAAGCTTATATGCCCCAAGGGCATAACATACAACCCTTGTCCTGAGGGCTGCGGGGGGGGGGGGGTCGTCATTCTCAAAGACCTAATTTCCAGAACTTTCAACTACGTTGAATAAAATGGCTATCTTAAAATTTGTATTGGATGTGTTTGGGGGAATGATGGGCGTGGGGGGGGGGCTAGTTGACCTCCAATCGCTTTCGAGTATAAAAAGGGCACTAGCCTTTTGAATTTCCAATCGAATGAGCCTTTTTTCGAATTTCTACGACAACGCTTTCTATAAAACCTTATATGCCCCCAAGGCATAACTTACAACCCTTGCCCTGAGGACTGTGGCGGAGCTTCCTCCTCAAAAACATAATTTATATCTGGAAATCAACTACGCTGAACAAAATTTTTATCTAATAATTTTGATTGAATTTCTTTGGGGAAATGGTGGGCGTGAGAGGGGGGTTAATTACTCTTCACTCACTTTCGACTATTAAAAAGGGCACTTTCAATTTCCAATCAAATGAGCCCCTTTTGAAATTTCTACAACAACTTTCTATATAAACCTTTTATGCCCCCAGGGCATAACTTTCAACCCTTGCACTGAGAGCTCTGACGGGGTTATCATCCTAAAAGACCTAATGTCCAGAACTTTCGACTACGTTGAACAAAATGGATATCTCAAATTTTTGATTGGATGTGTTTGGGGAAATGGTAGGCGTGAGAGGGGGGTTAATTGCCCTTCAATCACTTACGACTATTAAAAGGGCACTAGCTCTTTCAATTTCCAATCGAATGAGCCCTTTTTTCAAGTTTCTACGACAAAGATTTCAATAAAAACTTATATGCCCCCAGGGTATAACTTATAACCCTTGCCCTGAAGACTGTGGGGGGAGTGTTCTAATCAAAGGTATAATTTCCTGAACTTTAAACTGCGTGGAACAAAATGGCTATCTCAAAATTTTGATTGGATGTTTTTTGGGAAATGATGGGCTTGGAAGGGGTGTTAGTTGCCTTCCAATCTCTTTTGACTATTAAAAAGGGCACTAGCCATTTCAATTTCAAATCGAATGAGCCATTTTTGAAGTTTCTACGACAACGCGTACTATAAAAAGCTTATATGCCCCAAGGGCATAACATACAACCCTTGTCCTGAGGGCTGCGGGGGGGGGGGTCGTCATTCTCAAAGACCTAATTTCCAGAACTTTCAACTACGTTGAATAAAATGGCTATCTTAAAATTTGTATTGGATGTGTTTGGGGGAATGATGGGCGTGGGGGGGGGGCTAGTTGACCTCCAATCGCTTTCGAGTATAAAAAGGGCACTAGCCTTTTGAATTTCCAATCGAATGAGCCTTTTTTCGAATTTCTACGACAACGCTTTCTATAAAACCTTATATGCCCCCAAGGCATAACTTACAACCCTTGCCCTGAGGACTGTGGCGGAGCTTCCTCCTCAAAAACATAATTTATATCTGGAAATCAACTACGCTGAACAAAATTTTTATCTAATAATTTTGATTGAATTTCTTTGGGGAAATGGTGGGCGTGAGAGGGGGGTTAATTACTCTTCACTCACTTTCGACTATTAAAAAGGGCACTTTCAATTTACAATCAAATGAGCCCCTTTTGAAATTTCTACAACAACTTTCTATATAAACCTTTTATGCCCCCAGGGCATAACTTTCAACCCTTGCACTGAGAGCTCTGACGGGGTTATCATCCTAAAAGACCTAATGTCCAGAACTTTCGACTACGTTGAACAAAATGGATATCTCAAATTTTTGATTGGATGTGTTTGGGGAAATGGTAGGCGTGAGAGGGGGGTTAATTGCCCTTCAATCACTTACGACTATTAAAAGGGCACTAGCTCTTTCAATTTCCAATCGAATGAGCCCTTTTTTCAAGTTTCTACGACAAAGATTTCAATAAAAACTTATATGCCCCCAGGGCATAACTTATAACCCTTGCCCTGAAGACTGTGGGGGAGTGTTCTAATCAAAGGTATAATTTCCTGAACTTTAAACTGCGTGGAACAAAATGGCTATCTCAAAATTTTGATTGGATGTTTTTTGGGAAATGATGGGCTTGGAAGGGGTGTTAGTTGCCTTCCAATCTCTTTTGACTATTAAAAAGGGCACTAGCCATTTCAATTTCAAATCGAATGAGCCATTTTTGAAGTTTCTACGACAACGAGTACTATAAAAAACTTATATGCCCCATGGGCATAACATACAACCCTTGCCCTGAGGGCTGCGGGTGGGGGGGGGGTCGTCATTCTCAAAGACCTAATTTCCAGAACTTTCAACTACGTTGAACAAAATGGCTATCTTAAAATTTTTATTGGATGTGTTTGGGGAATGATGGGCGTGGGAGGGGGGGGGGCTAGTTGACCTCCAATCGCTTTCGAGTATAAAAAGGGCACTAGCCTTTTGAATTTCCAATCGACTGAGCCTTTTTTTTTGAATTTCTACGACAACGCTTTCTATAAAAACCTTATATGCCCCCAGGGCATAACTTACAACCCTTGCACTGAGAGCTCTGATGGGGTTATCATCCTAAAAGACCTAATTTCCAGAACTTTCGACTACGTTGAACAAAATGGATATCTCAAATTTTTGATTGGATGTGTTTTGGGAAATGGTGGGCGTGAGAGGGGGGTTAATTGCCCATCAATCACTTACGACTATTAAAAGGGCACTAGCTCTTTCAATTTCCAATCGAATGAGCCCTTTTTTCAAGTTTCTACGACAAAGATTTCAATAAAAACTTATATGCCCCCAGGGTATAACTTTTAACCCTTGCCCTGAAGACTGTGGGGGGAGTGTCCTAATCAAAGGTATAATTTCCTGAACTTTAAACTGCGTGGAACAAAATGGCTATCTCAAAATTTTGATTGGATGTTTTTTGGGAAATGGTGGGCTTGGAAGGGGTGTTAGTTGCCTTCCAATCTCTTTTGACTATTAAAAAGGGCACTAGCCATTTCAATTTCAAATCGAATGAGCCATTTTTGAAGTTTCTACGACAACGCGTACTATAAAAAACTTATATGCCCCAAGGGCATAACATACAACCCTTGCCCTGAGGACTGCGGGGGGGGGGGGGGGGGGGGTCGTCATTCTCAAAGACCTAATTTCCAGAACTTTCAACTAAGTTGAACAAAATGGCTATCTTAAAATTTTTATTGGATGTGTTTGGGGGAATGATGGGCGTGGGAGGGGGGGGGCTAGTTGACCTTCAATCGCTTTCGAGTATAAAAAGGGCACTAGCCCTTTGAATTTCCAATCGAATGAGCCTTTTTTTTGAATTTCTACGACAACGCTTTCTATAAAAACCTTATATGCCCCCAAGGCATAACTTACAACCCTTGCCCTGAGGACTGAGGCGGAGTGTCCTCCTCAAAAACATAATTTATATCTGGAAATCAACTACGCTGAACAAAATTGTTATCTAATAATTTTGATTGGATGTGTTTGGGGAAAAGATGGGCGTGAGAGGGGGGTTAGTTGCCCTTAAATCACTTTGGACTATTAAAAAGGGCACTAGACCTTTGAATTTCCAATCGAATGAGCCCTTTTTCAAGTTTCTACGACATAGATTTCAATAAAAACTTATAAGCCCCCAGGGCATAACTTATAACCCTTGCCATGAAGACTGTGGGGGAGTGTTCTAATCAAAGGTATAATTTCCTGAACTTTAAACTGCGTGGAACAAAATGGCTATCTCAAAATTTTGATTGGATGTTTTTTGGGAAATGGTGGGCTTGGAAGGGGTGTTAGTTGCCTTCCAATCACTTTTGACTATTAAAAAGGGCACTAGCCATTTCAATTTCAAATCGAATGAGCCATTTTTGAAGTTTCTACGACAACGCGTACTATAAAAAACTTATACGCCCCAAGGGCATAGCATACAACCCTTGCCCTGAGGGCTGCGGGGGGGGGGGTCGTCATTCTCAAAGACCTAACTTCCAGAACTTTCAACTACGTTGAACAAAATGGCTGTCTTAAAATTTTTATTGGATGTGTTTGGGGGAATGATGGGCATGGGAGGGGGGGGGGGCTAGTTGACCTCCAATCGCTTTCGAGTATAAAAAGGGCACTAGCCCTTTGAATTTCCAATCGAATGAGCCTTTTTTTGAATTTCTACGACAACGCTTTCTATAAAAAACCTTATATGCCCCCAAGGCATAACTTGCAACCCTTGCCCTGAGGACTGTGGCGGAGTGTCCTCCTCAAAAACATAATTTATATCTGGAAATCAACTACACTGAACAAAATTGTTATCTAATAATTTTGATTGGATGTGTTTGGGGAAAAGATGGGCGTGAGAGGTGGGTTAGTTGCCCTCAAATCACTTTCGACTATTAAAAAGGGCACTAGACCTTTGAATTTCCAATCGAATGAGCCCTTTTTCAAGTTTCTACGGCATAGATTTCAATAAAAACTTATATGCCCCAAGGGCATAACATACAACCCTTGTCCTGAGGGCTGCGGGGGGGGGGGTCGTCATTCTCAAAGACCTAATTTCCAGAACTTTCAACTACGTTGAATAAAATGGCTATCTTAAAATTTGTATTGGATGTGTTTGGGGGAATGATGGGCGTGGGGGGGGGGGCTAGTTGACCTCCAATCGCTTTCGAGTATAAAAAGGGCACTAGCCTTTTGAATTTCCAATCGAATGAGCCTTTTTTCGAATTTCTACGACAACGCTTTCTATAAAACCTTATATGCCCCCAAGGCATAACTTACAACCCTTGCCCTGAGGACTGTGGCGGAGCTTCCTCCTCAAAAACATAATTTATATCTGGAAATCAACTACGCTGAACAAAATTTTTATCTAATAATTTTGATTGAATTTCTTTGGGGAAATGGTGGGCGTGAGAGGGGGGTTAATTACTCTTCACTCACTTTCGACTATTAAAAAGGGCACTTTCAATTTACAATCAAATGAGCCCCTTTTGAAATTTCTACAACAACTTTCTATATAAACCTTTTATGCCCCCAGGGCATAACTTTCAACCCTTGCACTGAGAGCTCTGACGGGGTTATCATCCTAAAAGACCTAATGTCCAGAACTTTCGACTACGTTGAACAAAATGGATATCTCAAATTTTTGATTGGATGTGTTTGGGGAAATGGTAGGCGTGAGAGGGGGGTTAATTGCCCTTCAATCACTTACGACTATTAAAAGGGCACTAGCTCTTTCAATTTCCAATCGAATGAGCCCTTTTTTCAAGTTTCTACGACAAAGATTTCAATAAAAACTTATATGCCCCCAGGGTATAACTTATAACCCTTGCCCTGAAGACTGTGGGGGGAGTGTTCTAATCAAAGGTATAATTTCCTGAACTTTAAACTGCGTGGAACAAAATGGCTATCTCAAAATTTTGATTGGATGTTTTTTGGGAAATGATGGGCTTGGAAGGGGTGTTAGTTGCCTTCCAATCTCTTTTGACTATTAAAAAGGGCACTAGCCATTTCAATTTCAAATCGAATGAGCCATTTTTGAAGTTTCTACGACAACGAGTACTATAAAAAACTTATATGCCCCATGGGCATAACATACAACCCTTGCCCTGAGGGCTGCGGGTGGGGGGGGGGTCGTCATTCTCAAAGACCTAATTTCCAGAACTTTCAACTACGTTGAACAAAATGGCTATCTTAAAATTTTTATTGGATGTGTTTGGGGAATGATGGGCGTGGGAGGGGGGGGGGCTAGTTGACCTCCAATCGCTTTCGAGTATAAAAAGGGCACTAGCCTTTTGAATTTCCAATCGACTGAGCCTTTTTTTGAATTTCTACGACAACGCTTTCTATAAAAACCTTATATGCCCCCAGGGCATAACTTACAACCCTTGCACTGAGAGCTCTGATGGGGTTATCATCCTAAAAGACCTAATTTCCAGAACTTTCGACTACGTTGAACAAAATGGATATCTCAAATTTTTGATTGGATGTGTTTTGGGAAATGGTGGGCGTGAGAGGGGGGTTAATTGCCCATCAATCACTTACGACTATTAAAAGGGCACTAGCTCTTTCAATTTCCAATCGAATGAGCCCTTTTTTCAAGTTTCTACGACAAAGATTTCAATAAAAACTTATATGCCCCCAGGGTATAACTTTTAACCCTTGCCCTGAAGACTGTGGGGGGAGTGTCCTAATCAAAGGTATAATTTCCTGAACTTTAAACTGCGTGGAACAAAATGGCTATCTCAAAATTTTGATTGGATGTTTTTTGGGAAATGGTGGGCTTGGAAGGGGTGTTAGTTGCCTTCCAATCTCTTTTGACTATTAAAAAGGGCACTAGCCATTTCAATTTCAAATCGAATGAGCCATTTTTGAAGTTTCTACGACAACGCGTACTATAAAAAACTTATATGCCCCAAGGGCATAACATACAACCCTTGCCCTGAGGACTGCGGGGGGGGGGGGGGGGGGTCGTCATTCTCAAAGACCTAATTTCCAGAACTTTCAACTAAGTTGAACAAAATGGCTATCTTAAAATTTTTATTGGATGTGTTTGGGGGAATGATGGGCGTGGGAGGGGGGGGGCTAGTTGACCTTCAATCGCTTTCGAGTATAAAAAGGGCACTAGCCCTTTGAATTTCCAATCGAATGAGCCTTTTTTTTGAATTTCTACGACAACGCTTTCTATAAAAACCTTATATGCCCCCAAGGCATAACTTACAACCCTTGCCCTGAGGACTGAGGCGGAGTGTCCTCCTCAAAAACATAATTTATATCTGGAAATCAACTACGCTGAACAAAATTGTTATCTAATAATTTTGATTGGATGTGTTTGGGGAAAAGATGGGCGTGAGAGGGGGGTTAGTTGCCCTTAAATCACTTTGGACTATTAAAAAGGGCACTAGACCTTTGAATTTCCAATCGAATGAGCCCTTTTTCAAGTTTCTACGACATAGATTTCAATAAAAACTTATAAGCCCCCAGGGCATAACTTATAACCCTTGCCATGAAGACTGTGGGGGAGTGTTCTAATCAAAGGTATAATTTCCTGAACTTTAAACTGCGTGGAACAAAATGGCTATCTCAAAATTTTGATTGGATGTTTTTTGGGAAATGGTGGGCTTGGAAGGGGTGTTAGTTGCCTTCCAATCACTTTTGACTATTAAAAAGGGCACTAGCCATTTCAATTTCAAATCGAATGAGCCTTTTTTGAAGTTTCTACGACAACGCGTACTATAAAAAACTTATACGCCCCAAGGGCATAGCATACAACCCTTGCCCTGAGGGCTGCGGGGGGGGGGGGTCGTCATTCTCAAAGACCTAACTTCCAGAACTTTCAACTACGTTGAACAAAATGGCTGTCTTAAAATTTTTATTGGATGTGTTTGGGGGAATGATGGGCGTGGGAGGGGGGGGGGGGCTAGTTGACCTCCAATCGCTTTCGAGTATAAAAAGGGCACTAGCCTTTGAATTTCCAATCGAATGAGCCTTTTTTTGAATTTCTACGACAACGCTTTCTATAAAAAACCTTATATGCCCCCAAGGCATAACTTGCAACCCTTGCCCTGAGGACTGTGGCGGAGTGTCCTCCTCAAAAACATAATTTATATCTGGAAATCAACTACACTGAACAAAATTGTTATCTAATAATTTTGATTGGATGTGTTTGGGGAAAAGATGGGCGTGAGAGGTGGGTTAGTTGCCCTCCAATCACTTTCGACTATTAAAAAGGGCACTAGCCCTTTGAATTTCCAATCGAATGAGCCCTTTTTCAAGTTTCTACGGCATAGATTTCAATAAAAACTTATAAGCCCCCAGGGCATAACTTATAACCCTTGCCATGAAGACTGTGGGGGGAGTGTTCTAATCAAAGGTATGATTTCCTGAACTTTAAACTGCGTGGAACAAAATTGCTGTCTCAAAATTTTGATTGGATGTTTTTGGGGAAATGGTGGGCTTGGAAGGGGTGTTAGTTGCCTTCCAATCATTTTTGACTATTAAAAAGGGCACTAGCCATTTCAATTTCCAATCGAATGAGCCATTTTTGAAGTTTCTACGACAACGCGTACTATAAAAAGCTTATATGCCCCAAGGGCATAACATACGACCCTTGCCCTGAGGGCTGCGGGGGGGGGGGGGTCGTCATTCTCAAAGACCTAATTTCCAGAACTTTCAACTACGTTGAACAAAATGGCTATCTTAAAATTTTGATTGGATGTGTTTGGGGGAAAGATGGGCGTGGGGGGGGGGGCTAGTTGCCCTCCAATCACTTTCGACTATTAAAAAGGGCACTAACCCTTTGAATTTCCAATCGAATGAGCCTTTTTTGAATTTCTACGACAACGCTTTATATAAAAACCTTATATGCCCCCAAGGCATAACTTACAACCCTTGCACTGAGAGCTCTGATGGGTTTATCATCCTAAAAGACCTAATTTCCAGAACTTTCGACTACGTTGAACAAAATGGATATCTCAAATTTTTGATTGGATGTGTTTTGGGAAATGGTGGGCGTGAGAGGGGGGTTAATTGCCCTTCAATCACTTACGACTATTAGAAGGGCACTAGTAGTAACTAAGGGCAAGAGTTCGTTCTTTACTATAGCAACCAGGATGACGTCAGTTACAGCTTGGGTTTCGTTTTATGCTATATCATTACAAACAGGAAAAAGCCTACAGCTTTTTCTTCTTTGAAATAGTAAGAGACGAACCTCAAACAATCAAGTAGCTAACTAAGTCCAATGTATGCAGTGAAATGTTATTCCAATAATCGTCTTTTAATGGGATCGACGTAACGAGTCACTTCAAGCACAGGAAAACCAAACTAATTTTAAAATTTTTAGGTAGTTTTCTAGTTTGAATTAGGAAATAAAAATTATTGCTCAGACACCGTAAATATATTTGCAGTTTGCAGTTAAATAAAATTATTTTATTTAAAATTTTCAGGAATTATTCTAGTTTCAGTTGAAGAATCAGATTCTCTTTGCGTCAAGTAGTTAGAATCTAACAAAAACAAAAACTAATTTTAAGATTCTTAGGTTCTTTTCTGGTTTGAATCAAAAATATAAAATTATTGCTAAAACATCTTAAATAATTTTGCAGTTTGTAGCTAAATAAAATTGTTTTATTTAAAATTTTCAGGAAGTAATCTAGTTTCAGTTGACAAATCAGTTTTTTTTATAAGACTCTAAAAGAGTTAGATTTTTTACTAAAACCCTAAAAGAATTACTGCATTTTACATAAATATATCTACATGCTTTTTATAATGTTAAAAATACTATTTCTATTTTCGTTTGCAATAGGATGTTAATAACATTAGCTACTACAGGTATATCTGATGATTCGATGAATCCGTTGATTCTTGATGTTATATATATATAAAAAAAACATATTGACAAACACCATTTATATTGAACTATATCGATTCTATATGTAAAATTTTAATGCTATATTATTTTCAAGGATATCAAAAAGAATTTGACATAATTCAATATCCGTCGGATAGAGCTTGCAGATATCAGGGTGACATTGCCAAGTAACCTGCTGCCCAATTTTTGGTTTTGAATGTTTACTCAGATTGTTATAGGTG
This sequence comes from Artemia sinica, assembly GCA_027921565.1. Taxonomy (NCBI): domain Eukaryota; kingdom Metazoa; phylum Arthropoda; class Branchiopoda; order Anostraca; family Artemiidae; genus Artemia; species Artemia sinica. The sequence goes on from CM051256.1 coordinate 68,871,976, forward strand.
ACTTCAGCCATCATAATTTCCTTGTCAGATCTAGATTCAGAGCATTTTTCAATAGTTGTCTCGTACTTTTCAGGACAGTTTGTTCTACTACACAGAGAATTTTTTGCCAAATATTCAGTAGAACTAAAAGAACTGTTTAAAACACAGTTAGAAATGCTTTTTTCTTGAGTCGGTGTTCCAGGAATTTGTTCTAAATCATTAGTCTTAAAAACACATATACTAATAACCCTAACAGACTCGTTTTCGCCATAATTGAAAAACATTGCTTTTCCTTCGCTGTTGATAGGTATGCTTGTATATATATTTTTATTGCTGCTACATAAACTGCAATTGCTCCTTCCAAAATTAATATACGAATTTTCTAAGAAGTACGCCTCCGTATATTCACTGTGTTGTCGAACATTTTCCATTGCATCTATAAACTGTTCCGCAGTTGCCAATCCATACCTTGGAAGCTTTTCATTAAACTGACAACATTTCTTTTGGATATTACTATGAAGCTTTGCCAAAGCATTTCTAGCCGACTTTTCAACAGCATCCGCTCTTTAAAAGAGAATTTTAATCTGTAATTTTGAATACTTTTCGTGATCCTGGTAAAACATGCGTAAAATGTTTCTCAATTTACGAAGATCAGCCTGCATTTTTGCCATCTTCTTGTATTTCTGAATGTAATTTTTCCCTTTGTCCTTATGCGTTCTTCGGTACAACCTCGCAGAGAATTTAATTTTTTCATTATAGATTTTATCACCCCAGTATCTACCCATTATTCTGGTAGCAACTTTTTTCTTATATATTTTTCGGTAATCTTCATCATTTTGATAACGCTCCTCGATCTTTTGTTTGGCTGTCTCAATTTTTACTTCTCGATACACCTGGACGGTTGAACACCTTTGCTTTTAGTTTTTCTTATATTTGATGCGGTAATCTTCATCATTGTGATAACTCTCCTTGAAATTTTGTTTGGCTGTCTCAATTTTTGCATGTCTATAATCTTCATCATTTTGATAACACATCTTGCTGTTTTGTTTTGCTCTCTCAATTATTACTTCTTGATACGCCTGGTCGGTTGAATACCTTTGCTTTTTCTTTTCAAGTTACTATCTCTGTTGTCTGTGTAGTACTGTTTTTTTAACTTGCGTGCAGCTTGCTTTGATCTAACCATTATCTAATTAACGAATGAAACCATTTACATCTTTGTCGTTCTTAAGTAGTAATTATGACGTCACGGCATAATGATTTTATTGACGTCATGGCGCCATGATATTATTTCATGACGTCTTCAGAAACCACAATATAATTTCGTGTTTTTCTATTCACGTCATAGCTCTAATATAAAACTATGATGACATTCATTATTTATCTAGTAGGGTTTCAGACAAGGTAGTTCTAATGATGTACTTTTGTTTTGATCTTACTCTATTTTTAGGAGTTTTGGGTTTTTATATTTCTTAGCATTGGACTGATCGCCTCTTACTAGGTTGCTAGCTACTGCTGCAACCCAATTTCACATATATATTATTTATGAGAGGCAGCCTGGCCGAGTAGTCCAAGGCACTGGTGTTAGCCACCAGTCTCTTCGGAGGCGTGGGTTCAAATCTTACCGCTGGTATACGATTGTGTTTGAAAGACTGCAGTGTGAAAAGACATCAAAAATGCAATTTTTGGTGGAAAAATTTATTCTCTTTTAGAAATAATTTATTTTAGTTACTATAGATTTTTAACCCAATTAATTTCCTTTAAAATGAGCTATTGAACAACTCTCTACGATGTTCCAGTGCCAAGCTATCTCTGGATACAAAAGAAAAGAGAAAAAAAGTATCCCGTTTAGGCAGAATGTTGTAGTAGCTGCCACTTTTCTTGATTTTCAAGCCAATATATTTCCCTTGCTGTTCAAGCCAAGGGACTGAAAGTTTCCTTTACAGGGGTTTCGGACAAGGCGGTTCTAATGGTGTACTTTTTGTTTTGATCTGACTCCTTTTTTAGGAGCTATGGGTTTTTATATTTCTTAACATTGGACGTGATCGTCTCTTACTAGGTTGCTAGCTACCGCTGCAACCCGGATTTACTAACCTATACTATAGTTAAGTTGCCTATATAATTTAGTATAGGCAAGAGGTCGTTCTTTATTATAAAACTATTAATGAAACAGTTCAAGACAGGAAAATGTGGAGCTAGTGTCCTTAGAGAACGCAAATAGCTCTGACATCCCTCATTTGGGCTACAGTATAACGAATGCCCATTCTTTCTTGCGTCCCTGTAATTGATTTCACAATAATCCAAGCCGCCAAGGTAGAAATTAACCACTTTGTCAGTTGAAAATTTTAATGCTATATTATTTTCAAGGATATCAAAAAGAATTTGACATAATTCAATATCCGTCGGATAGAGCTTGCAGATATCAGGGTGACATTGCCAAGTAACCTGCTGCCCAATTTTTGGTTTTGAATGTTTACTCAGATTGTTATAGGTGACTTAAGCCATCATAATTTCCTTGTCAGATCTAGTTTTAGAGCATTTTTCAATAGTTGTCTCGTACTTTTCAGGACAGTTTGTTCTACTACACAGAGAATTTTTTGCCAAATATTCAGTAGAACTAAAAGAACTGTTTAAAACACAGTTAGAAATGCTTTTTTCTTGAGTCGGTGTTCCAGGAATTTGTTCTAAATCATTAGTCTTACAAACACATTTACTAATAACCCTAACAGGCTCATTTTCGCCATAATTGAAAAACATTGCTTTTCCTTCGCTGTTGATAGGTATGCTTGTATATATATTTTTATTGCTGCTACATAAACTGCAATTGCTCCTTCCAAAATTAATGTACGAATTTTCTAAGAAGTACGCCTCCGTATATTCACTGTGTTGTCGAACATTTTCCATTGCATCTATAAACTGTTCCGCAGTTGCCAATCCATACCTTGGAAGCTTTTCGTTAAACTGACAACATTTCTTTTGGATATTACTATGAAGCTTTGCCAAAGAATTTCTAGCCGACTTTTCAACAGCATCCGCTCTTTCTAAGAGAATTTTAATCTGTAATTTTGAATACTTTTCGTGATCCCGATAAAACATGCGTAAAATGTTTCTCAATTTACAAAGATCAGCCTGCATTTTTGCCATCTTCTTGTATTTCTGAATGTAATTTTTCCCTTTGTCCTTATGCGTTCTTCGGTACAACCTCGCAGAGAATTTAATTTTTTCATTATAGATTTTGTCACCCCAGTAACGCTCCTTGATCTTTTGTTTGGCTGTCTCAAGTTTTGCTTCTCGATACACCTGGACGGTTGAATACCTTTGCTTTTGGTTTTCTTATATTTGATGCGGTAATCTTCATCATTGTGATAATTCTCCTTGAACTTTTGTTTGGCTGTCTCAATTTTTGCATGTCTATAATCTTCATCATTGTGATAACACATCTTGCTGTTTTGTTTTGCTCTCTCATTTATTACTTCTCGATACGCCTGGTCGGTTGAATACCTTTGTTTTGCTCTCTCAATTATTGCTTCTCGACACGCCTGGTCGGTTGAATACCTTTGTTTTACTCTCTCAATTATTACTTCTCGTAACGCCTGATCGGTTGAATACCTTTGTTTTGCTCTCTCAATTTCACTTCTCGATGCGCCTGGTCGGTTGAATATTTTTGCTTTTCTCTTTTCAAGATACTATCTCTGTTGTTTGTGTAGTACTGTTTTTTCAAATTGCGTATAGCTTGCTTCGATCTAACCATTATTCTAATCAAGACTGAGAGAATTTACATCTTTGTCGTTCTTAAGTAGTAATTATGACGTCACGGCTTAATGATTTTATTGACGTCATGGCGCAAAGATATTATTTCATGACGTCATCAGAAACAACAATATAATTTCGTGTTTTTCTATTCACGTCATAGCTCTAATATAAAGCTATGACGACATTCATTATTTATCTAGTAGGGTTTCAGACAAGGTAGTTCTAATGATGTACTTTCGTTTTGATCTTACTCTATTCTTAGGAGTTTTGTTATATTTCTTAGCATGGGACTGATCGTCTCTTACTAGGTTGCTAGCTACTGCTGCAACCCAAATTCACATATATATTTATTTATGAGAGGCAGCCTGGCCGAGTGGTCCAAGACACTGGTGTTAGCCACCAGTCTCTTCGGAGGCGTGGGTTCAAATCTTACCGCTGGTATACGATTATGTTTGAAAGACTGCAGTGTGAAAAGACATCAAAAATGCAGTTTTTGGTGGAAAAATTTATTCTCTTTTAGAAATAATTTATTTTAGTTACTATAGATTTTTAACCCAATTAATTTCCTTTAAAATGAGCTATTGAACAACCCTCTACGATGTTCCAGTGCCAAGCTATCTGTGGAAAAGAAAAAAAAGAAAAGATAAAAAAATATCCCGTTTGGGGAGAATAACGTGGTTAAAGTCAATTTTCTTGATTTTCAAGCCAATATATTTCCCTTGCTGTTCAAGCCAAGGGACAGAAAGTTTCCTATACAGGGTTTTCGGACAAGGCGGTTCTAATGGTGTACTTTTTGTTTTGACCTGACTCCTTTGTTAGGAACTATGGGTTTTTATATTTCTTAAGATTGGACGTGATCGTCTCTTACTAGGTTGCTAGCTACCGCTGCAACCCGGAAAAAGGTTTTTAACCCCATTAATTTTTTTTAAAATGAACCATTGAACAACTCTCTACGATGTTCCAGTCCCAAGCTATCTGTTGAATTTCTAACCTATACTATAATTAAGTGGTGTATAAAATTTAGTATAGGCAAAAGGTCGTTCTTTATTAAATTGATCTTTTGTCTAGCCTGATCAATTCTTGCTTTCTCTGTAATCTTTATCATTATCATACCGTTCCTTGCTCTTTTGTCTAGCCTGCTCAATTGTTGCTTCTCTGTAATCTTCAGCATTACCATACCGTTCCTTGATCTTTTGTTTGGCTGTCTCAATTTTTGCATGTCTATAATCTTCATCATTGTGATAACACATCTTGCTGTTTTGTTTTGCTCTCTCAATTATTACTTCTCGATACGCCTGTTCGGTTGAATACCTTTGCTTTTTTTTCAAGTTACTATCTCTGTTGTTTGTGTAGTACTGTTTTTTCAACTTGCGTATAGCTTGCTTTGATCTAACCATTATCTAATCAAGAATGAGAGAATTTACATCTTTGTCGTTCTTAAGTAGTAATTATGACGTCACGGCGTAATGATTTTATTGACGTCATGGCGCAATGGTATTATTTCAAGACGTCTTCAGAAACAACAATATATTTTCGTGTTTTTCTATTCACGTCATAGCTCTAATATAAAACTATGATGCCATTCATTATTTATCTAGTAGGGTTTCAGACAAGGTAGTTCTAATGTTATACTTTTGTTTTGATCTGACTCTATTCTTAGGAGTTTTGGGTTTTTATATTTCTTAGCATTGGACTGATCGTCTCTTACTAGGTTGCTAGCTACTGCTGCAACCCAAATTCACATATATATTTATTTATGAGAGGCAGCCTGGCCGAGTGGTCCAAGGCACTGGTGTTAGCCACCAGTCTCTTCGGAGGCGTGGGTTCAAATCTTACCGCTGGTATGCGATTATGTTTGAAAGACTGCAGTGTGAAAAGACATCGAAAATGCAATTTTTGGTGGAAAAATTTATTCTCTTTTAGAAATAATTTATTTTAGTTACTATAGATTTTTAACCCAATTAATTTCCTTTAAAATGAGCTATTGAACAACCCTCTACGATGTTCCAGTGCAAAGCTATCTCTGGATACAAAAGAAAAAAGAAAAAAAAAAGAAAAAAATATCCCGTTTAGGCAGAATGTTGTAGTAGCTGCCACTTTTCTTGATTTTCAAGCCAATATATTTCCCTTGCTGTTCAAGCCAAGGGACAGAAAGTTTCCTATACAGGGGTTTCGGACAAGGCGGTTCTAATGGTGTACTTTTTGTTTTGATCTGACTCCTCTGTTAGGAACTATGGGTTTTTATATTTCTTAACATTGGACGTGATCGTCTCTTACTAGGTTGCTAGCTACCGCTGCAACCCAGATTGCAGCTACAGCTGTAATTATGATACTATAACAACATCACACACATACACACCTTTCAGTTACTTTAGGCTACAGTTCGTTCTTTATTGTAATTACAAACAGGAAAAAGCCTACGGCTTTTTCTTCTTTGGAATAGTAAGAGACGATCCTTAAATAATCAGACAGCTAACTAGGTTAATAATTTGTTCTTTAACATAAACTTCATTAATCGGATACTTTAATATATCCTATATGGTGTAGAGGTCGGGATAGCTCTCACCCAGGTGGCTTGAGTTCAATTTCCGTATGGGAAATTTTTACTTATGATGATTTATTAAGGAACTTAATTAAAATCTCTTAATTTAATAAAAATATTTTGTTTTAATTACAGAAGGTTTTTAACCCCATTAATTTCCTTTAAAATGAGCCATTGAATAACTCTCTACGATGTTCCAGTGCGAAGCTATCTGTTGAATTACTAACCTATACTATAATTAAGTGGTTTATAAAATTTAGTATAGGCAATAGGTCGTTCTTTATTATAAAAATACAAACAGGAAAAAACCTACGGCTTTTTCTTCTTTTAAATAGTAAGAGACGAAACTCAAAAAATCAAGAAGCTAACTAAGTCCAATGTATGGAATGGTTTGTTATTTCAGTGATTTACTAACCTATACTATAGTTAAGTGGCCTATATAATTTAGTATAGGCAAGAGGTCTTTCTTTATTATAACTTGCTCTTTTGTCTAGCTTGCTCAATTGTTGCTGCTCAATTGTTGCTTCTCTATAAAGTTTATCATTGTGATAACGCTCCTTGATCTTTTGTCTAGCCTGCTCAATTGTTGCTTCTCTATAAAGTTTATCATTGTGATAACGCTCCTTGATCTTTTGTCTAGCCTGATCAATTCTTGCTTCTCTGTAATCTTTATCATTATCATACCGTTCCTTGCTCTTTTGTCTAGCCTGCTCAATTGTTGCTTCTCTGTAATCTTCATCATTACCATACCGTTCCTTGATCTTTTGTTTGGCTGTCTCAATTTTTGCATGTCTATAATCTTCATCATTGTGATAACACATCTTGCTGTTTTGTTTTGCTCTCTCAATTATTACTTCTCGATACGCCTGGTCGGTTGAATACCTTTGCTTTTTTCTTTTCAAGTTACTATCTCTGTTGTTTGTGTTGTACTGTTTTTTCAACTTGCGTATAGCTTGCTTTGATCTAACCATTATCTAATCAAGAATAAGAGAATTTACATCTTTGTCGTTCTTAAGTAGTAATGTAATTTTAAAAATAATTTATTTTATAATTAAAAAAGGTGTTTAACCCCATTAATTTTCTTTAAAATGAGCCATTAAACAACTCTCTACGATGTTCCATTGCCAAGCTATCTGTGGAATTACTAACCTATACTATAATTAAGTGGCGTATAAAATTTAGTATAGGCAAAAGGTCGTTCTTTATTATAATTTTTATATTTCTTAACATTGGACGTGATCGTCTCTTACTAGGTTGCTAGCTACCGCTGCAACCCGGATCTTAAGGAACATAATTAAAATTTCTTAATGTAATAAAAATAATTTGTTTTAATTACAAGAAGTTTTTATCCCCATTAATTTTCTTTAAAATGCGCCATTGAACAACTCTCTTTTCATTATCAGATATTTTCATTTTCAGGTATTTTTCTGGTTTGAATCAAACAATTAAAATTATTGCATTGACATCATAAATATTTTTGCAGTTTACAGTTAAATAAAACTATTTTATTTTAATTATCAGGAATTATTCTAGTTTCAGTTGACAAATAAATTTTTTGTTAAAACTTCCCAAAAATTGCTGCATTTTACATAACAATGGATAATTATATAAAAAAACGTATTGACAAACACCATTTATGATAAACTATATCGGTCCTTTATGAAAATTACTAACCTATACTATAATTAAGCGGCGTATAAAATTTAGTATAGGCAAGAGGTCGTTCTTTATTATAATACTTGGTTGCTAGCTACCGCTGCAACCCGGATTTTCAAAATTAAATTAGTTACTATCGCCTAGAGTTAGTTCCTTACCATATTGTAAGAATTTGTTTTATAAGAAATGAGCCATTACACAGCTCTTTATTATGACCATGAACCGTTTGATTTAATACTTAAGTTACTGTGGGTTAGAGTTCGTTCCTTATTATAACTTAACATTGGACGTGATCGTCTCTTACTAGGTTGCTAGCTACCAATGCAACCCGGACTATGTCCCGTGGTTTGTTCTTTACTAGGCTTCAGCTATATCCAGGGATCGATCTTTTATGTACTACTGCTAGCTACCGCTGCAACCCGGATATCCGTTGAAACTTACATATTCCACAATTATAATGAAATGTTATTCCAATGATCGTCTTTTAATGTAAAAAAAACGATTGTATTTCAAAGATTATTTGTTTTAGTTACAAAAAATTTTCAACCTCATTAATTTCCTTTAAAATGAGCCATTGAACAACTCTCTACGATGTTCCAGTGCCAAGCTATCTGTGTAATTACTATTTTATACTATAATTAAGTGGCGTATAAAATTTAGTATAGGCAAGAGGTCGTTCTTTATTATATATTTCAGTGATCGTCTTTTAATGTAAAAAAAAATATATATACTGTAATCTTAACTATAGTAAAGTTGCGTATGCAAGTTAGTATAGGGAAGAGTTTGATCTTTATTATACTGGAAACAAAGAAAAGAGAAAAAAATATCCCGTTAAGGCGGAATGTTGTAGTAGCTGCCACTTTTCTTGATTTTTTAGTACTGATTTTTTAACTTGCGTGTAGCTTGCTTTGATCTAACCATTATGTATTCATGAATGAGACCATTTACAGTTTTGACGTTTCTTATATAATAATTATGACGTCACTGCATCAAAAATGCAGTTTTTGGTGGAAAAATTTATTCTCTTTTAGAAATAATTTATTTTAGTTACTATAGATTTTTAACCCAATTAATTTCCTTTAAAATGCGCTATTGAACAACCCTTTACGATGTTCCAGTGCCAAGCTATCTGTGGAAAAGAAAAAAGAAAAAAAAAGAAAAAAATATCCCGTTTGGGGAGAATAACGTGGTAAAAGTCTATTTTCTTGATTTTCAAGCCAATATATTTTCTTTGTTATTCAAGCCAAAGGGCGGTAAGTTTCCTTTATGGAGGATTTGGACAAGGCGGTTCTAATGGTGTACTTTTTGTTTTGATCTGACTCTTTTTTTAGGAGCTACGGGTTTTTATATTTCTTAACATTGGAGGTGATCGTCTCTTACTAGGTTGCTAGCTACCGCTGCAACCCGGATTACGGCTTTTTCCTGTTTGTAATAGTAAGAGACGAACCAAAAGTAACTACCCCTGTAACCACCATATATCAGTTACTATGCATGAGCGATCGTTCTTTACTGTAAATGTAACTACACCTGGAACCACCATATAATCAGTTAGTATGGGAGAGAGATCGTTCTTTACTGTACTACTGCTGCAACCCAAATTCACATATATATTTATTTATGAGAGGCAGCCTGGCCGAGTGGTCCAAGGCACTGGTGTTAGCCACCAGTCTCTTCAGAGGCGTGGGTTCAATTCTTACCGCTGGTATACGATTATGTTTGAAAGACTGCAGTGTGAAAAGACATCAAAAATGCAGTTTTTGGTGGAAAAATTTATTCTCTTTTAGAAATAATTTATTTTAGTTACTATAGATTTTTAACCCAATTAATTTCCTTTAAAATGCGCTATTGAACAACCCTTTACGATGTTCCAGTGCCAAGCTATCTGTGGAAAAGAAAAAAGAAAAAAAAAAAGAAAAAAATATCCCGTTTAGGCAGAATGTTGTAGTAGCTGCCACTTTTCTTGATTTTCAAGCCAATATATTTCCCTTGCTGTTCAAGCCAAGGGACAGAAATTTTACTATGCAGGGGTTTCGGACAAGGCGGTTCTAATGGTGTACTTTTTGTTTTGATCTGACTCTTTTTTTAAGAACTATGGGTTTTTATATTTCTTAACATTGGAGGTGATCGTCTCTTACTAGGTTGCTAGCTACCGCTGCAACCCGGATTATGACGTCACGGCGTAATGATTTTATTGACGTCATGGCGCAATGGTATTATTTCATGACGTCTTCAGAAACAACAATATATTTTCGTGTTTTTCTATTCACGTCATAGCTCTAATATAAAACTACGATGCCATTCATTATTTATCTAGTAGGGTTTCAGACAAGGTAGTTCTAATGATATACTTTTGTTTTGATATGACTCTATTTTTAGGAGTTTTGGGTTTTTATATTTCTTAGCATTGGACTGATCGTCTCTTACTAGGTTGCTAGCTACTGCTGCAACCCAAATTCACGTATATATTTATTTATGAGAGGCAGCCTGGCCGAGTGGTCCAAGGCACTGGTGTTAGCCACCAGTCTCTTCGGAGGCGTGGGTTCAAAATCTTACCGCTGGTATGCGATTATGTTTGAAAGACTGCAGTGTGAAAAGACATCTAAAATGCAGTTTTTGGTGGAAAAATTTATTCTCTTTTAGAAATAATTTATTTTAGTTACTATAGATTTTTAACACAATTAATTTCCTTTAAAATGAGCTATTGAACAACCCTCTACGATGTTCCAGTGCCAAGCTATCTCTGGATACAAAAGAAAAAAAGAAAAAAAAAGAAAAAAATATCCCGTTTAGGCAGAATGTTGTAGTAGCTGCCACTTTTCTTGATTTTCAAGCCAATATATTTCCCTTGCTGTTCAAGCCAAGGGACAGAAAGTTTCCTATACAGGGTTTTCGGACAAGGCGGTTCTAATGGTGTACTTTTTGTTTTGATCTGACTCCTTTGTTAGGAACTATGGGTTTTTATATTTTTAACATTGGACGTGATCGTCTCTTACTAGGTTGCTAGCTACCGCTGCAACCCGGATGATGGAAATTACATAATCCCTATTTATGTTTCAGTTAACATGGGCTAAGTGTCGTTCTTTATTGTAAAACTTTTAATATGTTGAATTAAAAGCACTATCTTTTCAATTTAAAATTAAAAAAAAAACTTGTTTATTTACATTCTAGCTAAAATAATGAAGATAATATGAATGAACCACAGGGTTCAGTTTCTTTGGACTTGAGTTCGTTTTTTAACTATAAATACAAACAGGAAAAAGCCTACGGCTTTTTCTTCTTTTAAGTAGTAAGAGACGAAACTCAAACAATCAAGTAGCTAACTAAGTCCAATGTATGGAATGGTTTGTTATTTCAGTGATTTGCTAACCTATACTATAGTTAAGTGGCCTATATAATTTAGTATAGGCAAGAGGTCGTTCTTTATTATAATCAATGTACGAGCCCTCGACTTTTAGTAGATTAATAAGTTGTATAATCTTACATTTTGATACTGCCTTATATACGCTATTAATGAAACAGTTCAAGACAGGAAAATGTGGAGCTAGTGCCCTTAGAGAACGCAAATAGCTCTGACATCCCTCATTTGGGCTACAGTATAACGAATGCCCATGCTTTCTTGTGTCCCTGTAATTGATTTCACAATAATCCAAGCCGCCAAGGTAGAAATTAACCACTTTGTCAGTTGAAAACTTTAATGCTATATTATTTTCAAGGATATCAAAAAGAATTTGACATAATTCAATATCCGTCGGATAGAGCTTGCAGATATCAGGGTGACATTGCCAAGTAACCTGCTGCCCAATTTTTGGTTTTGAATGTTTACTCAGATTGTTATAGGTGACTTCAGCCATCATAATTTCCTTGTCAGATCTAGTTTTAGAGCATTTTTCAATAGTTGTCTCGTACTTTTCAGGACAGTTTGTTCTACTACACAGAGAATTTTTTGCCAAATATTCAGTAGAACTAAACGAACTGTTTAAAACAGAGTTAGAAATGCTTTTTTCTTGAGTCGGTGTTCCAGGAATTTGTTCTAAATCATTAGTCTTACAAACACATTTACTAATAACCCTAACAGGCTCGTTTTCGCCATAATTGAAAAACATTGCTTTTCCTTCGCTGTTGATAGGTATGCTTGTATATATATTTTTATTGCTGCTACATAAACTGCAATTGCTCCTTCCAAAATTAATATACGAATTTTCTAAGAAGTACGCCTCCTTATATTCACTGTGTTGTCGAACATTTTCCATTGCATCTATAAACTGTTCCGCAATTGCCAATCCATACCTTGGAAGCTTTTCGTTAAACTGACAACATTTCTTTTGGATATTACTATGAAGCTTTGCCAAGGAATTTCTAGCCGACTTTTCAACAGCATCCGCTCTTTCAAAGAGAACTTTAATCTGTAATTTTGAATACTTTTTGTGATCCCGATAAAACATGCGTAAAATGTTTCTCAATTTACAAAGATCAGCCTGCATTTTTGCCATCTTCTTGTATTTCTGAATTTAATTTTTCCCTTTGTCCTTATGCGTTCTTCGGTACAACCTCGCAGAGAATTTAATTTTTTCATTATAGATTTTGTCACCCCAGTAACGCTCCTTGATCTTTTGTTTGGCTGTCTCAATTTTTGCATGTCTATAATCTTCATCATTGTGATAACACATCTTGCTGTTTTGTTTGATTGCTCTCTCAATTATTACTTCTCGATACGCCTGGTCGGTTGAATACCTTTGTTTTGCTCTCTCAATTTTTACTTCTCGATGCGCCTGGTCGGTTGAATACCTTTGTTTTGCTCTCTCAATTATTACTTCTCGATACGCCTGGTCGGTTGAATACCTTTGTTTTGCTCTCTCAATTATTACTTCTCGATACGCCTGGTCGGTTGAATACCTTTGCTTTTTTCTTTTCAAGATACTATCTCTGTTGTTTGTGTAGTACTGTTTTTTCAAATTGCGTATAGCTTGCTTCGATCTAACCATTATTCTAATCAAGAATTTACATCTGTGTCGTTCTTAAGTAGTAATTATGACGTCACGGCGTAATGATTTTATTGACGTCAAGGCGCAATGATATTATTTCATGACGTCATCTGAAACAACAATATAATTTCGTGTTTTTCTATTCACTTCATAGCTCTAATATAAAGCTACGACATTCATTATTTATCTAGTAGGGTTTCAGACAAGGTAGTTCTAATGATGTACTTTTGTTTTGATCTTACTCTATTTTTAGGACTTTTGTTATATTTCTTAGCATTGGACTGATCGTCTCTTACTAGGTTGCTAGCTACTGCTGCAACCCAAATTCACATATATATTTATTTATGAGAGGCAGCCTGGCCGAGTGGTCCAAGACACTGGTGTTAGCCACCAGTCTCTTCGGAGGCGTGGGTTCAAATCTTACCGCTGGTATACGATTATGTTTGAAAGACTGCAGTGTGAAAAGACATCAAAAATGCAGTTTTTTTTTATTTCTTAACATTGGACGTGATCGTCTCTTACTAGGTTGCTAGCTACCGCTGCAACCCGGATTCTTTATTGTAATTAGAACATTCCAATTTACAGTATCGATCCTTTATGTAATAAATACCAGTCAAAACCAAATGTCAAATTTGTCTACACCCGATAAAATGGCGTAACAAGTCACTTTAAGCGAAAGAAAAACCAAACTAATTTTAAAATTTTCAGGTATTTTTCTGGATAACTAAATAAAAAAAACATGATGACAAAGACCATTTATGATGAACTATATCGGTCCTTTATATAAATTATAATGTTTGAAAGACTGCAGTGTGAAAAGACATCAAAAATGCAGTTTTTGGTGGAAAAATTTATTCTCTTTTAGAAATAATTTATTTTAGTTACTATAGATTTTTAACCCAATTAATTTCCTTTAAAATGAGCTATTGAACAACCCTCTACGATGTTCCAGTGCCAAGCTATCTGTGGAAAAGAAAAAGAAAAACGAAAAAAATATCCCGTTTGGGGAGAATAACGTGGTTAAAGTCAATTTTCTTGAATTTAAAGCCAATATATTTCCCTTGCTGTTCAAGCCAAGGGACAGAAAGTTTCCTATACAGGGGTTTCGGACAAGGCGGTTCTAATGGTGTTCTTTTTGTTTTCATCTGACTCCTTTGTTAGGAACTATGGGTTTTTATATTTCTTAACATTGGACGTGATCGTCTCTTACTAGGTTGCTAGCTACCGCTGCAACCCGGAAATGCTATAAAGGTCGTTAACACGAACTGATTGACAATACTGATGGTAAGAGTTCAGTCTTTAAGTTATCATATATTGTTAAAATTCTTTCTTAGATAAACGTTTCTTAGTGTAGTGGTTAGCAGTTATTCCTTTGAATCCTGCGATCTGAGTTCAAATCCTGGTGGTCGGTTTTTATGCAATGTAGCTTACATATACTACCATTTAAGTTTCTGCCGTAATTCTTTCTTTTCAAAATTAAATTAGCTACTATCGCCTAGAGTTAGTTCTTTACCTTATCGTAAGAATTTGTTTTATAATAATAATTAATTTTGTTAATTACAAAAGGTTTGTATATACAGCAGTTTCCTTTAAAATTAGCCTTTACACAGCTCTTTATTATGACCACGAACCGTTTGATTTCATACTTAAGTTACTATGGGTTACAGTTCGTTCCTTATTGTAAACCACTTAAATCCGGATTATGTAATAGGTTGCTAGCTACCACTGCAACCTAGATATTCTTATTTCTGCTACTATGGGCTAAGGTTCGTTCTTTCATGTAAAAATTCTTTATTATAACAACCAGGATGACGTCAGTTACAACTTGGGTTTCTTTTTATGCTATATCATTACAAACAGGAAAAAGCCTACGGCTTTTTCTTCTTTGAAATAGTAAGAGACGATCCTCAAGCAATCAAGTAGCTATCTAAGTCCAATGTATACAGTGGTATGTTATTCCAATGATCGTATTTTAATGTAATTTTCTTGATTTTCAAGCCAATATATTTTCCTTGCTGTTCAAGCCAAGGGACTGAAAGTTTCCTATACAGGGTTTTGGACAAGGCGGTTCTAGTGGCGTACTTTTTGTTTTGATCTGCCTCCTTTTTTAGGAACTATGAGTTTTTATATTTCGTAACATTGGACGTGATCGTCTCTTACTAGGTTGCTAGCTACCGCTGCAGCCCAGGCTAGGTTGCTAGCTACCGCTGCAACCCGGATAATTGACAAACACCATTTATGATGAGCTATATTCGTCCTTTATTTTACTAAACCTGGAACCACCATATATCAGTTAGGGTGGGAGAGAGATCGTTCTTTACTGTAAAACTTCATTAATCAGATGTTTTAACATATCCTATATGGTCTAGAGGTTGGGATGACTCTCAC
Source organism: Artemia sinica (assembly GCA_027921565.1). NCBI lineage: Eukaryota > Metazoa > Arthropoda > Branchiopoda > Anostraca > Artemiidae > Artemia > Artemia sinica. Next base: position 68,887,273 of record CM051256.1, read on the forward strand.
CCAGTTGGCTTGAGTGCAATTTCCGTATGGAAAATTTTTACTTATGATGATTTCTTAAGGAATACAATTAAAATAATCATCTATATAAATTTCTTTTATTACTTCATATACTATGGGCTACAGTTCGTTTCTTAATGTAATAAAAATAATTTTTTTTAATTACAAAAGGTTTTTAACCCCATTAATCTCCTTTAAAATGAGCCATTAAACAACTCTCTACGATGTTCCAGTGCCAAACTATCTGTGGAATTACTAACCTATACTATAATTAGGTGGCATATAAAACTTAGTATAGGCAAGAGGTCGTTCTTTATTATTAAACCTCAAAAACTTAAGTCTCTAGCTAAGTTCAATGTATGTAATGGTTTGTTATTGTAATGATCTTCTTTTAATGTAATTTCGTGAGAAAAATGATTCTATTTTAAAAATAATTTGTTTTTTAAATGCAACAGGTTTTTAACCCCATTAATCTCCTTTAAAATGAGCCATTAAACAACTCTCTACGATGTTCCAGTGCCAAACTATCTGTGGAATTACTAACTTATGCTATAATTAAGTAGCGTATAAAATTTAGTATAGGCAAGAGGTCGTTCTTTATTATAATAAGTTTTTCGTAAAAAATAATTAATTAAAAAAAAATTAAATACAAATAGCACTAGATCTAGAGATTTCCTTTAAAATGAGCCATTGAACAACTCTCTACGATGTTCCGGTGCCAAGCTATCTGTGGAAAAGAAGAAAGAAAGAAAAAAAAATATCCCGTTTGTGGAGAATAACGTGGTTGAAGTCAATTTTCTTGATTTTCAAGCCTATATATTTTCTTTGTTATTCAAGCCAAAGGGCGATAAGTTTCCTTTATAGGGGCTTCGGACAAGGCGGTTCTAATGGTGTACTTTTTGTTCTGATCTGACTCTTTTTTTAGGAGTTAGGGGTTTTTATATTTCTTAACATTGGACGTGATCGTCTCTTACTAGGTTGCTAGCTACCGCTGCAACCCGGATAATCTATACTATAATTAAGTGGCGTATAAAATTTAGTACAGGCAAGAGGTCTTTCTTTATTATTTTAACCCAATTAATTTCCTTTAGGATGAGCTATTGAACAACCCTCTACGATGTTCCGGTGCCAAGCTATCTGTGGAAAAGAAGAAAGAAAGAAAAAAAAATATCCCGTTTGGGGAGAATAACGTGGTTAAAGTCAATTTTCTTGATTTTCGAGCCAATATATTTCCCTTGCTGTTCAAGCCAAGGGACAGAAAGTTTACTATACAGGGGTTTCGGACAAGGTGGTTTTAATGGTGTACTTTTTGTTTTGATCTGACTCCTTTGTTAGGAACTATTGGTTCTTATGTTTCTTAACATTGGACGTGATCGTCTCTTACTAGTTTTCTAAGGAGTACTGGGTTTTTATATTTCTTAACATTGGACGTGATCATCTCTTACTAGGTTGCTATTATAATTAAATCCTAGCTAAAGTAAGGAAGATAATATGAATGAACCACAGGGTTCAGTTTCTTTGGGCTTGAGTCTGTTCTTTACTATAACTACCGATTGAACCCGGATTATAAATCACAAACAGGAAAAAGCCTACGGCTTTTTCTTCTTTGGAATAGTAAGAGACGATCCTCAAATAATCAGACAGCTAACTAGGTTGATAATCTGTTCTTTAACATAAACTTCATTAATCGGATATTTTAATATATCCTATATGGTTTAGAGGTTGGGATAGCTCTCAGACAGTTGGCTTGAGTTCAATTACCGTATGGTAAATTTTTACTTATGATGATTTCTTAAGAAATTATAATTAAAATTTCTTAATGTAATAAAAATAATTTGTTTTAAGTACAAAAGTTTTTTAACCCCATTAATTTCCTTTAAAATGAGCCATTGAACAACTCTCTACGATGTTCCAGTGCCAAGCTATCTGTTGAATTACTCTCCTATACTATAATTAAGTGGCGTATAAAATTTAGTATAGGCAAAGGGTCGTTCTTTATTATAAATTATAAAGCTCTCTATTATTTTCCTGTACCCAGCAAGCTGAGGAGGAAACAATGGAAAGAAAAAAGTTGCTGTATGTGGAGAATACTGTGGCTGCAGCCGTTTTGCTTGATTTTCAAGCTAATATATTTTCCTTGTTATTAAAGCCAAGGGACGGTAAGGTTGCTGTATAGAGGTTTTGGACAAGGCGGATCTAATAGTGTACTTCTTGTTTTGATCTGAATCTATATTCAGGAGTTACAGGTTACTTTAGTTTTTACTATGGGGCGCGATCGTTTCTTACTATGTTGCTAGCTACCGCTGCAACCCGGAAAAGATGAAACTTACATATTCTCCCTAAACTATCCCGTTTCTCTATGCAATACTCTTTTTTGATATTGTCTCAAAACGTATAATCTTTCATAATACATGTAAAGAAACCGTATTACAAACAGAAAAAAGCCTATGGCTTTTTCTTCTTTGGAATAGTAAGAGACGATCCTCAAAGAATGAGGTATCTAACTAAGTCCATAATTTGTTCTTTAACATAAACTTCATTAATCAGATATTATAATATATCCTACGTGGTCTAATGGTTAGGATAGCTGGCTCTCATCCAGTTAGCTCAAAGGAAATTTTTACCTATGATGATTTCTTAACGAATATAATTAAAATAATCATCTATATAATGATTCCTTTTATTACTCCAGTTACTACGGGCTACAGTTCATTCATTAATGTAACATAAAAAAATAAAGTTATTTCAGTTACCTCCTGGCTGAAATAATGATGATAATATGGATGAACCACAGGGTTCAGTTCCTGAGTCCTTGAGTTCGCTCTTAACTCTAATATATGTAATGAACTACATCGATCCTTAATGTAAATATAAAAAAAGCTAATTGACAAATAACATTTATGATGAACTATTTCGGTCCTTTATGTAAGTTGCTAGCCACCGCTGCAACCCGGATAATAAACTGATTACAAACAGGAAAAAGCCTACGGCTTTTTCTTCTTTGATATAGTAAGAGACAAACATCAAACAATCAAGTAGCTATTTAATTCCAATGTATGCATTGTTATTCCAATGATCGTCTTTTAATGTAATGTTGTTGAAGCCAAGAGACTGTAAGTTTTATTTTAAGGAGTTATGGGATATTGTAGTTCTTATATACGATGTTCCAGTGCCATGCTATCTGTTGAATCACTAACCTATACTATAATTAAGTGGCGTATAAAATTTAGTATAGGCAAGAGGTCGTTCTTTATTATATTGGTGGAAAAATTTATTCTCTTTTAGAAATAATTTATTTTAGTTACTATAGATTTTTAACCTAATTAATTTTCTTTAAAATGAGCTATTGAACAACCCTCTACGATGTTACAGTGCCAAGCTATCTCTGGATACAAAAGAAACGAGAAAAAAATATCCCGTTTAGGCAGAATGTTGTAATAGCTGCCACTTTTCTTGATTTTCAAGCCAATATATTTCCCTTGCTGTTCAAGCCAAGGGACAGAAAGTTTCCTATACAGGGGTTTCGGACAAGGTGGTTCTAATGATGTACTTTTTGTTTTGATCTGACTCCTTTTTTAGGAACTATGGGTTTTTATATTTCTTAACATTGGACGTGATCGTCTCTTACTAGGGTGCTAGCTACCGCTGCAACCCGGATTATGAATGAGAACATTTACAGTTCTGACGCTTCTTATATAGTAACTATGACGTCACGGCGTAATGATTTGATTTCATGACGTCAAGGCTTAATGGTATTATTTCATGACGTCTTCAGAAACAACAATATAATTTCGTGTATTTCTATTCACGTCATAGCTCTAATTTATCTAGTAGGGTTTCAGACAAGGTAGTTCTAATGATGTACTTTTGTTTTGATCTGACTGTATTTTTAGGAGTTTTGGGTTTTTATATTTCTTAGCATTGGACTGATCGTCTCTTGCTAGGTTGCTAGCTACTGCTGCAACCCAAATTATGAGAGGCAGCCTGGCCGAGTGGTCTAAGGCACTGGTGTTAGCCACCAGTCTCTTTGGAGGCGTGGGTTCAAATCTTACCGCTGGTATACGATTATGTTTGAAAGACTGCAGTGTTAAAAGACATCAAAAATGCAGTTTTTGGTGGAAAAATTTATTCTCTTTTAGAAATAATTTATTTTAGTTACTATAGATTTTTAACCCAATTAATTTCCTTTAAAATGAGCCATTGAACAACTCTCTACGATGTTCCAGTGCCAAGCTATCTCTGGATACAAAAGAAAAAAAAAAAGAAAAAAATATCCCGTTTAGGCAGAATGTTGTAGTAGCTGCCACTTTTCTTGATTTTCAAGCCAATATATTTCCCTTGCTGTTCAAGCCACGGGACAGAAAGTTTCCTATACAGGGGTTTCGGACAAGGCGGTTCTAATGGTGTACTTTTTGTTTTGATCTGACTCCTCTGTTAGGAACTATGGGTTTTTATATTTCTTAACATTGGACGTGATCGTCTCTTACTAGGTTGCTAGCTACCGCTGCAACCCGAATAATTACAAACAGGAAAAAGCCTACGGCTTATTCTTCTTTGAAATAGTAAGAGACGAACCTCAAACAACCAAGTAGCTAACTAAGTCCAATGTATGGAATGGATTGTTATTTCAGTGATCGTCTTTTAATGTAAATTTACTAACCTATACTATAGTTAAGTGACCTATATAATTTAGTATAGGCAACATTTCGTTCTTTATTATAATCCTCAAAGAATCAGGTATCTAACTAAGTCCTTAATTTGTTCTTTAACATAAACTTCATTAATCAGATATTATAATATATCCTACGTGGTCTAATGGTTAGGATAGCTGGCTCTCATCCAGTTAGCTCAAAGGAAATTTTTACCTATGATGATTTCTTAACGAATATAATTAAAATAATCATCTATATAATGATTCCTTTTATTACTCCAGTTACTACGGGCTACAGTTCATTCATTAATGTAACATAAAAAAATAAAGTTATTTCAGTTACCTCCTGGCTGAAATAATGATGACAATATGGATGAACCACAGGGTTCAGTTCCTGAGTCCTTGAATTCGCTCTTAACTCTAATATATGTAATGAACTACATCGATCCTTAATGTAAATCAAGCCAATATATTTTCTTTTTTATTCAAGCCAAAGGGCGGTAAGTTTCCTTCATAGGGGTTTCGGACAAGGCGGTTCTAATAGTGTTCTTTTTGTTTTGATCTGACTCCTATTTAAGGAACTATGGGTTTTTATATTTCTTAACATTGGACGTGATCGTCTCTTACTAGGTTGCTAGCTACCGCTGCAACCCGGATTATGATTCACTATATCGGTCTTTTATGTAATATGTAATGCTAGCTACCGCTGCAAACCAGATTCTATGCTATATGATTACAAACAGGAAAAAGCCTACGGCTTTTTCTTCTTTGAAATAGTAAGTCACGAACCTCAAACAATCAAGTAGCTAACTAAGTCAAAAGTCTGCAATGGTTTGTTATTGCAATGATCGTCCCTTAATGTAATTTTTAATTGAAAAATTTATAGATACGAAGCCGGATCTATAATTTTAATTTTTGATTTTAATTTTTTAATTCAACATTTATGATAATCTATATCGGTCCTTTATGTATTCTTAATTGTACCTTACTGTATTACAAACAGGAAAAAGCCTATGGCTTTTTCTTAATTGGAATAGTAAGAGACGACCTGGCTACAACCTACACTTATGACATCATTGATCTATCTTTAATGTTGATTATAATCTTATTTTAGTTACTATGTGCTGGAGGTTTGTTCTTTACTGTAATTTACTATAACAACCAGGATGACGTCAGTTACAACTTGGAATTCGTTTTATGCTATATCATTACAAACAGGAAAAAGCCTACGGCTTTTTCTTCTTTGAAATAGTAAGAGACGAACCACAAGTAACTACCCCTGAAACCACCATATATCATTTACTATGCATAAGCGATCGTTCTTTACTGTAAATCTAGCCTGCTCAATTCCTGCTTCTCTGTAATATTCATCATTATCATACCGTTCCTTGCTCTTTTGTCTAGCCTGCTCAATTGTTGCTTCTCTGTAATCTTCATCATTACCATACCGTTCCTTGATCTTTTGTTTGGCTGTCTCAATTTTTGCATGTCTATAATGTTCATCATTGTGATAACACATCTTGCTGTTTTGTTTGATTACTTCTCGATACGCCTGGTCGGTTGAATACCTTTGCTTTTTTCTTTTCAAGATACTATCTCTGTTGTTTGTGTAGTACTGTTTTTTCAACTTGCGTGCAGCTTGGTTGATTGAAACCATTATGTAATTATGAATGTGAACATTTACAGTTCTGACGCTTCTTATATAGTAATTATGACGTCAGAGCGTAATGATTTTATTGACGTCATAGCGCAATGATATTATTTCATGACGTCTTCAGAAACAACAATATAATTTCGTGTTTTTCTATTCACGTCATAGTTCTAATATAAAACTATGACGACATTCAATATTTATCTAGTAGGGTTTCAGACAAGGTAATTCTAATGATGTACTTTTGTTTTGATCTGACTCTATTTTTAGGAGTTTTGTTATATTTCTTAGCTTTGGACTGATCGTCTCTTACTAGATTGCTAGCTACTGCTGCAACCCGGATTCACATATATATTATTTATGAGAGGCAACCTGGCCGAGTGGTCCAAGGCACTGGTGTTAGCCACCAGTCTCTTCGGAGGCGTGGGTTCAAATCTTACCGCTGGTATACGATTATGTTTGAAAGACTGCAGTGTGAAAAGACATCGAAAATGCAGTTTTTGGTGAAAAATTTATTCTCTTTTAGAAATAATTTATTTTAGTTACAAAAGGTTTTTAACCCAATTAATTTCCTTTAAAATGAGCTATTGAACAACCCTCTACGATGTTCCAGTGCCAAGCTATCTCTGGAAACAAAGAAAAAAAGAAAAAAAGAAAAAAATATCCCGTTTAGGAAGAATTTTGTAGTAGCTGCCACTTTTCTTGATTTTCAAGCCAATATATTTCCCTTGCTGTTCAAGCCAAGGGACAGAAAGTTTCCTATACAGGGGTTTCGGACAAGGCGGTTCTAATGGTGTACTTTTTGTTTTGATCTGACTCCTTTTTTAGGAACTATGGTTTTATATTTCTTAACATTGGACGTGATCGTCTCTTACTAGGTTGCTAGCTACCGCTGCAACCCGGATTGCTAGCTACCGCTGCAACCCGGATTCTTTATTAGGTTTATAATATCGATGAAAATTACGTAATCCCCATTTATTTTCCAATTAACATTGGCTAGATGTCGTTCTTTACTATATTGTTTTGATCTGACTCCTCTGTTAGGAACTATGGGTTTTTATATTTTTAACATTGGACGTGATCGTCTCTTACTAGGTTGCTAGCTACCGCTGCAACCCGGAAAACAGGAAAATATTACAAACAGGAAAAAGCCTACGACTTTTTCTTCTTTGAAATAGTAAGAGACGAACCTCAAACGATCAAGTAGCGAACTAAGTCCAATGCATGCAATAACTTTTTATTCTAATGATCATCTTTTAATGTAACATATCAGTTATTATGGGAGAGAGATCGTCCTTTACTGTAAACTAATGGTGTACTTTTTGTTTTGATCTGACTTTTTTTCAGGAATTTTGGGTTACTTTAGTATTTACTATGGGGCGTGATCGTCTCTTACTAGGTTGCTAGCTACCGCTGCAACTCGGATAAAATTTTATAATAATTTTATATTCGTTTTTTATTCTAATCATATATAGTATCGATCCTAGAAGTATTACTATGGTATACAGTTCGTTCCTTAATGTAATTGATTTTCAAGCCAATATATTTCCCTTGCTGTTCAAGCCAAGGGACAGAAAGTTTCCTATACAGGGGTTTCGGACAAGGCGGTTCTAATGGTGTACTTTTTGTTTTGATCTGACTCCTTTGTTAGGAACTATGGGTTTTTATATTTCTTAACATTGGACGTGATCGTCTCTTACTAGGTTGCTAGCTACCGCTGCAACCCGGATTTGTCACTCCAGTAACGCTCCTTGATGTTTTGTTTGGCTCTCTCAATTTTTACTTCTTGATACACTCGGTCGGTTGAATACCTTTGCTTTTTTTTCTTATATTTGATTCAGTAATCTTCATGATTGTGATAACGCTGCTTGATCTTTTGTTTGGCTGTCTCAATTTTTGCATTTCTATAAACTAAATCATTAGAATAACACTGTTTGTCACTATCAATTTTCGCATGTCTATTATCTTCATCATTTTGATAATGCTCCTTGCTGTTTTGTTTAGATCTCTCAGTTTTTACTTCTCGATACACCTGGTCGGTCGAACCTTTGCTTTTCTCTTTTAAAGATGCTATCTCTGTTTTTTGTGTAGTACTGTTTTTTTAACTTGCGTGTAGCTTGCTCTGATTTAACCATTATTTAATCATTAGTTGAATGTTTAAGTCACGTATCAAGTGCAAAGAACCTAACAAAAAATTAAACTAATTTGAAAATTTTTAGGTATTATCCATATCTAAATTAAAGGATTAAAACTATTGCTCAGATACCATAAATTTTTTGCAGTTTATAATTTTAGCGATTCTGAACTGAAAACAAAAATAAAATAAAAATTGATTTTTCCATTTTTACGTCACGTCGCTCATTACGTCATATATGGTTATTTAGTAATATTTTATATTACTATATTTTATATTTCATGAATGCAAAATTTAATTAGAGTTCGTTCTTTATTGTAATTATATTTCTTAACATTGGACGTGATCTTCTCTTACTGGGTTTCTAGCTACCGTTGCAACACGGATTATATAATTTTTTTAGTCTATTAACGAATTTAGTATCATGTCTTATATGTAACATATTTACAGAAGTCTCCGATAGTACAATGGTAATGACACCCGCTTGACAAGCGGGTGATCAGGGTTCGATACCCCATTGGTCGGAATTTTTAATATATTTACTTTAAATGTAACTTTAAAAGCCTATACTATAGCTAAATGGCCTATAAAATTTATAGAGGCAAGAGTTTGTTCTTTATAATAAACAATTGAGTTTATTATACTAAGTCCAAATGTACGCAATGGGTCGTTATTCCAATGATTGTCTTTTAATGTAAAACCGGATACGAGAACTCCTTTGACACGAGGTGTCAAAGGAGTCCAAATGTACTAACTAAGTCCAAATGTACGCAATGGGTCGTTATTCCAATGATTGTCTTTTAATGTAAAACCGGATACGAGAACTCCTTTGACACGAGGTGCCTGACTGAAGAAGAACAGACCTGGCTACAACCTACGATTATGACATCATTGATAAATCTTTGACATGAAATTATAATCTTATTTTAGTTACTATGGGCTGGAAGTTCGTTCTTTACTGTAACTTGATTGAAACCATTATGTAATTATGAATGAGAACATTTTCATCTTTGTAGTTCTTAAGTAGTAATTATGACGTCACAGCGTAATGATTTTGTTGACGTCATAGAGCAATGATATTATTTCATGACGTCTTCAGAAACAACAATATAATTTCATGTTTTTCTATTCACGTCATAGCTCTAATATAAAACTATGATGACATTCATTATTTATCTAGTAGGGTTTCAGACAAGGTAATTCTAATGATGTACTTTTGTTTTGATCTGACTCTATTTTTAGGAGTTTTGTTATATTTCTTAGCATTGGACTGATCATCTCTTACTAGGTTGCTAGCTACTGCTGCAACCCAAATTCATATATATATTTATTTATGAGAGGCAGCCTGGCCGAGTGGTCCAAGGCACTGGTGTTAGCCACCAGTCTCTTCGGAGGCGTGGGTTCAAATCTTACCGCTGGTATACGATTATGTTTGAAAGACTGGAGTGTGAAAAGACATCGAAAATGCAGTTTTTGGTGGAAAAATTTGTTCTCTTTTAGAAATAATTTATTTTAGTTACAAATGGTTTTTAACCCAATTAATTTCCTTTAAAATGAGCTATTGAACAACCCTCTACGATGTTCCAGTGCCAAGCTATCTGTGGAAAAGAAAAAAAAAAGAAAAAAGAAAAAAATATCCCGTTTGGGGAGAATAACGTGGTTAAAGTCAATTTTCTTGATTTTCAAGCCAATATATTTCCCTTGCTGTTCAAGCCAAGGGACAGAAAGTTTCCTATACAGGGGGTTTCGGACAAGGCGGTTCTAATGGTGTACTTTTTGTTTTGATCTGACTCCTTTGTTAGGAACTATGGGTTTTTATATTTCTTAACATTGGACGTGATCGTCTCTTACCAGGTTGCTAGCTACCGCTGCAACCCGGAAATATAAATACTGTAATCTTAACTATAGTGAAGTTGCGTATGCAAGTTAGTATAGGGAAGAGTTTGAACTTTATTATACCATTGCAACCCGGCATATATTAAAGATTTGAGTTAGTATAAGCGAGGGTTCGTTCTTTATTATAATATTTATTTATGAGAGGCAGCCTGGCCGAGTGGTCCAAGGCACTGGTGTTAGTCACCAGTCTCTTCAGAGGCGTGGGTTCAATTCTTACCGCTGGTATACGATTGTGTTTGAAAGACTGAGGTGTGAAAAGACATCAAAATGCAGTTTTTGGTGGAAAAATTTATTCTCTTTTAGAAATAATTTATTTTAGTTACTATAGATTTTTAACCCAATTAATTTCCTTTAAAATGAGCTATTGAACAACCCTCTACGATGTTCCAGTGCCAAGCTATCTCTGGATACAAAAAAAGAAAAAAAAAGAAAAAAAGAAAAAAATATCCCGTTTAGGCAGAATGTTGTACTAGCTGCCACTTTTCTTGATTTTCAAGCCAATATATTTCCCTTGCTGTTCAAGCCAAGGGACAGAAATTTTACTATGCAGGGGTTTCGGACAAGGCGGTTCTAATGGTGTACTTTTTGTTTTGATCTGACTCTTTTTTTAGGAACTATGGGTTTTTATATTTCTTAACATTGGACGTGATCGTCTCTTACTAGGTTGCTAGCTACCGCTGCAACCCGGATGGTATACGATTATGTTTGAAAGACTGCAGTGTGAAAAGACATCAAAATGCAGTTTTTGGTGGAAAAATCCCGTTTAGTATACTGGAAACAAAGAAAAGAGAAAAAAAATACCCCGTTTAGGCAGAATGTTGTAGTAGCTGCCACTTTTCTTGATTTTTTAGTACTGATTTTTTAACTTATGTGTAGCTTGCTTTGATCTAACCATTATGTATTCATGAATGACACCATTTACAGTTTTGACGTTTCTTATATAGTAATTATGACGTCACTGCATTAAAAATACAGTTTTTATTGGAAAAATTTATTCTCTTTTAGAAATAATTTATTTTAGTTACTATAGATTTTTAACCCAATTAATTCCCTTTAAAATGAGCTATTGAACAACCCTATACGATGTTCCAGTGCCAAGCTATCTCTGGATACAAAAAGAAAAAAAAAAAGAAAAAAATATCTCGTTTGGGGAGAATAACGTGGTTAAGGTCAATTTTCTCGATTTTCAAGCCAATATATTTCCCTTGCTGTTCAAGCCAAGGGACAGAAAGTTTCCTATACAGGGGTTTCGGACAAGGCGGTTCTAATGGTGTACTTTTTGTTTTGATCTGACTCCTTTGTTAGGAACTATGGGTTTTTATATTTCTTAACATTGGACGTGATCGTCTCTTACTAGGTTGCTAGCTACCGCTGCAACCCGGAAAATAAACAACCACCGTCTTGACAGCGGTTTGATTCCCCATTGAAGAGAATTTTTAATAAATTGACTGTATATATAACCGTATAAGCCTATACTATAGTTAAGTTGCCTATACAAGATAGTATAGGCAAGAGTTCGTTCTTTATTATGACTTTATTATGATAGAAGTATAATAATGTTTGATTAGTTTTAAACAAGTCATGAACAAGTTCCTTTATCTCCTGTCCAAACTTGGATTAACAAAATGTTTTGGAAAGATAAAACTTCAGGAAAATCAATTCAAAGCATAAGGAATGGATGTTGCCATTCCAAAATTATAGATAATAAAGAGGAATTGGAGATTTTTGTGCTGCGACACAAGAAAATACCATCTGATCTACCAAATGATGAGATTCAAGATTTGAAGAGATCGTTTTCATGGAAGACGCCATTTGTTCAACCACTAACATATCAGGAATTAGATGATGTAGTTAAAATGATAAGCAAGAGTTTTCCCCAGGAAACGATCGACTATGCTAAATGTGGATATAACATTCCGGTCCTATATTTTGTAAAACGCTACTTCGTAATACTACTACTAACAACCCTTCGCATCACAAAACCACTTGAAGCAAACACAGCTGCGCAAGCTCCTTTCCCTTCCCAATCTATTCAAAACCTCCTGGGAAGTTCTAATTTCTTTTAAATATTTTCTTAAGACATCCTCCCACCCCTAATGAGGACGAACTGCTTTCTGTTTAAATCTAGATTGTTGGCTGAAAAAAGACAATCCCTAGCATAAGTTTTTGTACACCAGTATTTCAATGACGTTGTCAAACTTGTCTTACTTATTTAGATTTTGTTTTGATCTGAATCTTTTTTCAGGATTTATGGGTTACATTAGTTTTTGCTATGGGGCGTGATCGTCTCTTACTAGGTTGCAGCGGTAGCTAGCAAATCTGAATCTTTCTCAGGAGTAATGGGTTACTTTAGTTTTAACTATGGGGCGTGATCGTCTCTAGATAGGTTACTAGCTACCTCTGCAACCCAGATTATATAAAAAATAACCTAATTGACAAATACCCTTTACGATGAACTATATCGGTCCTTTATGTAAGTTGCTAGCTACCGCTGCAACCCCGACTATAAACCCTGATTACAAACAGGAAAAAGCCTATGGCTTTTCTTCTTTGGAGTAGTAAGAGACGAGTCTCAAAGAATCAGGCAGCTAACTAAGTCCAATGTATGGAATAGTTTTTTCTTCTAATAATCATCATTTAATATAACTTTACCACGAACTGTTTGATTGCTTCAAAAATCAAATATCTTTGAAACGACAGCAGTATGAAAAGACATAAGAAATGCAGTTTTTAGTGGAAAAATTTATTCTGTTTTAAAAATAATTTGTTTAAGTTCAAAACTGTGTTTAACCCGATTAATTTCCTTTAAAATGAGCCATTGCACAACTCTCTACGATGTTCCAGTGCCAAGTTATCTGTGGAAAAGAAAAAAACGAAAAAAAGATACCGTTTAAATAGAATGCTGTAGTAGCTGCCACTTTTCTTAATTTTAAAGGCAATTTATTTCCCTTGCTATTCAAGCCAAAGGACAGATAGCTTCCTTTACAAGTATTTCCGACAAAGGCGGCTCTAATGATGTAATTTTTGTTTTGATCTGACTCTTCTTTAAGGAGCTATGGGTTTTTATATTTTTTAACATTGGGCGTGATCGTCTCTTACTAGGTTGCTAGCTACCACTGCAACCCGGATTTTTCTCATACTTTTCTGCTTTATCATAACATAAATACTGTAATCTCAACTTTAGTTAAGTTGCCTATGCAAGTTAGTATATGTAAGAGATCGTTGTTTATTATAATATTATACAGCTTTCTATGATTTTCCAGTGCCCAGCTAGCTAAGGAGAAAGAAAAAGCGGAAAGAAAAAATCTCCCGTTTGTGGAGAATAACGTGGTTAAATTCAATTTTCTTGATTTTTAATCCAATATATTTTCTTTGTTATTCAAGCCAAAGGAAGTAAGTTTCCTTTATAAGGGTTTCGGATAAGGCGGTTCTAATGGTGTACTTTTTGTTTTGATCTGACTTTTTTAGGAGTTATGGGTTTTTATATTTCTTAACATTGGATGTGATCGTCTCTTACTAGGTTGCTAGCTTCCGCTGCAACCCGAATTCCAGTAACTATGGGCTATAGTTCGTCCTTTAATAAAAAAAAAAAATATCCCGTTTGTGGAGAATAACGTGGTTAAAGTCAATTTTCTTGATTTTCAAGCCAATATATTTTCTTTGTTATTCAAGCCAAAGGGCGGTAAGTTTCCTTTATAGGGGTTTTGGACAAAACGGTTCTAATGGTGTACTATTTGTTTTGATATGACTCTTTTTTTAGGAGTTAGGGGTTTTTATATTTCTTAATATTGGACGTGATCGTCTCTTACTAGGTTGCTAGCTACCGCTGCAACCCGGACTATATCATTACAAACAGGAAAAAGCCTACGGCTTTTTCTTCTTTGAAATAGTAAGAGACGAACCTCAAGCAATCAAGTAGCTAACTGTTATTCCACTATATTGACCTTAAGTATATTGACCTTAAATATAACTGTAGTAGCTTATACTATAGTTAAGTGGTCTATAAAATTTAGTATATGCAACAGGTCGTTCTTTATTATAATTTTCTTTGTTATTCAATGTTATTCTTTGTTATTCAAGGCGGTTCTAATGGTGTACTTTTTGTTTTGATTTGACTCTTTTTTTAGGAGTTAGGGATTTTTATATTTCTTAACATTGGACGTGATCGTCTCTTACCAGGTTGCTAGCTACCGCTGCAACCCGGATGTAGAATTACTAACCTATACTCTGATTAAGTGGCGTATAAAATTTAGTATAGGCAAGATGTCGTTCTTTATTATAACATGATTACCATTAAACTTTGTCATTTTCTGACGGCAGTGATTGCAAGTCGTCATTTATTTGAAGTACCATTCTCTCCACGAAAACCTTCAAGTCAGACTTCCTACTTTCACAAGCTGCGATAACTTCTGAATGATTAGGTGAATTTTCAGAATCAGTGTCCATCACACATTTATTTGAAATAAGGCTGAATGCAAAAACAAACATGCCACAGTGGCGAGCTACAACAACTTCTGGTACAGTGGACATTCCTACAGCATTAATATTTGATGTATTTAGTAGCATTTGGCATTCAGACGGTGTCTCATATGCTGGACCACCATTCATGCAATAAACACCTTCGTGAATATTTTCTTTCAAGCCAATTTCGCTACCAATTTTTAGTGCATATTCACGATATTTTTTATTGTACGCACCTTGCATTGAGGGGAATCGAGTGCCAAATTTCTTATCATTTGGGCCAACCAATGGAGATCTTCCAGCTAACCCCGGAATGCTTACATGGTCTTTTATTATCATTATGTCGCCAATTTTGTGATTGGACATTAAACCACCAGCAGCATTGCTAATGATCAAACTCTTAACTCCCATTACGTGCAAGACTCGAACCGGTAAAGCACACTTCCAAGTCGGGTATCCTTCGTACGGATGAAATCTACCTTGCATACACACAACTGGGACATTTTTAAGCAGCCCTATTACCATTTGGCCCTTATGCCCAACAACAGTTGAAACAGGGAAATGGGGTATATTTTCGTAATGAATGGTGATTCTATTTTCTAATAAGTTTCCAAGTTCACTTAACCCAGAGCCGCAAATAATTCCTATCTGGCACCTGTACTTTGTTTTAGATAATAAAAAATCAGCAATAGCTTTAATCTCATCATAATTAAGAGGTGATTCTTCAACAACAGGAGTTTGACGTAGATGATTCCAACTATTGGCTATCAAGTTTTTCAGCTGAGAAGAGAAGCTCATAAGAATCTCATTTGCAATGTCTGAATATTTAGTCATTGTTTCAAATAACAATACTATTGCTTTATATTGAAACCACGCATCAAGTATCGAAAACCTATCAAAAATAAAAACTAATTTTAAAATTTTCTGATATTTTTTCTAGTTTTTATTAAAAAATTAGAATTATTGCTCATTCACCAAAAATATTTTTGCAGTTTACATAATAACTTTAGTCATCAATAAAATTAAATTATTCTATTTGAAATTTTCAGGAATTAATCTAGTTTCAATTCAGTAATCAGTTTTTTTGTTAAAATTAAAGAACCTAATATATATAATATAACTATATCTATATACTTTTGATAAAGTTAATAACACTATTTTGATCTTTGTATTTAAGGTGATGTTAATACCATTTGCTATTACAGTGTTGTACAGTGTTGTATCCTTAAAGAAATGTATTTTTTGGATTGGATGTAATCTTCTGTTACTAGGTTGCAAGCTACCGCTGCATCCCGGATCAAGTTGCGTATATAAGTTAGTATAGGCAAAAGTTCATTCTACACTATAAAATTTTGTTTCATGGATCGCTAAAGTTATTATGTAAAATGCAAAAATATTTATGGTGTCTGAGCAATAATTTTTATTCTTTAATGAAAACTAGAAAAATACCTGAAAATTTTAAAATTAATTAGTATTTTTGATAGGTTCTTACTACTCGAAACATCATAATATAAGGAGGTGTTCGGAAAAATAGCTATAAATATATTATGGTCTTAACAGAACAAAGTAATTTAATATAAACGTCATTAATCAAATATCTTAATATATCCTAAATGATCTAGTGATTATGATAGCTGGCTCTCGCCCAGTTGGCCCGAGTTCGATTCCCGGTATGGGAAAATTTTACTAATGATTACTTAAGAAGTATAATTAAAATAATCATCTATATAATAAATCCTTTTATTACTTCAGTTACTATGGGCTACATTTTATTCCTTAATGTAACATATTTAAAATCAGTATAAAAATCCAATTCTTTTGATGTATCTATTGATATTAAAATTCCGTTTTTTAGAGTTTCGGCTACAATTGAGACGAGTCGCTCTTACTATACAGTTCGATAACACGAGCTGTTTGATATATGATTACAAACAGGATAAAGCCAACGGCTTTTTCTTCTTTGAAATAGTAAGAGACGAACCTCAAACAATTAAGTAGCTGACTATGTTCAAGGCATGTAATGGTTTGTTATTCCAATGATCGTCTTTTATTGTAAAAATAAAGAAAAGGCAAATAAACACGCATCTGTGATCTTTCTTCTGACAAAAAATACAAAATTAAACGTTTTTGCAGATAAGAGCTTGAAACCTCTTCAGTAAAGTTCTCTAATACGCTGAATAAAAGGGTGTGATTTTCATTAAGATTCTATGATTTTAGGGGTGTTTTTCCCTTTTTTCGAAAATATTGGCAAATATTCTCAGGCTCGTAACTTTTGATGGGTATAACTAAACTTGCTGAAACATACATATTCAAAATCGGCATAAGAATCAAATTCTTATGGACCATTTCAGTTTTATTATGAGACGTTATCGTCTCTTACTAGGTTGCTAGCTACCGCTGAAACCCGGATTGAATTATTTAAAAATAAATATGTTTTGCATCATCATACATATAATGATTCCTTATAACACTTTGGTTACTATGGACTACAGATGGTTCTTTAATGTAATATTATAAACTAGCCTCAAACAATCAAGTAGCTAACTAAATCAAATGTATGTATTGGGTTTTTTTTCCAATGACCGTCTTTTAGTGGAAAATTTTAATATATTGGCCTTAAATATAATAACTGTACTAGCCTATGCTATAGTTAAGCGGCCTATAAAATTTAGTATAGGAAAGAGGTCGTTCTTTATTATAATTAAGCCAATATATTTCCCTTGCTGTTCAAACCAAGGGACAGAAAGTTTTCTATACAGGGGTTTCGGACAAGGCGGTTCTAATGTTGTACTTTTGTTTTGATCTGACTCCTCTGTTAGGAACTATGGGTTTTTATATTTCTTAACATTGGACGTGATCGTCTCTTACTAGGTTGCTAGCTACCGCTGCAACCCGGAAAGACGAGTCTCAAAAAATCAAGTAGCCAGCTAATTCCATTGTATGCAATTGTTTGTTATTCCAATGATCGTCTTTTATCGTAATAATTGACAAATCAGTTACTATGAGCGAGAGATCGTTCTTTACTGTAATCAGTTACCACTTGGGTTTTCTTTTATGTTATATCATTACAAACAGGAAAAAGCCTACGGCTTTTTCTTCTTTTAAATAGTAAGAGACGAACCTCAAGTGTACTACCCCTGGAACCACCATTTATTAGTTACTATGGATGAGAGATCGTTCTTTACTGTAGCAACCCAGATAACCTATACTATAATTAAGTGGCGTATAATATTTAGCATAGGTAAGAGGTCGTTCTTTATTATAATCTTTCATTTGCTTAAAATCTTCAATGAAGTCTTTTGGAACCGCTGAATTGAGAGGCTGGACAGAAAAATGTTCAACCAATGTAGATTTTGCACTTTCTGTCAGTTTCTGAAGGATTGCAGCTTCCGGTATTTCAGGTAAATTATCAATACCAACCGCTTTTTCAGCAAGACGGGCTTCAAGTATTTTTTTTAAATCTTCTAGGGTGTATGCATGTATTGTTTTATAGAGACTGTTGTTCTCTCTTAACCACAACAGTGCTTCATGGACTTTTCTCAGATCTATTAGTGCAGTCCAAACATTCTTGTTGTAAGTAGGCTGACCATTGACAATGACTACAAAACTATCAATGTTAAGAAGTTTTTCAGGCTGAATATCTGCATTTGCTTGCACATCAACAGGTAGATATACTATTCTCCCCTTAAGAGCGTCAACAAGTTCTGTTCTAGGTCTCTTCAATGCAGTTACTTGCCCTAATCTGACGATCGTAAGACAAGGCATTACAAATCGAATCATTGCCATTTCAAAATTATTTAAACACTTTATACATTCCGGTGTACAGTCTATATGAAGGTTATTTAATACTGATCGGACATTCTCCTGACTTTTCAACATTTTCCCAGCACAGTAATCACAGACAAAGAATGAATCTATGACATCCTCTTTCCAACCTGTACATTGAATTAGTTCTTCTCTGTCATCTTTGGGTATGTCCTGTTGTAGGTGTTCTAAAATCGTGGCCATCATTACATCAAAACCTTTCTTATTTGAAAGGGATCTTAGACTCTTCAATTGGTATTTTGTCTTTATCTGCTCACAACTGTCACAATGCATTGTGGGGTATACATCCCTAATGTTAGCTACCTTATCAAGGCTCTCACCAAATAATTTTATTATTGTATTTTCATCCACAGAAACTCTAATATTGCCATCACCGTAAATGAAGTCTTGACTATTATTACGACAGAGTCTACTTGACACTTCTTCTATGTGATGACTTAGTTCCTTGTACGAGCCCTCGACTTTTAGTAGATTAATATGTTGTATAATCTTACATTTTGATACTGCCTTATATACGCTATTAATGAAACAGTTCAAGACAGGAAAATGTGGAGCTAGTGCCCTTAGAGAACGCAAATAGCTCTGACATCCCTCATTTGGGCTACAGTATAACGAATGCCCATGCTTTCTTGTGTCCCTGTAATTGATTTCACAATAATCCAAGCCGCCAAGGTAGAAATTAACCACTTTGTCAGTTGAAAATTTTAATGCTATATTGTTTTCAAGGATATCAAAAAGAATTTGACATAATTCAATATCCGTCGGATAGAGCTTGCAGATATCAGGGTGACATTGCCAAGTAACCTGCTGCCCAATTTTTGGTTTTGAATTTTTACTCAGATTGTTATAGGTGACTTCAGCCATCATAATTTCCTTGTCAGATCTAGTTTTAGAGCATTTTTCAATAGTTGTCTCGTACTTTTCAGGACAGTGTGTTCTACTACACAGAGAATTTTTTGCCAAATATTCAGTAGAACTAAACGAACTGTTTAAAACACAGTTAGAAATGCTTTTTTCTTGAGTCGGTGTTCCAGGAATTTGTTCTAAATCATTAGTCTTACAAACACATTTACTAATAACCCTAACAGGCTCGTTTTCGCCATAATTGAAAAACATTGCTTTTCCTTCGCTGTTGATAGGTATGCTTGTATATATATTTTTATTGCTGCTACATAAACTGCAATTGCTCCTTCCAAAATTAATATACGAATTTTCTAAGAAGTACGCCTCCGTATATTCACTGTGTTGTCGAACATTTTCCATTGCATCTATAAACTGTTCCGCAGTTGCCAATCCATACCTTGGAAGCTTTTCGTTAAACTGACAACATTTCTTTTGGATATTGCCATGAAGCTTTGCCAAAGCATTTCTAGCCGACTTTTCAACAGCATCCGCTCTTTCAAAGAGAATTTTAATCTGTAATTTCGAATACTTTTCGTGATCCCGATAAAACATGCGTAAAATGTTTCTCAATTTACAAAGATCAGCCTGCATTTTTGCCATCTTCTTGTATTTCTGAATGTAATTTTTCCCTTTGTCCTTATGCGTTCTTCGGTACAACCTCGCAGAGAATTTAATTTTTTCATTATAGCTTTTGTCACCCCAGTATCTACCCATTATTCTGGTAGCAACTTTTTTCTTATGTTTGTTTCGGTAATCTATATCGTTATCATACCGTTCCTTGCTCTTTTGTTTCGCTGTCTCAATTTTCCCTTCTCGATACCCCTGATCCGTAAGATACCTCTGTTTTGCTCTGTCATATTTCATTTTCTTAAATCCTGGATCACAAGACATCTTAGTAGCAATCCTTACGCGTGCTCGAGCTTTATTGCGTTTGGTGGCATTTTTATCTCTTTTAAATAAACTTTTCTTATATCTCAGGATGTTAGCTTTATTTTTTGTGTAGTAAAGTTTTCTATTAGTAGAAATTTGGATTGTTCTATTTTGATATTGTTTTTGGTTATTCTTTCTTTTTTTCCACTCGCGTGAGACCACATTTTTTCAAGATTTAAAATTATTAAGCACACAAAATCCCGTGTCGAGTATCTAAAACCTAGCATAAAACAAAACTAATTTTAAAATTTTCAGGTATTTATCTTGTTTGAATTACAAAATTAGTATTATTGGTTAGACACCATAAATATTTTTGCAGTTTAAATAATAAGTTTAGTGATTCTGGACTGAAAACTAAAATAATTGCAATTATGAGACAATAATATGGAGATATGTACTTTACGGGTTACAGGATACAATAATAAATTTGAACTGAGATGAAAAAAAAATTTCTTCCAGGAGACAAAAAGCAAAACTAATTTTAGAATTTTCATGTATTTTTGTTGTTTAAATTAAAAAATTACTATTACTGATTAGGCATCATAAATATTTTTGCAGTTTACATAATAATTTTAGCGATTAAGCCAAAAAAGAAAATTTTGGTTCCAGGAGTTTCGGTTACTATTGAGACAAGTAGCTATTATTACTATAGAGTTCATTACATGGACTGTTTTATTGCTTCAAAATTCAAATATCTTTGAAAAGACTGCAGTATGAAAATACATCAAAAATGCAATTTTTTTGACAAAATTGATTCTACTTTAAAAAGTATTTTATTTTTAAATACAAAAGTGACTAGATGTTGCAATTTCCTTTAAAATGAGCTATTATACAGCTCTCTATGATTTTCCAGTGCCCAGCTAGCTGAGCAGAAAGAAAAAGCGGAAAGAAAAAAATATCCCGTTTGTGGAGAATAACGTGGTAAAAGTCAATTTTCTTGATTTTCAAGCCAATATATTTTCTTTGTTATTCAAGCCAAAGGGAGGTAAGTTTCCTTTATAGAGGATTCGGACAAGGCGGTTCTAATGGTGTACTTTTTGTTTTGATCTGACTCTTTTTTTAGGAGTTGGGGGGTTTTATATTTCTTGACATTGGAGGTGATCGTCTCTTACTAGGTTGCTAGCTACCGCTGCAACCCGGATTGGACGTGATCGTCTCTTTCTAGGTTGCTAGCTACCGCTTCAACCCGGATCCTAGATACCCCTGGAGCCACCGTATATCAGTTACTATTGGCGAGAGATCGTTCTTTACTGTAATTACAAACAGGAAAAAGCCTACGGCTTTTTCTTCTTTTGAGTAGTAAGAAACGAACCTCAAAGAATCAGGCAGCTAACTAAGTCCAATATAAGCAATTGTTTGTTCTTCTAATGATCACCTTTTAATTTGGCGTTTCTTACTAGGTTGCTAGCTACAATTTAAACCCGGATTGTGTAATAGGTTGATAGCTACCGCTGCAACCTAGATATTCTTATTTCTGTTACTATGGGCTAAGGTTCGTTATTTCATGTAAATTCAAGCCAAGGGACAGAAAGTTTCCTATACAGGGGTTTCGGACAAGGCGGTTCTAATGGTGTACTTTTTGTTTTGATCTGACTCCTTTGTTAGGAACTATGGGTTTTTATATTTCTTAACATTGGACGTGATCGTCTCTTACTAGGTTGCTAGCTACCGCTGCAACCCGGATTTTATCTGACTATTTTCTTAGGAGTTAGGGGTTTTTATATTTCTTAACATTGGACCTGACCGTCTCTTACTAGGTTGCTAGCTACCGCTGCAACCCAGATTTAAATATTCATCTATATAATGATTCATTTTATTACTTCATCGTTCCTTAAGGTAAAAGGCGGTTCTAATGGTGTACTTTTTGTTTTGATCTGACTCCTCTGTTAGGAACTATGGGTTTTTATATTTCTTAACATTGGACGTGATCGTCTCTTACTAGGTTGCTAGCTACCGCTGCAACCCGGATTGTTACTATATACTGTATATTACCTATACTATAGTTAAGTGGCCAATAAAATTTAGTATAGGCAAAAGGTCGTTCTTTATTATAAATGGAAAAAAAACACATTGTGCCCACATCGTTCTTTACTCAGGCAGTGCTAGCGCGCTGCCTATGATAATAAACTGATTACACACAGGAAAAAGCCTACGGCTTTTTCTTCTTTTAAATAGTAAGAGACGAGTCTCAAATAATCAAGTAGCTAGCTAATTCCAAAGGTATGCAATTTTTGTTATTCCAATGATCGTTTTTTATTGTAACTAGGTTTCAGCCATCTCTACAGCCATGATACTATTGGAAATTACATAATCCCTATTTATGTTTTAGTTAACATGGGCAAGGTGTCGTTCTTTATTGTAATAAAAAAAACTGACTCTATTGTCAAAATAATTTGTTTTAATTACAAAAGGTTTTTAACCCCATTAATTTCCTTTAAAATGAGCCATTGAACAACTCTCTACGATGTTCCAGTGCCATGCTATCTGTTGAATTACTAACCTATACTATAAGTAATTGGCGTATAAAATTTAGTATAGGCAAGAGGTCGTTCTTTATTATACGATGTTCCAGTGCCAAGCTATCTGTTGAATTACTAACCTAAACTATAATTAAGTGGCGTATAAAACTTAGTATAGGCAAGAAGTCGTTCTTTATTATAACTACTGCTGCAACCTGGATTCACATATATATTATTTATGAGAGGCAACCTGGCCGAGTGGTCCAAGGCACTGGTGTTAGCCATCAGTCTCTTCGGAGGCGTGGGTTCAAATCTTACCGCTGGTATACGATTATGTTTGAAAGACTGCAGTGTGAAAAGACATCGAAAATGCAGTTTTTGGTGGAAAAATTTATTCTCTTTTAGAAATAATTTATTTTAGTTACAAAAGGTTTTTAACCCAATTAATTTCCTTTAAAATGAGCTATTGAACAACCCTCTACGATGTTCCAGTGCCAAGCTATCTCTGGAAACAAAGAAAAAAAAAGAAAAAAATATCCCGTTTAGGAAGAATGTTGTAGTAGCTGCCACTTTTCTTGATTTTCAAGCCAATATATTTCCCTTTCTGTTCAAGCCAAGGGACAGAAAGTTTCCTATACAGGGGTTTCGGACAAGGCGGTTCTAATGGTGTACTTTTTGTTTTGATCTGACTCCTTTTTTAGGAACTATGGGTTTTTATATTTCTTAACATTGGACGTGATCGTCTCTTACTAGGTTGCTAGCTACCGCTGCAACCCGGATAAAAATCTTACCGCTGGTATACGATTATGTTTGAAAGACTGCAGTGTGAAAAGACATCAAAAATGCAGTTTTTGGTGGAAAAATTTATTCTCTTTTAGAAATAATTTATTTTAGTTACTATAGATTTTTAACCCAATTAATTTCCTTTAAAATGAGCTATTGAACAACCCTCTACGATGTTCCAGTGCCAAGCTATCTGTGGAAAAGAAAAAAAAGAAAAAAGAAAAAAATATCCTGTTTGGGGAGAATAACGTGGTTAAAGTCAATTTTCTTGATTTTCAAGCCAATATATTTCCCTTGCTGTTCAAGCCAAGGGACAGAAAGTTTCCTATACAGGGTTTTCGGAAAAGGCGGTTCTAATGGTGTACTTTTTGTTTTGATCTGACTCCTTTGTTAGGAACTATGGGTTTTTATATTTCTTAACATTGGACGTGATCGTCTCTTACTAGGTTGCTAGCTGCCGCTGCAACCCGGTTGTTCCTTGCTCTTATGTTTGGCTGTCTCAATTTTTGCATGTCTATAAACTTCATCATTATAATAACGCTGTTTGTCACTATCAATTTTTGCATGTCTATAATCTTCATCATTGCGATAACACTCCTTGCTGTTTTGTTTGGCTCTCTCAATATTTACTTCTTGTTACGCCTGGTCGGTTGAATACCTTTGCTTTTCTCTTTTCAAGATGCTATCTCTGTTTTTTGTGTAGTACTGTTTTTTTAACTTGCGTGTAGCTTGCTTCGATTTAACCATTATGTAACCATAAATGAGACCATTGTTTCTTTGTGGCCTATAGTAACCAATAGTAACCAAAACTCTATAGAAAGGAATTTTTACATTTTTATGATGATTTTAAATATGTAATAACCATAAATGACGTAATAAGTGATTACGTTAAAATTAAAAAAATAAATTTTTATTATATTTTAGTTTTAGCTCAGATCTGATAAAGTAATAGTCTGCAAAATTATATTTGGTATCTGAGCAATAATTTTAATCTTGTAATTTAAACTGGAATTATAACTGAAACTTTTAAATTAGTTTTATTTTTTGTTAGGTTTTTTATACTTGATACGTTACTTAAAAACAAAAGGTTAGAAGAAAATTATTTATTGTAATGGTTTCACAAGTATTTGCTAAAAAAAAATACTTAAAGTATAGATACAGTTCATCATATTGTTCATCGATTGTTAGAATCCGGATGCAGCAGTAGCTAGCAACCTAGTAAGAGACGATCACGTCCAATGTTAAGAAATATAAAAACCCCTAACTCCTAAAAAAAGAGTCAGATCAAAACAAAAAGTACATACACCATTAGAACCACCTTGTCCGAAACCTCTATATAGAAATCTTACCGTCCTTTGGCTTGAATAACAAATAAAATATATTGGCTTGAAAATCAAGAAAATTTACTTTAACCACGTTATTCTCCACAAACGGCATATTTTTTTCTTTTTTCTTCTTTCTTTTCCACAGATAGCTTGGAACTGGAATATCGTAGAGAGCTGTTCAATGGCTCAAAAGGAAATTAATTGGGTTAAAAACTTTTGTAACTAAAATAAATTATTTCTAAAAGAGAATAAATTTTTTTCGCTGAAAACTGCATTTTGATGTCTTTTCATACTGCAGTCTTTTCAAAGATATTTGATTTTTGTACATAAATCATAATCGTATGCCAGTGGTAAGATTTGAACCCACGCCTTCGAAGAGACTGGTGGCTAATCCGGGTTGCTGCGGTAGCTAGCAACCTAGTAAGAGACGATCACGTCTAATGTTAAGAAATATAAAAACCCATAGTTCCTAACAAAGGAGTCAGATCAAAACAAAAAAGTACACCATTAGAACCGCCTTGTCCGAAACCCCTGTATAGGAAACTTTCTGTCCCTTGGCTTGAACAGCAAGGGAAATATATTGCCTTGAAAATCAAGAAAAGTGGCAGCTACTACAACATTCTGCCTAAACGGGATATTTTTTTTTTGTTTTTTTTCTTTTTTTCTTTTGTATCCAGAGATAGCTTGGCACTGGAACATCGTAGAGGGTTGTTCAATAGCTCATTTTAAAGGAAATTAATTGGGTTAAAAATCTATAGTAACTAAAATAAATTATTTCTAAAAGAGAATAAATTTTTCCACCAAAAATCCGGGTTGCAGCGGTAGCTAGCAACCTAGTAAGAGACGATCACGTCCAATGTTAAGAAATATAAAAACCCATAGTTCCTAACAAAGGAGTCAGATCAAAACAAAATATAATAAAGAACTACCTCTTGCCTATACTAAATTTTATACACCACTTAATTATAGTTAAGGTTGGTAATTCCATAGATAGCGTGGCACTGGAACATCGTAGAGAGTTGTTCAATGGCTCATTTTAAAGGAAATTTATTGAGTTAAAAGTCTTTTGTAATTAAAAAATATTATCTTTAAATCCGGGTTGCAGCGGTAGCTAGCAACCTAGTAAGAGACGATCACGTCCAATGTTAAGAAATATAAAAACCCATAGCTCCTAAAGCAGGAGTCAAATCAAAACAAAAAGTACACCATTAGAACCGCCTCGTCCGAAACCCCTGTATAGGAAACTTTCTGTCCCTTGGCTTGAACAGCAAGGGAAATATATTGGCTTGAAAATCGAGAAAATTGACTTTAACCACGTTATTCTCCCCAAACGAGATATTTTTTTCTTTTTTTTTTCTTTTTTGTATCCAGAGATAGCTTGGCACTGGAACATCGTAGAGGGTTGTTCAATAGCTCATTTTAAAGGAAATTAATTGGGTTAAAAATCTATAGTAAGTAAAATAAATTATTTCTAAAGAGAATAAATTTTTCCAATAAAAACTGTATTTTTAATGCAGTGACGTCATAATTACTATATAAGAAACGTCAAAACTGTAAATGGTCTCATTCATGAATACATAATGGTTAGATCAAAGCTAGCTACACACAAGTTAAAAAATCAGTACTAAAAAATCAAGAAAAGTGGCAGCTACTACAACATTCTGCCTAAACGGGGTATTTTTTTTCTCTTTTACAATAAAGAACGAACTCTTGCCTATATTAACTCGCATAGGCAACCGGGTTGCGGCGGTAGCTAGCTACCTAGTAAGAGACGATCACGTCTAATGTTAAGAAATATAAAAACCCATAACTCCTAAATCTGGGCTGTCAATCCGGGTTGCATTCGGGTTGCTCGTCTCTTACTATTTCAAAGAAGAAAAAGCCGTAGGCTTTTTCCTGTTTGTTATCAGGGTTGCAGCTGTATTTTTCCGGTCCTATGTTCAAATCAGGCCCATAGGGAGTGTACTTGGAGTCACTATCCGGGTTGCAGTGGTAGCTAGCAGCCTAGTAAGAGACGATCACGTCCAATGTTAAGAAATATAAAAACCCATAGCTCCTAAAAAAGGAGTCAGATCAAAACAAAAATTACATTAAGGAACGAACTGTAGCTCATAGTAACTGAAGTAATAAAAGGGATAAATAAATAGATGTTTACTTTTGATTATAATCCGGGTTGCAGCAGTAGTTAGCATAGTAATCCGGGTTGCAGCGGTAGCTAGCAACCTAGTAAGAGACGATCACGTCCAATGTTAAGAAATATAAAAACCCATAGTTCCTAACAGAGGAGTCAGATCAAAACAAAAAGTACACCATTAGAACCGCCTTGTCCGAAACCCCTGTATAGGAAACTTTCTGTCCCTTGGCTTGAACAGCAAGGGAAATATATTGGCTTGAAAATCAAGAAAAGTGGCAGCTACTACAACATTCTGCCTAAACGAGATATTTTTTTCTTTTTTTCTTTTCCACAGATAGCTTGGCACTGGAACATCGTAGAGGGTTGTTCAATAGTTCATTTTAAAGTAAATTAATTGGGTTAAAAACCTTTTGTAACTAAAATAAATTATTTCTAAAAGAGAATAAATTTTTCCACCAAAAACTGCATTTTCGATGTCTTTTCACACTCCAGTCTTTCAAACATAATCGTATACCAGCGGTAAGATTTGAACCCACGCCTCCGAAGAGACTGGTGGCTAACATCAGTGCCTTGGACCACTCGGCCAGGCTGCCTCTCATAAATAAATATATATGTGAATATAATAAAGAACGACCTCTTGCCTATACTAAATTTTATACGCCACTTAATTATAGTATAGGTTAGTAATTCAACAGATAGCATGGCACTGGAACATCGTAGAGAGTTGTTCAATGGCTCATTTCAAAGGAAATTAATGAGGTTAAAAACCTTTTGTAATTAAAACAAATTATTTTTATTACATTAAGCAATTTTAATTATGTTCCTTATGAAATCATCATAAGTAAAAATTTCCCATACGGAAATTGAACTCAAGCCTGCTGGTTGAGAGCTATCCCAACCTCTAGACCATATAGGATATATTAAAATATCCGATTAATGAAGTTTATGTTAAAGAACAAATTATAAACCTAGTTAGCTGCCTGATTATTTGAGGATCGTCTCTTACTATTCCAAAGAAGAAAAAGCCGTAGGCTTTTTCCTGTTTGTCATTTATTTTATAAGAAAGAATGAACTTCAGGCTTTACTAACTGAAAAGTTTAGTATTTTTATATAGTAAAGAACGAGCTCTAAATGATAGTTGTAGCTATAGCTGCAATCAAGTGAAAGACAAACCGAAGCATATAGTAACTAAAAGTTTTAAATATGTTTTGGAAAATCATAATTGCTGTAGATGGCAAAACCTAGTGAAAGGCGAACCAGAGCCCATAGTAACTAAAAAGTGAAAAAACACGCTTTGAAAACTCACATTAAAAGACGATCATTGGAATAACAAACCTTTGCGTACATTGGACCTAATTAGCTACTTGATTGTTTGACGTTCTTCTCTTTCAAAGAAAAAAGCCGTAGGCTTTTTCCTGTTTGTTTTACATTAAAGAAATTAGCTAATTTCGGTTTTTAGAGTTTCGGTTACTATTGAGACGGTTACAGTAAAGAACGATCTCTCTCCCATAGTAACTGATATGTTACATTAAATATAATAAAGAACGATTTATCCGAAACCCCTGTATAGTAAAATTTCTGTCCCTTGGCTTGAACAGCAAGGGAAATATATTGGCTTGAAAATCAAGAAAAGTGGCAGCTACTACAAAATTCTGCCTAAACGGGATATTTTTTTTTTCCAGAGATAGCTTGGCACTGGAACATCGTAAATAGTTGTTCAATGGCTCATTTTAAAGGAAATTAATTGGGTTAAAAATCTATAGTAACTAAAATAAATTATTTCTAAAAGAGAATAATGTCGATGTCTTTTCACACTCCAGTCTTTCAAACATAATCGTATACCAGCGGTAAGATTTGAACCCACGCCTCCGAAGAGACTGGTGGCTAACATCAGTGCCTTGGACCACTCGGCCAGGCTGCCTCTCATAAATAAATATATATGTGAATATAATAAAGAACGAATTTGGTATAATAAAGAACGACATCTAGCCAATGTTAACTGGAAAATAATCCGGGTTGCAGCGGTAGCTAGCAACCTAGTAAGAGACGATCACGTCCAATGTTAAGAAATATAAAAACCCATAGTTCTTAAAAAAAGAGTCAGATCAAAACAAAAAGTACACCATTAGAACCGCCTTGTCCGAAACCCCTGCATAGTAAAATTTCTGTCCCTTGGCTTGAACAGCAAGGGAAATATATTGGCTTGAAAATCAAGAAAAGTGGCAGCTACTACAACATTCTGCCTAAACGGGATATTTTTTTCTTTTTTTCTTTTTTTTTTTCTTTTTTTGTATCCAGAGATAGCTTGGCACTGGAACATCGTAGAGGGTTGTTCAATAGCTCATTTTAAAGGAAATTAATTGGGTTAAAAATCTATAGTAACTAAAATAAATTATTTCTAAAAGAGAATAATTTTTTCCACCAAAAACTGCATTTTGATGTCTTTTCACACTGCAGTCTTTCAAACATAATCGTATACCAGCGGTAAGGATTGAACCCACGCCTCTGAAGAGACTGGTGGCTAACACCAGTGCCTTGGACCACTCGGCCAGGCTGCCTCTCATAAATAAATATATATGTGAATTTGGGTTGCAGCAGTAGCTAGCAACCTAGTAATAGACGATCAGTCCAATGCTAAGAAATATAAAAACCCAAAACTCCTAAAAATAGATTCAGATCAAAACAAAAGTACATCATTAGAAATACCTTGTCTGAAACCCTACTAGATAAATAATGAACGTCATCATAGTTTTATATTAGAGCTATGACGTGAATAGAGTGACGTCATAATTAGTATATAAGGAAAGTCAAAACTGAAAATTCTTTCATTCTTGATTAGAATAATGGTTAGATCAAAGCAGGCTATACGCAAGTTGAAGAAAGAGTACTACACAAACAACAGAGATAGTAACTTGAAAAGAAAAAAGCAAAGGTATTCAACCGACCAGGTGTATCGAGAAGTAATAATTGAGAGAGCAAAACAAAGGTATTCAACCGAACAGGCGTATCGAGAAGTAATAATTGAGAGAGCAAAAGAAAACAGCAAGATGTGTTATCACAATGATGAAGATTATAGACATGCAAAAATTGAGACAGCCAAACAAAAGATCAAGGAACGGTATGGTAATGATGAACATTACAGAGAAGCAAGAATTGAGCAGGCTAAACAAAAGATCAAGGAGCGTTATCACAATGATAAACTTTATAGAGAAGCAACAATTGAGCAGGCTAGACAAAAGAGCAGGGAACGTTATCACAATGATGAAGATTATAGACATGCAAAAATTGAGACAGCCAAACAAAAGATCAAGGAACAGTATGGTAATGATGAACATTACAGAGAAGCAAGAATTGAGCAGGCTAGACAAAAGAGCAGGGAACGGTATGATAATGATGAAGATTATCGAAACAAACATAAGAAAAAAGTTGCTACCAGAATAATGGGTAGATACTGGGGTAACAAAAGCTATAATGAAAAAATTAAATTCTCTGCGAGGTTGTACCGAAGAACGCATAAGGACAAAGGGAAAAATTACATTCAGAAATACAAGAAGATGGCAAAAATGCAGGCTGATCTTCGTAAATTGAGAAACATATTACGCATGTTTTACCAGGATCACGAAAAGTATTCAAAATTACAGATTAAAATTCTCTTTGAAATCATAATAAAGAACGTAGTCTTGTCTATACGAAATAAGCCTGTACTACTTATTGATATAGTGTTTATAGTAAAGAATCATCCGGATTGCAGTGGTAGCTAGCAACCTAGTAAGAGACGATCACGTCCCTGGTTAAGAAACATAAAAACCCCTAACTCCTAAAAAAAAGTCAGATCACAACAAAAAGTATACCATTAGAACTGCCTTGTCCAAAACCACAATATAGAAAACTTTCTGTCATTTGACTTTAACAGCAAGGGAAATATATTGGCTTGATTACAGTAAAGAACGATCTCTCATCCATAGTAACTGATATATGGTGGTTCCAGGTGTAGTTACTTGAGGTTCATCTCTTACTGTTTCAAAGAAGAAAAATTTATAATAAAGAACCACCTCTTGCCTATACTAGATTTTATAGGCCACTTAACTATGGTATAGGTTAGTAAAGTTTACATAAAGGACTGATATAGTTCATTATGGTAAAGAACGAATTCTAGGCCATAGTAACTAATTTAATTTTGAAAAGAAGAAATTTACATAAAGGACCGATATAGTTCATCATAAAAGATATTTGTCAATTAAGTTTTTTTGACATAATTATCCATTATCATGTAAAATATAGTAAGAGACGATCACGTCCTACACTAAGAAATATAATAACCCTTGGCTTGAACAGCAAGGGAAATATATTGGCTTGAAAATCAAGAAAAGTGGCAGCTACTACAACATTCTTCCTAAACGGGATATTTTTTTCTTTTTTTCTTTTTTTCTTTGTTTCCAGAGATTTATAATAAAGAACGACCTCTTGCCTATACTAAATTTTATACGCCACTTAATTGTAGTATAGGTTAGTAATTCATTACAATTAAGTATTATATCAAACGGTTCGTTGTCATAGTAAAGAGCTGTGTAATGGCTCATTTTAAAGGAAATTGCTGTATATAGAAACCTTTTGTAATTAACAAAATTAATTATTATTATAATTTATAGTAAGGAAGGAACTCTTGCCCTTCGTAACCTATGTCTTGTCAAGTTAGCTAACCAATTTCATCAGATTATGTTTTAAAAATAATTCCCACACCGGGATTCAAACACGAGCCGGTCGGTTGATTATAGTAAAGAGCAAACTAAAGCCCAAAGGAAATGGACATTGTTTTTTTTTATAAAACAGTTCGTAGTAATGAATTGTATAGTAAGAGCGACTCGTCTCAACAGTAACCGAAACTCTAAAAAACGGAATTTTGATACCAATATATACATCAAAAGAATCGAGTTTTTATATTGATTTTAAATATATAAGTTTCATCTAGTTTAATCGTACCCATGAAAGTTACAAGCCTGAGAAAGCCTGCCTTATTTTCGAAAAAGGGGAAAAAGGTCATAGAATCACACCATCATATTCAGTGTATCAGAGATTACAAATTACATTAAATTACATGAAAGAACGAACCTTAGCCTATAGTAGCAGAAATAAGAATATCTAGGTTGCAGCGAAAGCTAGCAACCTATTACATAATCCGGGTTTAGGTGGTAGCTAGCAACCTAGTAAGAAACGCCAAATTAAAAGATGATCATTAGAAGAACAAACAATTGCTTATTTTGGACTTAGTTAGCTGTACAGTAAAGAACAAACTTCAAGCCCATAGTAACTAAAGTAACATTATAAATAATCCGGGTTGCAGCGGTAGCTAGCAACATAGTAAGAGACGATCACGTCCAATGTTAAGAAATGTAAAAACCCATAGTTCCTAACAAAGGAGTCAGATCAAAACAAAAAGTACACCATTAGAACAGCCTTGTCCGAAACCCCTGTTTAGGAAACTTTCAGTCCCTTGGCTTGAACAGCAAGGGAAATATATTGGCTTGAAAATCAAGAAAAGTGGCAGCTACTACAACATTCTGCCTAAACGAGATATTTTTTTTCTCTCTTTTCTTTTGTATCCAGAGATAGCTTGGCACTGGAACATCGTAGATAGTTGTTCAATGGCTCATTTTAAAGGAAATTAATTGGGTTACAAATATATAGTAACTAAAATAAATTATTTCTAAAAGAGAATAAATTTTTCCACCAAAAACTGCATTTTTGATGTCTTTTCACACTGCAGTCTTTCAAACATAATCGTATACCAGCGGTAAGATTTGAACCCACGCCTCCAAAGAGACTGGTGGCTAACACCAGTGCCTTGGACCACTCGGCCAGGCTGCCTCTCATAAATAATATATATGTGAATTTGGGTTGCAGCAGTAGCTAGCATTTACAATAAAGAACGACACTTAGCCCGTGTTAACTGAGATATAAATAGGGATTATGTAATTTCCATCAGTATCGTGGCTGTAGAGATGGCTGAAGCCTAGAAAAGAACAAACCATTACAGTAAAAAACATTTCATGTTAAAGATTGATCAATGATATCATAATTATAGTTTGTAGCCAGGTCGTCTCTTACTATTCCAATTAAGAAAAAGCCATAGGCTTTTTCCTGTTTGTAACTTCACTTCAAACTAAGATGAAATTTCATCTTACAATAAGGAACGAACTTTATCACAATAAATCCGGGTTGCAGCGGTAGCTAGCAACCTAGTAAGAGACGATCACGTCCAATGTTAAGAAATGTAAAAACCCATAGTTCCTAAAAAAGGAGTCAGATCAACAAAAAGTACACCGTTAGAACCGCCTTGTCCGAAACCCCTTGAAAGGAAATTATAATAAGGAACAAACTCTAGCCTATAGTAGTATATAGTAACTAAAATATTAAAATAAATAATTACATAAAAGCTTGATTTATTTCATTATAACTTGGGATTATATAAGTTTCGTCGGTATCATGGTTGTAGAGATAGCTGAAACAAGTAAAGAACAAACCATGGCATAGTAACTAGAAACTTTACTAAGGGTTGTGTTTCGTCCTTTATTGTAGTTTTCTTGATTTTTTTAAATAAAGAACGAGCTCAAGCCCAAAGGAACTGAATCCTGTGGTTCATTCATATAATCTTCATTATTTTAGCTAGGAGATAACTAAAGCGAGTTTCTTTTTATTGTAATAAAGAACGAACGCTTGTTCATAGTAACTGAAATATTAATTAAAAGTAGTATATACATAAAGGATATCCGGGTTGCAGCGGTAGCTAGCAACCTAGTAAGAGACGATCACGTCCAATGTTATACATAAAGGATCGATCTGAAAATTAGTAAATAACAAACAACAGCATGTAATTGAATAGCTTAGTTGCCTGATTTTCTGTGGTTTTTTAATTTAAAACACGAGACAGAGTATAGTTGAAAACAAAGGTGGTAAAAAATTCTTTTGACCTGGATTTGAACCAGTGACATACGTCCCGTTTGCCGTCCGACGACTCTACCAACTGAGCTACCGAAGGCTTACACTATTATTGGACTAAATATTATATCATGTATATCCGGGTTGCAGCGGTAGCTAGCAACCTAGTAAGAGACGATCACGTCCAATGTTAAGATATATAAAAACCCATAACTCCTAAGAAAAAGATCAGATCAAAACAAAAAGTACTCCATTAGAACTGCCATGTCTGAAACCCCTATATAGGAAATTTTCTGTCACTTGGATTGAACAGTAATGGAATTATAACTAAGAACGACCTCTTGCCTATACTAAATTTTATACGTCACTTAATTATAGTATAATAAAGATCAAACTCTTCCCTATACTAACTTGCATACGCAACTTCACTATAGTTAAGTATAATAAAGAACGACCTTTTGCCTATACTAAATTTTATACGCCACTTAATTATATAGTATAGGTTAGTAATTCCACAGATAGCTTGGCAATGGAACATCGTAGAGCGTTGTTTAATGGCTCATTTTAAAGGAAATTAATGGGGTTAAACACCTTTTCTAATTATAAAATAAATTATTTTTAAAATTACATTAAAAGACGATCATTTAAAGAACATACCATCACATATATTGGACTTTGTTAGCTGCCTGATTCCTTGTAAAAGATCTTTTTTGTCAAATAAAACTAGATTAATTCCTGAAAAATTTAAGCTAAATAATTTTATCTAATAGCAAAATGCAAAAATAATTATGGTGTCTGATCAAAAATTTTCATTTTTTAATTAAACCCAGAAAAAAAACTGAAAGTTTAAAAATTAGTTTTGTTTTCCTCTTACTTCAAATGACTCGTTACGGCATTTCACATTAAAATTTTTTACATAAAGGATCGATACTGTAAATTGGAATGTTCTAAGCATCATTGTTATCATTGTTTTATATATAGCTGAATTACAAACTAAAAGAAATCGACCCCGGGTGGCCTTGAACCACCAACCTTTCGATTAACGGTCGATCGTGCTAGACACTTGCACTATGACGCCATTAATTAATACATTAAAAGACGATCGTTGGAATAACAAAACATTGCATACATCAGACTTAGTTAGCTACTTAATTGTTTGAGGTTCGTCTCTTACTTTTTCAAAGAAGAAAAAGCCGTAGGCTTTTTCCTGTTTGTAATCATATAGTATAAAACGAACAGCCGTTTCAACTGAGGTCATCATCCGGGTTGCAGCGGTAGCTAGCAACCTAGTAAGAGACGATCACGTCCAATGTTAAGAAATAAAAAAACCAATAGCTCCTAAAAAAGCAGTCAGATCAAAACAAAAAGTACACCATTAGAACCGCCTTGTCCGAAACCCCTGTATAGAAAAATTTCTGTCATTTGGCTTGAACAGCAAGGGAAATATATTGGCTTGAAAATCAAGAAAATTGACTTTAACCAAGTTATTCTCCACAAACGGGATATTTTTTTTTCTTTTGTTTCCAGAGATAGTTACAGTTTATAATAAAGAACGACCTCTTACCTATACTAAATTTTATACGCCACTTAATTATAGTATTTGTATAATAAAGAACGACTTCTTGCCTATACTAAATTTTATACGCCACTTAGTTATAGTATAGGTTAGTAATTCCACAAATAACTTGTTACTGGATCATTGTAGAGAGTTGTTCAATGGCTCATTTTAAAGGAAATTAATAGGGTTAAAAACCTTTTGTAATTAAAATTTATAATAAAGAATGACATCTAGCCCATGTTAACTGAAATGTAAATAGGGACTATATAATTTTCATCAGTATCATGGCTGTAGAGATGGCTGAAACCTAATAAAGAACAAACCATGGCACACATTAGACTTAGTTAGCCGCCTGACTCTTCGAAGTTCGTCTCTTACTATTCCAAATAAGAAAAAGCCATAGGATTTTTCCTATTTTTGATTTTATCATTTGAGATGATTCTTTAGAACCAACTCCTGAACTATCAAACGGGATAAGATGTGAAGATCGACAACTTGGACCATCAATACTAGCAGCTAAAGCAAAGGCCATTGTTAAACTGTCTTAAGTAATCAAAATCCAAAAACGTGACACGCGACACCGAACATGTGAGCGAGTCAGTGAAAAGCAACTTGGGCAGCAAGAATCAAAACGTGTCGAAATAGAAAATGATAGCGATGACGATTGGGTTTGGGATTTTAACATGAATAAGGTCATCATTGCCTACCATACCATTGAAAATCAAAAACCTAGCCTAGATAAATCGTTGGAATAACAAAAATTTGTCCCATTTCCTGCACAATTAAAACAAAAAGTTAAGCGATACGTCTTTCATAATAACAAACGACAAGCCGAGGCAAAAGAAGAAGTTTTTGTCCCACCACCTGAACATATAAAATAAACAGAGGTTCGGCGAAATGTCTTTCATAATGACAAAAGACAAGCTGAGGCAAAAGTTAAAGGTTCAATAAAAAATGTAGCTTTACAAAGGCTCTACTTTTAATTTAATGTCTATTTGGACGTCATGACATCAAGAAAAGGCTCAAATTGTCTGAGTTTAGATGACAAGCAACAGTGAGAATCCATTTATAGAACTATGCCGCTGGCTGAGTGCCAGGACCATTGGAAATGGGAATCAGAAAAACTAGGTTTATAATACCAGAAAGTAGAACTCAGACAATTTTAGTATAGTTCAACGTGTTTCTAAGAACCCTTGGAAATCATTATATATACGGAATTCTGAAGTGTTATAAGTAGTTCCTCTCATACAGTACTTCTGTAAAGTTCTTCTCTTGTGTTTTTTGTAAAACCATGTATATAGACTTTGTCCAATAAATGAAAATTTTATAGTAAAGACACATTTCTTCTATCTCCTCCCACGTAAACCCTTAGCTCTGAAAGTTTCGGCTACACGCTTACCAGCACACTCATACCAACATTATATTTTTATCAATCTAAACCCAGACATCACCATAAAGGAGTAGCAAAAGGTTTACAGTCCCCTCCCTTAGCTTTTGAACAAAACACCTTTTCGGAAGGTAATTTCAGTGCAAAAAGCGTTTCTGGTATTCTCATTACAAAAATCGAAAAAACTTAAAAATTTCCGCCCCATTCGTTGTATCTTCAAATATTATTCCTGCCTTGCCTATGAAAAAATTTCCGCCCCATTCGTTGTATCTTCAAATATTATTCCTGCCTTGCCTATGAACTGACATAGTTATTTGGACCATTATATTCTTGAACTACCAAATGGCAGTTTTCACCCAGCAGCCAAGAGGCTGAAATCATAGGCAATGAGACATGGGGGATTCCTTTTGCCTTTAGAGGAGATGACCTTATCATGTCAGAATCCACTGCGCTATTTGCAGGTAAAACAGAATTGGCTTCATGCAGGTCAGGAGGTTATCATCGCTGATGAAATCATACTAGCAAAGTTCTGCTATCTTTTGGAGTCCTTTAGTTTGAGTCACATCAAGGATATTCAAATATATATAATTGCAAATATACTGCATATAATAAAAAAAATCATTGTTTTAATCAATATTAAACCTTTATATATACAATAGAAGTAGTTTTTTTCCATGATGCTTATATCAAAGAAGATACGAAAGATCGTTTAACTATACTTGTGAGTTAAAGAGTGGACATAAAATCGATCGGCTTATTTTTATGACGTATTTTTGCAAGCAAACCAAGGGGTTTCCAAGGGTAAAGATTACGAATGCATCTTTATTTGGTTGTTTATTTTCTCCCCTTGGAAGATAGTATCGAACCAATGGTCTCAGATAATCAGAAAAAGCCAAAATTAAGCAGAAAAAAGAAGTTCTAGAGCCAATCTTAAGGAGCAAATTGATTTTACTACAGCAAAACGGCATCTCTGATCATTTTTGGGTCCAAAACTGAGTGGCACACAACTTGAGAATTCTGACATTGCCAACCCTTTAAAAATTTTTGAAACACTATTTATTGAACTCCCCATCTTCAGAGACAGTAATGCCGTGTAATGGCACAGTCATACAAAATGAACGGTTAATAGAGACACTTGCTTTAAAGTTTCGTTTAATAAATTTTTATAATAATCCGGGTTGCAGCGGTAGCTAGCAACCTAGTAAGAGACGATCACCTCCAATGTTAAGAAATATAAAAACCCGTAGCTCCTAAAAAAAGAGTCAGATCAAAACAAAAAGTACACCATTAGAACCGCCTTGTCCAAATCCTCCATAAAGGAAACTTACCGCCCTTTGGCTTGAATAACAAAGAAAATATATTGGCTTGAAAATCAAGAAAATAGACTTTTACCACGTTATTCTCCCCAAACGGGATATTTTTTTCTTTTTTTTTTCTTTTTCTTTTCCACAGATAGCTTGGCACTGGAACATCGTAGAGGGTTGTTCAATAGCTCATTTTAAAGGAAATTAATTGGGTTAAAAACCTTTTGTAACTAAAATAAATTATTTCTAAAAGAGAATAAATTTTTCCATTAAAAACTGTATTTTTGATGCAGTGACGTCATAATTACTATATAAGAAACGTCAAAACTGCAAATGGTCTCATTCATGAATACATAATGGTTAGATTAAAATTATAATAAAGATCGAACTCTTCCCTATACTAACTTGCATACGCAACTTCACTATAGTTAAGATTACAGTATTTATATTATGCATCATTATAAATTATAAAAGGTTCAAATGTTCGAAGATTATAGAGTTAAAAATTTTTAAAGTAAAGAACGAAATTCAGCCCATAGTAACTAAAACAAGATTATAATTTAAGACTCAAGCTAGTAATTTGTTTGCTTCGGTATAAAAATACTGTCATCAGGGATATTCGAACCCATGCCTCCGATGTGACGGGTGGCTAACACCAGCGCCTTAAACCGCTTGACCACGCTACCTCACATAACTATGCCATTATAATGCCATTATAAACGCCGTCATAAATGACGACTATGCAGTTTTCATCGATATCATAGCTGTAGAAATGGCTGAAACCTAGTATAGAACAAATCATGGCATAAATTGGGCTTAGTTTGATGCCTCATTCTCTGAAGATCGTCTCTTACTATTCCAAATAAGAAAAAGCCATTGGTTTTTCTTGTTTGTAATCTGGTACACCCGGGTTGCAGAGGTAGCTAGTGTAATAAAGATCAAACTCTTCCCTATACTAACTTGCATACGCAACTTCACTATAGTTAAGATTACAGTATTTATATTTTTACATTAAAAGACGATCACTGAAATTTATAATAAAGAACCACCTCTTGCCTATACAAGATTTTATAGGCCACTTAACTATGGTATAGGTCAGTAAAGTTTACATAAAGGACTGATATAGTTCATTATGGTAAAGAACGAATTCTAGGCCATAGTAACTAATTTAATTTTGAAAAGAAGAAATTTACATAAAGGACCGATATAGTTCATCATAAAAGATATTTGTCAATTAGGTTTTTTTGACATAATTATCCATTATCATGTAAAATATAGTAAGAGACGATCACGTCCTACACTAAGAAATATAATAACCCTTGGCTTGAACAGCAAGGGAAATATATTGGCTTGAAAATCAAGAAAAGTGGCAGCTACTACAACATTCTTCCTAAACGGGATATTTTTTTCTTTTTTTGTATAATAAAGAACGACCTCTTGCCTATACTAAATTTTATACGCCACTTAATTATAGTATAGGTTAGTAATTCAACAGATAGCCTGACACTGGAACATCGTTGAGAGTTCTTCAATCGCTCATTTTAAAGAAAATTAATGGGGTTAAAAAACTTCTTGTAATTAAAATAAATCATTTTTATTACATTAAGAAATTTTAATTATGTTCCTTAAGAAATCATCATAAGTTAAAATTTCCCACACAAAATTTGAACTCAAGCCAACTGGATGAGAGCTATCCCAACCTCTAGACCATATAATATTTATTAAATATCCGATTAATCCGGGTTGCAGCGGTAGCTAGCAACCTAGTAAGAGACGATCACGTCCAATGTTAAGAAATATAAAAACCCATAGTTCCTAAAAAAGGAGTCAGATCAAAACAAGAAGTACACCATTAGAACCGCCTTGTCCGAAACCCCTGTATAGGAAACTTTATGTCCCTTGGCTTGAACAGAAAGGGAAATATATTGGCTTGAAAATCAAGAAAAGTGGCAGCTACTACAACATTCTTCCTAAACGGGATATTTTTTTCTTTTTTTTTTCTTTTTTCTTTGTTTCCAGAGATAGCTTGGCACTGGAACATCGTAGAGGGTTGTTCAATAGCTCATTTTAAAGGAAATTAATTGGGTTAAAAACCTTTTGTAACTAAAATAAATTATTTCTAAAAGAGAATAAATTTTTCCACCAAAAACTGCATTTTCGATGTCTTTTCACACTGCAGTCTTTCAAACATAATCGTTTACCAGTGGTAAGATTTGAACCCACGCCTCCGAAGAGACTGGTGCTCCTAAAAAAGTTACAATAAGGAACGAATTGTAACCCATAGTAACTGAATTATTAAATCATATCCGGGTTGCAGCGGTAGCTAGCAACCTAGTAAGAGACGATCACGTCCAATGTTAAGAAATATAAAAACCCCTAACTCCTAAAAAATAGTCAGATCAAAACAAAAAGTACACCATTAGAACCGCCTTCTCTGAAACCCCTATAAAGGAAACTTACCATCCTTTGGCTTAAATAACAAAAAAAATATATTGGCTTGAAAATCAAGAAAATTGACTTTAACCACGTTATTTTGCACAAACGGGATATTTTTTTCTTTCTTTTGTTTCCAGAGATAGCTTGGCACTGGAACATCGTAGAGAGTTGTTCAATGGCTCATTTTAAAGGAAATCTCTAGATCTAGCGCCTTTTGCACTTAATTTTTTTATTAATTATTTTTCACGAAAAACTTAATTTTGTATATACAATATTGATCAATGACGTCATAGTCGTTGGATGCAGTACATAAAGGCTCGATCATCGAATTTAAGCTGAAACTAAGTAAAGGACAATTATGCCTCCATATATTCACAGTGATGTATAAGATTTCCCATTACATCTGTAAACTGTTCCACAGTTGCCGGTCCATACCTTGGAAGCTTTTCACTAAACATGCAACATTCTTTTGGATATTACTATGAAGTTTTGCGAAAGCATCTCTAGCTGACTTTTCAACAAAATCTATTCTTTCAGAGATAATTTTAATCTTTAATTTTGAATATTTTTCGTAATCTCGGTAAAACATTCGTAAAAATTTTTCTCAGTTTACAAAGATCAGCCTGTGCGTTCTTTGCAGCTTGTGTAAACTGCAAAAATATCCATGGTATCCGAGCAATAGTTTGAATATTTCAATACAAGCTGGAAAATACCTTAAAATGTTAAAATTAGTTTTATTTTTGGTTAGGTTCTAACTACCCAATGTGGGATTGACTATTATAATAAAGATCGAAATCTTCCACATACTAACTTGCATACGCAACTTCACTATAGTTAATATTAGAGTATTTATATTATACATCATTATAAATTATAAAAGGTTCAAATGTTCGAAGATTATAGAGTTTAAAATTTTCCCACACCGGGAATCGAACCCGAGCCTGTTAAGTGAAAGTTAATTATCCTAGCCACTAGACCATATGGAATCATAAAGAAGTATGATTTAAGACTCATATGCATATTATTGTTTCACCATACCAATTATAATAAGGCCAAAACAAAATAGTCGACATGCAACCTTACTTTTGACACATTAGTTAAATCTTCATCAGGCTTAAAAAATGTTTTGCTAGTTTTACATGAAAGAACGAACCTTAGCCCATAGTAGCAGAAATAAGAATATCTAGGTTGCAGCGGTAGCTAGCAACCTATTACATAATCCGGGTTTAAGTGGTAGCTAGCAACCTACTAAGAAACGCCAAATTAAAAGATGATCATTAGAAGAACAAACAATTGCTTATATTGGACTTAGTTAGCTGCCTGATTCTTTGAGGTTCGTCTCTTACTATTCCAAAGAAGAAAAAGCCGTAGGCTTTTTCCTGTTTGTAATAATACATTAAAAGATAACCATATGTGACGTATTAAGTGATCACATTAAGTCCGGGTTGCAGCGGTAGCTAGCAACCTAGTAAGAGACGATCACGTCCAATGTTAAGAAATATAAAAACCCATAGTTCCTAAAAAAGGAGTCAGATCAAAACAAAAAGTACACCATTAGAACCGCCTTGTCCGAAACCCCTGTATAGGAAACTTTCTGTCCCTTGGCTTGAGCAGAAAGGGAAATATATTGGCTTGAAAATCAAGAAAAGTGGCAGCTACTACAACATTCTTCCTAAACGGGATATTTTTTTCTTTTTTTCTTTTTTCTTTGTTTCCAGAGATAGCTTGGCACTGGAACATCGTAGAGGGTTGTTCAATAGCTCATTTTAAAGGAAATTAATTGGGTTAAAAACCTTTTGTAACTAAAATAAATTATTTCTAAAAGAGAATAAATTTTTCCACCAAAAACTGCATTTTCGATGTCTTTTCACACTGCAGTTTTTCAAACATAATCGTATACCAGCGGTAAGATTTGAACCCACGCCTCCGAAGAGACTGGTGAACCCACGCCTGGACTATTATAGTATAGGTTATTAATTCAACAGACAGCTTGGCACTAGATCCGGGTTGCAGCGGTAGCTAGCAACCTAGTAAGAGACGATCACGTCCAATACATAAAGGATCGATACTGTAAATTGAAAATTTATAAGTATCATAAGTGTCATAG
Source organism: Artemia sinica (assembly GCA_027921565.1). Taxonomy (NCBI): domain Eukaryota; kingdom Metazoa; phylum Arthropoda; class Branchiopoda; order Anostraca; family Artemiidae; genus Artemia; species Artemia sinica. Next base: position 68,930,150 of record CM051256.1, read on the forward strand.
TTGTATTGATAGCTGAATTACAAGCTAAAACAAATCGACCCCGGTTTATAATAAAGATCGAACTCTTGCCTATACTAGCTGGTATAGGTCACTTAACTATCGTGTAGGCTTGTAAATTTATATTTAAAGTCAATAAATTAAAAATTCCCTACAAGAGGGAATCGAACCCCGATCGCCCTCGTGACAAGCGGGTATGCTTACCATTGTACTATAGGAGACTCATGATAAATATGTTACATATAAGATATGATAAAAAAAAATTTTACATTAAAGGACAAACTATAGCCCATAGTTACTGGAATCCAGGTTGCGATGGTAGCTAGCAACCTAGTAAGAGACGATCAAGCCCCATAGTAATCACAGTAAAGAACAAACTTCCAGCCCATAGTAACTAAAATAAGATTACAATTAATATTAAAGATTGATCAAGGATGTCATAATCATAGGTTGTAGCCAGATTGTCTCTTACTATTCCAATTAAGAAAAAGCCATAGGCTTTTTCCTGTTTGTAATACAGTAAGGATTTTAGTATCTATCAGCAAGGGAGGGAATCCGGGTTGCTTACAATAAAGAACGACACCTAGCCCATGTTAACTGAAACACAAATAGGGATTATGTAATTTCCATCAGTATCATGGCTGCAGAGGTGTCCAAACCTAGTAAAGAACAAACCATTACGGTAAAGAACATCCGGGTTATAGCGGTAGCTAGCATACAGTAAAGAACGATCTCTCGCCCATAGTAACTGATATACGGTGGTTCCAGGGGTAGCTACAAGCTATCCAAATTGTAGTAATATTAAAGAACGAACTGTTGCCTATAGTAAATGATCAATTTTTTAGTGAAGATCTGGGTTGCAGTGGTAGCTAGGTTATGGTAAAGAATGACCTCTTACCCATAATAATTAATTTAATTTTGAAAAGAAGGAATTACGGCAGAAACCCTTATGTTGGTATAAGTAAACAACATTTAAAGTAAATCCGGGTTGCAGCGGTAGCTAGCAACCTAATAAGAGACGATCACGTTCAATGTTAAGAAATATAAAAACCCGTAGCTCCTAAAAAAAGAGTCAGATCAAAACAAAAAGTACACCATTAGAACCGCCTTATCTGAAACCCGTATAAAGGAATTTACAGTAAAGAACGATCTCTCTCTCATACTAACTGATATATGGTGGTGCCAGGTGTAGTTACATAAAGGACGAATATAGCTCATCCGGGTTGCAGCGGTAGCTAGCAACCTAGTAAGAGACGATCACCTCCAATGTAAAGAAATATGAAACCCCTAACTCCTAAAAAAAGAGTCAGATCAAAACAAAAAGTATACCATTAGAACCACCTTGTCCGAAACCCCTATTAAGGAAACTTACCGCACTTTGGCTTGAATAACAAAGAAAATATATTGGCTTGAAAATCAAGAAAATTGACTTTTACCACGTTATTCTCCACAAACGGGATATTTTTTTCTTTCCGCTTGATTTTTCTTCTCAGCTAGCTGGGCACTGGAAAATCATAGAGAGCTGTATAATAGCTCATTTTAAAGGAAATTGCAACATCTAGTCACTTTTTTAATTAAAAATAAAATACTTTTTAAAGTAGAATCAATTTTGTCAAAAAAATTGCATTTTTGATGTATTTTCATGCTGCAGTCTTTTCAAAGATATTTCAATTTTGAAGCAATCAAACAGTTCATGGTAATGAACTCTATAGTAATAATAGCTACTTGTCTCAATAGTAACCGAAACTCCTGGAACCAAAATTTTCTTTTTTGGCTTAATCGCTATAATTATTATGTAAACTGCAAAAATATCTATGATGCCTAATCAGTAATAGTAATTTATTAATTTAAACAACAAAAATACATGAAAATTTTATAATTAGTTTTACTTTTTGTCTCCTGGAAGAAATTTTTTTTTCATCTCAGTTCAAAGTTATTATTGTATCCTGGAACCAAACTTTTTTTGGTTTGTAACCCGTAAAGTACGTATCTCCATATTATTGTCTTATAATTGCAATTATTTTAGTTTTCAGTCCAAAATCGCTAAACTTATTATGTAAACTGCAAAAATATTTATGGTGTCTAACCAATAATACTAATTTTGTAATTCAAACAAGATAAATACCTGAAAATTTAAAAATTAGTTTTTTTTTATGCTAGGTTTTAAATACTCGACACGGGGTTTTGTGTACTTAATAATTTTAAACCTTGAAAAAATATGGTCTCACGCGAGTGGAAAAAAAGAAAGAATAACCAAAAAAACTATCAAAATAGAGCAATCCAAATTTCTACTAATAGAAAACTTTACTACACAAAAAATAAAGCTAACATCCTGAAATATAGGAAAAGTTTATTTAAAAGAGATAAAAATGCCACCGAACGCAATAAAGCTCGAGAACGCGTAAGGATTGCTACTAAGATGTCTTGTGATCCAGAATTTAAGAAAATGAAATATGACAGAGCAAAACAGAGGTATGTTACGGATCAGGGGTATCGAGAAGGGAAAATTGAGACAGCCAAACAAAAGAGCAAGGAACTGTATGATAACAATTTAGATTACCGAAACAAACATAAGAAAAAAGTTGCTACCAGAATAATGGGTAGATACTGGGGTGACAAAAGCTATAATGAAAAAATTAAATTCTCTGCGAGGTTGTACCGAAGAACGCATAAGGACAAAGGGAAAAATTACATTCAGAAATACAAGAAGATGGCAAAAATGCAGGCTGATCTTTGTAAATTGAGAAACATTTTACGCATGTTTTATCGGGATCACGAAAAGTATTCAAAATTACAGATTAAAATTCTCTTTGAAAGAGCGGATGCTGTTGAAAATTACAATAAAGAACGACACCTAGCCCATGTTAACTGAAACATAAATAGGGATATCATGGCTGTAGAGATGGCTGACACCTAGTAAAGAACAAACCATCCGGGTTGAAGCGGTAGCTAGCAACCTAGTAAGAGACGATCACGTACAATGTTAAGAAATATAAAAACCCATAGCTCCTAATATAATAAGGAACGAACTCTTGTCTGTACTAACTTTTATAGGTAATCCGGGTTGCATCGGTAGCTAGCAATCTAGTAAGAGACGATCACGTCCAATGTTAAGAAATATAAAAACCCATAGTTTCTAAAAAAGGAGTCAGATCAAAACAAAAAGTACACCATCCGGGTTGCAGCGGTAGCTAGCAACCTAGTAAGAGACGATCACGTCCAATGTTAAGAAATATAAAAACCCATAGTCCGGGTTGCAGCGGTAGCTAGCAACCTAGTAAGAGACGATCACGTCCAATATTAAGAAATATAAAAACCCATAGTTCCTAACAAAGGAGTCAGATCAAAATCCGGGTTGCAGCGGTAGCTAGCAACCTAGTAAGAGACGATCACGTCCAATGTTAAGAAATATAAAAACCCGTAGTTCCTAACAGAGGAGTCAGATCAAAACAAAAAGTACACCATTAGAACCGCCTTGTCCAAATCCTCCATAAAGGAAACTTACCGCCCTTTGGCTTGGATAACAAAGAAAATATATTGGCTTGAAAATCAAGAAAATAGACTTTTACCACGTTATTCTCCCCAAACGGGATATTTTTTTCTTTTTTTTTTTCTTTGTTTCCAGAGATAGCTTGGCACTGGAACATCGTAGAGGGTTGTTCAATAGCTCATTTTAAAGGAAATTAATTGGGTTAAAAATCTATAATAACTAAAATAAATTATTTCTAAAAGAGAATAAATTTTTCCAACAAAAACTGTATTTTTGATGCAGTGACGTCATAATTACTATATAAGATCATCATAGTTTTATATTAGAGCTATGACGTGAATAGAGTGATTACACTAAAGAACGATCTTCAATCCATAGTAACTGAAGTGTTATAAGGAACCATTACATAGATGATGCTTACAGTAATAAAAGATTACTGTTTACAATGTGATGAGAAGATATTAAAAGATTATCATTGGAATATCAAACCATTGTGTACATTAGAACTAGTTGGCCACTTGATTGTTTGAGGTTCGTCTCTTACTATTTGAAAGAAGAAAAAGCCGTAGGCTTTTTCCTGTTTGTAACCAGGTTATTATTAATGGTTAATGCTTCAGTTTATGTTTAATAGCTCATTTTGAAGCAAATTGCTACATCTAGTGTATTGTGTAATTAATTAGGCAAAAGACGAAAGGAAATCAAAATATTCAAAAGACAAAAGTATAAAGGAAATATCTTCTGTATAATGACAGAAGATTCAAGAAGAAAGCCTATTTTTATCAAAATTATATTAAAGACGATCATTAGAAGAGCAAATCATTGCATACATTGGACTTTGTTAGCTGCCTTATCCGGGTTGCAGCGGTAGCTAGCAGCCTAGTAAGAGACGATCACTTCCAATGTTAAGAAATATAAAAACCCATAGCTCCTAAAAAAGGAGTCAGATCAAGACAAAAAGTACACCATTAGAACCGCCTTGTTCGAAACCCCTGTACAGGATCTTTCTGTCCCTTGGCTTGAACAGCAAGGGAAATATATTGGCTTGAAAATCAAGTAAAGTGGCAGCTACTACAACATTCTGCCTAAACGGCATATTTTTTTCCTTTTTTTCTTTTTTTTTCTTTTCCACAGATAGCTTGGCACTGGAATATCGTAGAGTTGTTCAATGGCTCATTTTAAAGGAAATTAATTGGGTTAAAAATCGTTTGTAACTAAAATAAATTATTTCTAAGAGAGAATAAATTTTTCAACTAAAAACTGCATTTTTGATGTCTTTTCATGCTGCAGTCTTTTCAAAGAAATTTGATTTTTGTACATAAATCATAATCGTATACCAGCGGTAGGATTTGAACCCATGCCTCCGAAGAGACTGGTGGCTAACTCTAGTGCCTTGAACCACTCGGCCACGCTGCCTCTCATAACTATATATGTGAATCCGGGTTGCAGCAGTAGTTTTTTCCGGGTTTATAGTAAAGAGCGAACTATAGCCTATAGTAATTGAACTACATAGCACACCATTAGACTAATATGAAGGATGGGTCTAGTTAATTAGGTCCTTTAATGTAAAAAATTTTCCTTATTGTAACTAGGTTGCTAGCTACCGCTACAACCCGGATAATTGACAAACACCATTTATGATAAGCTATATCGGTCTTTTATGTAACTACACCCGGAACCACCATATATCAGTTACTATCAGTTACCATATATCAGCTGCAACCCGGATTAAATTCAAAGTTTAAAAGAGACTCAGTTTAGCTACCTACTAGCTTAACATAATAAACTTTAATATAAATTAATATAGGCAAGAGGTCGTTCTTTATTATATATGGGCTAAGGTTCGTTCTTTCATGTAAAACTAGCAAACATTTTTTAAGTCTGATGAAGATTTAACTAATGTGTCAAAAGTAAGGTTTCAAGTCGACGATTTTGTTTTGGCCTTATTATAATTGGTATGGTGAAATAATAATATGCATATGGCTCTTAAATCATACTTCCTTATGGTCCCATATGGTTTAGTGGCTAGGATACTTAACTTTCACTTAACAGGCCCGGGTTCGATTCCCGGTGTGGGAAAATTTTTAACTCTATAATCTTCGAACATTTGAACCTTTTATAATTTATAATGATGTATAATATAAATACTGTAATCTTAACTATAGTGAAGTTGCCTATGCAAGTTAGCATAGGGAGGAGTTCGATCTTTATTATAAAATGAAGATAATATGAATGAACCAGAGTGTTCAGTTTCTTTGGACTTTAGTTCGTTTTTTAACTATAGATACAAACAGGAAAAAGCCTACGGCTTTTTCTTCTTTTAAATAGTAAGAGACGAAACTCAAACAATCAAGTAGCTAACTAAGTCCAATGTATGGAATGGTTTGTTATTTCAGTGATCGTCTTTTAATGTAAAAAAAATATAAATACTGTAATCTTAACTATAGTGAAGTTGCGTATGCAAGTTAGTATAGGGAAGAGTTTGATCTGCATTATACTATAATTAAGTGACGTATAAAATTTAGTATAGGCAAGAGGTCGTTCTTTATTATAACATATATATTTATTTATGAGAGGCAGCCTGGCCGAGTGGTCCAAGGCACTGGTGTTAGCCACCAGTCTCTTCGGAGGCGTGGGTTCAAATCTTACCGCTGGTATACGATTATGTTTGAAAGACTGCAGTGTGTTAAAAGACATCAAAAATGCAGTTTTTGGTGGAAAAATTTATTCTCTTTTAGAAATAATTTATTTTAGTTACTATAGAGTTTTAACCCAATTAATTTCCTTTAAAATGAGCTATTGAACAACCCTCTACGATGTTCCAGTGCCAAGCTATCTGTGGAAAAGAAAAAAAAAGAAAAAAAGAAAAAAGTATCCCGTTTGGGGAGAATAACGTGGTTAAAGTGAATTTTCTTGATTTTCAAGCCAATATATTTCCCTTGCTGTTCAAGCCAAGGGACAGAAAGTTTCCTATACAGGGGTTTCGGACAAGGCGGTTCTAATGGTGCACTTTTTGTTTTGATCTGACTCCTTTGTTAGGAACTATGGGTTTTTATATTTCTTAACATTGGACGTGATCGTCTCTTACTAGGTTGCTAGCTACCGCTGCATCCCGGAACTGTTTTAAACCTGTAGTACTGTTGTATAGTATTTCTTAACATTGGACGTGATCGTCTCTTACTAGGTTGCTAGCTACCGCTGCAACCCGGATAATATTAAACCTGGATTAAAAAATTATTATCATATCTTATATGTAACTTTTATTATATAAGTCTTCGATAGTCTAATGGTGAGCATGCCCACTTGTTACCTGGGAGAAGGGGGTGCGATTCCCCGTAGGGGAGAACTTTTAATATGTTGAATTAAAAGCACTATCTTTTCAATTTAAAATTTAAAAAAGAAACTTGTTTATTTACATTCTAGCTAAAATAATGAAGATAATATGAATGAACCACAGGGTTCAGTTTCTTTGGACTTGAGTTCGTTTATTAACTATAAATACAAACAGGTTAAGGCCTACGGCTTTTTCTTCTTTTAAATAGTAAGAGCCGAAACTCAAACAATCAAGTAGCTAACTAAGTCCAATGTATGGAATGGTTTGTTATTTCAGTGATTTACTAACCTATACTATAGTTAAGTGGCCTATATAATTTAGTATAGGCAAGAGGTCGTTCTTTATTATATTCTAGTCTAAATTATAAGATTAAAACTATTGTTCAGACACCATAAATATTTTTGCAGTTTATAACTTTAGCGATTCCAAACTAAAAACGAAAATAAAATAAAAATTAATTTTTTCAATTTTTACGTCACATCGCTCATTAAGTCATATATGGTTATTAGTACAAAATAGGTTTTAGATATTACGTCATGTCACTTATTACGTCATATATGGTTATTAGTAGATAATCAGTAAAACATTCGTTCTTTATTATAATCAATATTAATATATTCTTTCCGATGGGGATTCATTATTTGAATCCCCATTGGAAAGAATGTATTAATATACTGAATTTAAAGCAATATCTCTTAAATTTAAAGCTTACATCAACTCAGTTTAGCTGCCTCCTATCTAAATATAAAAACTTTAATATAAATTAATATAGGCAAAAGTCGTTCTTTATTATATTTTTCTGAATCTTTTTTCAGGAGTTATAGGTTACATTAGTTTTTACTATGGGGCTCGATCATCTCTTACTAGGTTATAATAAAGAACGAACTCTTGCCTATGCTAAATTTTATACGCCACTTAATTATGGTATAGGTTTTATAATAAGGAACGACCTCTTGCCTACACTAAATTTTATACGCCACTTAATTATAGTATAGGTTAGTAATTCCACAGATAGCTTGGCACTGGAGCATCGTAGAGAGTTGTTTAATGGCTCATTTTAAAGCAAATTAATGGGGTTAAAAAAAATTTGTAATTATAAAACAAATTATTTTTAAAATAGAATCATTTTTCTTACGAAACTACATTAAAAGAAGTTATAATAAAGAACGACCTCTTACCTATACTAAATTATATAGGCCACTTAACTATAGTATAGGTTAGTAAATTTACATTAAAAGACGATCACTGAAATGACAAACCATTCCATACATTGGACTTAGTTAGCTACTTGATTGTTTGAGTTTCGTCTCTTACTATTTAAAAGAAGAAAAAGCCATAGGCTTTTTCCTGTTTGTATTTATAGTTAAAAAACGAACTCAAGCCCAAAGAAACTGAACCCTAAGGTAGCTAACATCAGGGATGTATACCCCACAATGCATTGTGACAGTTGCGAGCAGATAAAGACAAAATACCAATTGAACAGTCTAAGATCCCTTTCAAATAAGAAAGGTTTTGATGTAATGATGGCCACGATTTTAGAACACCTACAACAGGACATACCCAAAGATGACAGAGAACAGCTAATTCATTGTACAGATTGGAAAGAGGATGTCATAGATTCATTCTCTGTCTGTGATTACTGTGCTGGGAAAATGTTGAAAAGTCAGGAGAATGTCCGATCAGTATTAAATAACCTTCATATAGACTGTACACTGGAATGTATAAAGTGTTTAAATAATTTTGAAATGGCAATGATTCGATTTGTAATGCCTTATCTTACGATCGTCAGATTAGGGCAGGTAACTGCATTGAAGAGACCTAGAACAGAACTTGTTGACACTCTTAAGGGGAGAATAGAATACCTACCTGTTGATGTGCAAGCAAATGCAGATATTCAGCCTGAAAAACTTCTTAACATTGATAGTTTTGTAGTCATTGTCAATGGTCAGCCTACTTACAACAAGAATGTTTGGACTGCACTAATAGATCTGAGAAAAGTCCATGAAGCACTGTTGTGGTTAAGAGAGAACAACCGTCTCTATAAAACAATACGTGCATACACCCTAGAATATTTAAATAAAATACTTGAAGCACGTCTTGCTGAAAAAGCGGTTGGTGTTGATAATTTACCTGAAATACGGGAAGCTGCAATCCTTCAGAAACTGACAGAAAGTGCAAAATCTACATTGTTTGAACATTTTTCTGTCCAGCCTCTCAATTCAGCGGTTCCAAAAGACTTCATTGAAGATTTTAAGCAGATGAAAGATCTTGGTACTGACCAATTTCAAATCAAGAAACTAAAAGGTGAGAGCGAAGACTTATTTCAGGAAGAACTTGATCTAAAAGTGTTTCCAAATCTTTTCCCGAAAGGCAAATATGGCTTGCGTGACAAGGCAAGACCATTTCGGACTAGGAATGCAGAATATTTTAAATCAAGGCTTCTTAGCAGACATACTAAGTTTCGTCTTGACAAACAGTTTCTTTTTCACAGCTTCCAATTGCAAGAATTCTCTTACATGTGTAATAGCGTCGGTCATATGTTGCGGACTGTGAAACCAAATCAAAATGCTCGTCAATTTATAGACAGTCTTCATTCCCGTGATGGAGAGATGGAAGCGACTTTACAGATAGCTTGGCACTGGAGCATCCTAGAGAGTTGTTTAATGGCTCATTTTAAAGCAAATTAATGGGGTTAAAAAAAATTTGTAATTATAAAACAAATTATTTTTAAAATAGAATCATTTTTCTTACGAAATTACATTATTTACATAAAGGATCGACACTACAAACGGGTATTTTGTAAGTATCCGGGTTGCAGCCATAGCTAGCAACCTAGTAAGAGACGATCACGTCCAATGTTAAGAAATATAAAAACCCATAACTCCTAAGAAAGGAGTCAGATCAAAACAAAAAGTACACCATTAGAACCGCCTTGTCCGAAACCCCTGTATAGGAAACTTTCTGTCCCTTGGCTTGAACAGCAAGGGAAATATATTGGCTTGAAAATCAAGAAAATTGACTTTAACCACGTTATTCTCCCCAAACGGGATATTTTTTTCTTTTTTTTTCTTTTTCTTTTCCACAGATAGCTTGGCACTGGAACATCGTAGAGGGTTGTTCAATAGCTCATTTTAAAGGAAATTAATTGGGTTAAAAATCTATAGTAACTAAAATAAATTATTTCTAAAAGAGAATAAATTTTTCCACCAAAAACTGCATTTTTGATGTCTTTTCACACTGCAGTCTTTCAAACATAATCGTATACCAGCGGTAAGATTTGAACCCACGCCTCCGAAGAGACTGGTGGCTAACACCAGTGTCTTGGACCACTCGGCCAGGCTGCCTCTCATAAATAAATATATATGTGAATTTGGGTTGCAGCAGTAGCTAGCAACCTAGTAAGAGACGATCAGTCCCATGCTAAGAAATATAACAAAAGTCCTAAAAATAGAGTAAGATCAAAACAAAAGTACATCATTAGAACTACCTTGTCTGAAACCCTACTAGATAAATAATGAATGTCGTAGCTTTATATTAGAGCTATGAAGTGAATAGAAAAACACGAAATTATATTGTTGTTTCTGATGACGTCATGAAATAATATCATTGCGCCTTGACGTCAATAAAATCATTACGCCGTGACGTCATAATTACTACTTAAGAACGACACAGATGTAAATTCTCTCATTCTTGATTAGAATAATGGTTAGATCGAAGCAAGCTATACGCAATTTGAATCCGGGTTGCAGCGGTAGCTAGCAACCTAGTAAGAGACGATCACCTCCAATGTTAAGAAATATAAAAACCCGTAGCTCCTAAAAAAAGAGTCAGATCAAAACAAAAAGTACACCATTAGAACCGCCTTGTCCGAAACCCCTATAAAGGAAACTTACCTCCCTTTGGCTTGAATAACAAAGAAAATATATTGGCTTGAAAATCAAGAAAATTGACTTTTACCACGTTATTCTCCCCAAACGGGATATTTTTTTCTTTCCGCTTTTTCTTTCTGCTCAGCTAGCTGGGCACTGGAAAATCATAGAGAGCTGTATAATAGCTCATTTTAAAGGAAATTGCAACATCTAGTGCCTTTTGTATTTAAAAATAAAATACTTTTTAAAGTAGAATCAATTTTGTCAAAAAAATTGCATTTTTGATGTATTTTCATACTGCAGTCTTTTCAAAGATATTTGAATTTTGAAGCAATAAAACAGTTCATGGTAATGAACTCTATAGTAATAATAGCTACTTGTCTCAATAGTAACCGAAACTCCTGGAACCAAAATTTTCTTTTTTGGCTTAATCGCTAAAATTATTATGTAAACTGCAAAAATATTTATGATGCCTAATCAGTAATAGTAATTTTTTAATTTAAACAACAAAAATACATGAAAATTCTAAAATTAGTTTTGCTTTTTGTCTCCTGGAAGAAATTTTTTTTTCATCTCAGTTCAAATTTATTATTGTATCCTGTAACCCGTAAAGTACATATCTCCATATTATTGTCTCATAATTGCAATTATTTTAGTTTTCAGTCCAGAATCACTAAACTTATTATTTAAACTGCAAAAATATTTATGGTGTCTAACCAATAATACTAATTTTGTAATTCAAACAAGATAAATACCTGAAAATTTTAAAATTAGTTTTGTTTTTTATAATAAGGAACGACCTCTTGCCTATACTAAATTTTATACGCCACTTAATTATAGTATAGGTTAGTAATTTCACAGATAGCTTGGCCCTGGAACATCGTAGAGAGTTGTTCATTACATTAAAATTTACATTAAAGACCGAACTGTAGTCCATAGTAACTGAATATCCGGGTTGCAGCGGTAGCTAGCAACCTAGTAAAAGACAATCACGCCCCATAGTAAAAACTAAATTAACCCATAACTCCTGAAAAAACATTCAGATCAAAACAAGAAGTACACTATTAGAACTACCTTTTCCAAAACTTCTATATAGCAAACTTACCGTCCTTTGGCTTGAATAACAGAGAAAATATATGGACTTGAAAATAAAAAAAAATGACTTTAACCACGATATTCTCCACAAACGGCATTTTTTTTTCTTTCCGCTGTTTTTCCTCCTCAGCTAGCTGGGCATTGGAAAATCATAGAGAGCTGTATAATAGATCATTTTAATGGAAATTGCTACATCTAGTCACTTTTGTAATCAAAAATAAAACAGTTTTTAAGTAGAATCAATTTTGTCAAACAAACTGCATTTTTGATGTATTTTCATGCTGCAGTCTTTTCAAAGATATTTGAATTTTGAAGCAATCAAACAGTTCATGGTAATGAACTCTATAGTAATAATAGCTACTTGTCTTAATAGTAACCGAAACTCTAAAGAGCGAAATTTTGATATCAATAGATACATCAAAGCAAACAGTTCGTGATAACGAACTGTATGTTGTATAGTAAGAGCGACTCGTCTCAATAGTAAAACTTGCCACATCTAGTTCCTTCTGTAATTAAAGTTAAAATATTTTTTTAATAGCTTTTACTATGAGACGATCACGCCTCCTTAAAAAAATGAAAATACATATAAGACCTAGAGATTTATATCCTTCCTTTTTTTAAGTTTAAAACTGGCCGTGACAATTTTTATCCACTTATTAAAAACAAGAATGAACAAATAAAAAATCGTTGATTTAAAGAGGGAGCTTGGTTATAATAAAGAACGACCTTTTGCCTGTACTAAATTTTATACGCCACTTAATTATATAGTATAGGTTAGTAATTACAATAAAGAACGAACTCTATTACATTAAAAGACGATCATTGGAATAACATACCACTGCATACATTGGACTTAGTTAGCTACTTGATTGCTTGAGGTTCGTCTCTTACTATTTCAAAGAAGAAAAAGCCGTAGGTTTTTTCCTGTTTGTAATGATCCGGGTTGCAGCGGTAGCTAGCAACCTAGTCTAGTAAGAGACGACCACGTCCAATGTTAAGAAATATAAAAACCCATAACTCTTAAAACAACAGTCAGATCGAAACAAAAAGTACACCAATAGAACCGTCTTGTCAGAAATCTCTATATAGGAAACTTTCTGTCCCTTGGCTTGAACAGCAAGGCAAATATATTGGTTTAAAAATCAAGAAAAGTGGCAGCCACTACAGCATTCTTTCTAAATGGCATCTTTTTTTTCTTTTTCACAGATAGCTTGGCACTGAAACATCGTATAGAGTTTTTCAATGGCTCATCCGGGTTGCAGCGGTAGCTAGCAACCTAGTAAGAGACGATCACGTCCAATGTTAAGAAATATAAAAACCCATAGTTCCTAACAAAGGAGTCAGATCAAAACAAAAAGTACACCATTAGAGCCGCCTTGTCCGAAACCCCTGTATAGGAAACTTTCTGTCCCTTGGCTTGAACAGCAAGGGAAATATATTGGCTTGAAAATCAAGAAAAGTGGCAGCTACTACAACATTCTGCCTAAACGGGATATTTTTTTTCTTTGTTTCTAGAGATAGCTTGGCACTGGAACATCGTAGAGGGTTGTTCAATAGCTCATTTTAAAGGAAATTAATTGGGTTAAAAATCTATAGTAACTAAAATAAATTATTTCTAAAAGAGAATAAATTTTTCCACCAAAAACTGCATTTTTGATGTCTTTTCACACTGCAGTCTTTCAAACATAATCGTATACCAGCGGTAAGATTTGAACCCACGCCTCCGAAGAGACTGCTGGCTAACACCAGTGCCTTGGACCACTCGGCCAGGCGGTAGCTAGCAACCTAGTAAGAGACGATCACGTCCAATGTTAAGAAATATAAAAACCCATAGTTCCTAACAAAGGAGTCAGATCAAAACAAAAAGTACACCATTAGAACCGCCTTGTCTGAAACCCCTGTATAGTAAACTTTCTGTCCCTTGGCTTGAACAGCAAGGGAAATATATTGGCTTGAAAATCAAGAAAATTGACTTTAACCACGTTATTCTCCCCAAACGGTATATTTTTTTTTCTTTCTTTTCCACAGATAGCTTGGCACTGGAACATCGTAGAGGGTTGTTCAATAGCTCATCCTAAAGGAAATTAATTGGGTTAAAAATCTATAGTAACTAAAATAAATTATTTCTAAAAGAGAATAAATTTTTCCACCAAAAACTGCATTTTTGATGTCTTTTCACACTGCAGTCTTTCAAACATAATCGTATACCAGCGGTAAGATTTGAACCCACGCCTCCGAAGAGACTGGTGGCTAACACCAGTGCCTTGGACCACTCGGCCAGGCGGCAGTTAGCAACCTAGTAAGAGACGATCACGTCCAATGTTAAGAAATATAAAAACCCATAGTTCCTAACAAAGGAGTCAGATCAAAACAAAAAGTACACCATTAGAGCCGCCTTGTCCGAAACCCCTGTATAGTAAACTTTCTGTCCCTTGGCTTGAACAGCAAGGGAAATATATTGGCTTGAAAATCAAGAAAATTGACTTTAACCACGTTATTCTCCCCAAACGGGATATTTTTTTCTTTCTTTCTTTTCCACAGATAGCTTGGCACTGGAACATCGTAGAAGGTTGCTCAATAGCTCATCCTGAAGGAAATTAATTGGGTTAAAAATCTATAGTAACTAAAATAAATTATTTCTAAAAGAGAATAAATTTTTCCACCAAAAACTGCATTTTTGATGTCTTTTCACACTGCAGTCTTTCAAACATAATCGTATACCAGCGGTAAGATTTGAACCCACGCCTCCGAAGAGACTGGTGGCTAACACCAGTGCCTTGGACCACTCGGCCAGGCTGCCTCTCATAATTTGGGTTGCAGCAGTAGCTAGCAACCTAGTAAGAGACGATCAGTCCAATGCTAAGAAATATAAAACCCAGAACTCCTAAACATAGAGTCAGATCAAAGCACAGTAAGAGAGTAAGAGACGATCACGTCCAATGTTAAGAAATATAAAAACCCATAGTTCCTAACAAAGGAGTCAGATCAAAACAAAAAGTACACAAATTAGAACCGCCTTGTCCGAAACCCCTGTATAGGAAATTTTCTGTCCCTTAGCCTGAACAGCAAGGGAAATATATTGGCTTGAAAATCAAGAAAAGTGGCAGCTACTACAACATTCTGCCTAATCGGGATATTTTTTTTTCTTTTTTTCTTTTGTATCCAGAGATAGCTTGGCACTGGAACATCGTAGAGGGTTGTTCAATAGCTCATTTTAAAGGAAATTAATTGGGTTAAAAATCTATAGTAACTAAAATAAATTATTTCTAAAAGAGAATAAATTTTTCCACCAAAAACTGTATTTGTGATGTCTTTTCACACTGCAGTCTTTCAAACATAATCGTATACCAGCGGTAAGATTTGAACCTACGCCTCCGAAGAGACTGGTGGCTAACACCAGTGCCTTGGACCACTCGGCCAGGCGGTAGCTAGCAACCTAGTAAGAGACGATCATGTCCAATGTTAAGAAATATAAAAACCCATAGTTCCTAACAAAGGAGTCAGATCAAAACAAAAAGTACACCATTAGAACCGCCTTGTCTGAAACCCCTGTATAGTAAACTTTCTGTCCCTTGGCTTGAACAGCAACGGGAATATATTGGCTTGAAAGTCAAGAAAATTGACTTTAACCACGTTATTCTCCCCAAACGGGATATTTTTTGTCTTTCTTTTCCACAGATAGCTTGGCACTGGAACATCGTAGAGGGTTGTTCAATAGCTCATCCTAAAGGAAATTAATTGGGTTAAAAATCTATAGTAACTAAAATAAATTATTTCTAAAAGAGAATAAATTTTTCCACCAAAAACTGCATTTTTGATGTCTTTTCACACTGCAGTCTTTCAAACATAATCGTATACCAGCGGTAAGATTTGAACCCACGCCTCCGAAGAGACTGGTGGCTAACACCAGTGCCTTGGACCACTCGGCCAGGCTGCCTCTCATAATTTGGGTTGCAGCAGTAGCTAGCAACCTAGTAAGAGACGATCAGTCCAATGCTAAGAAATATAAAACCCAGAACTCCTAAACATAGAGTCAGATCAAAGCACAGTAAGAGAGTAAGAGACGATCACGTCCAATGTTAAGAAATATAAAAACCCATAGTTCCTAACAAAGGAGTCAGATCAAAACAAAAAGTACACCATTAGAACCGCCTTGTCCGAAACCCCTGTATAGGAAACTTTCTGTCCCTTGGCTTGAACAGCAAGGGAAATATATTGGCTTGAAAATCAAGAAAAGTGGCAGCTACTACAACATTCTGCCTAAACGGGATATTTTTTTTCTTTGTTTCTAGAGATAGCTTGGCACTGGAACATCGTAGAGGGTTGTTCAATAGCTCATTTTAAAGGAAATTAATTGGGTTAAAAATCTATAGTAACTAAAATAAATTATTTCTAAAAGAGAATAAATTTTTCCACCAAAAACTGCATTTTTGATGTCTTTTCACACTGCAGTCTCTCAAACATAATCGTATACCAGCGGTAAGATTTGAACCCACGCCTCCGAAGAGACTGGTGGCTAACACCAGTGCCTTGGACCACTCGGCCAGGCTGCCTCTCATAATTTGGGTTGCAGCAGTAGCTAGCAACCTAGTAAGAGACGATCAGTCCAATGCTAAGAAATATAAAACCCAGAACTCCTAAACATAGAGTCAGATCAAAGCACAGTAAGAGAGTAAGAGACGATCACGTCCAATGTTAAGAAATATAAAAACCCATACTTCCTAACAAAGGAGTCAGATCAAAACAAAAAGTACACCACTAGAACCGCCTTGTCCGAAACCCCTGTATAGGAAACTTTCTGTCCCTTGGCTTGAACAGCAAGGGAAATATATTGGCTTGAAAATCAAGAAAAGTGGCAGCTACTACAACATTCTGCCTAAACGGGATATTTTTTTTTCTTTTTTTCTTTTGTATCCAGAGATAGCTTGGAACTGGAACATCGTAGAGGGTTGTTCAATAGCTCATTTTAAAGGAAATTAATTGGGTTAAAAATCTATAGTAACTAAAATAAATTATTTCTAAAAGAGAATAAATTTTTCCACCAAAAACTGCATTTTTGATGTCTTTTCACACTGCAGTCTTTCAAACATAATCGTATACCAGCGGTAAGATTTGAACCCACGCCTCCGAAGAGACTGGTGGCTAACACCAGTGCCTTGGACCACTCGGCCAGGCTGCCTCTCATAATTTGGGTTGCAGCAGTAGCTAGCAACCTAGTAAGAGACGATCAGTCCAATGCTAAGAAATATAAAACCCAGAACTCCTAAACATAGAGTCAGATCAAAGCACAGTAAGAGAGTAAGAGACGATCACGTCCAATGTTAAGAAATATAAAAACCCATAGTTCCTAACAAAGGAGTCAGATCAAAACAAAAAGTACACCATTAGAACCGCCTTGTCCGAAACCCCTGTATAGGAAACTTTCTGTCCCTTGGCTTGAACAGCAAGGGAAATATATTGGCTTGAAAATCAAGAAAAGTGGCAGCTACTACAACATTCTGCCTAATCGGGATATTTTTTTTTTCTTTTGTATCCAGAGATAGCTTGGCACTGGAACATCGTAGAGGGTTGTTCAATAGCTCATTTTAAAGGAAATTAATTGGGTTAAAAATCTATAGTAACTAAAATAAATTATTTCTAAAAGAGAATAAATTTTTCCACCAAAACCTGTATTTTTGATGTCTTTTCACACTGCAGTCTTTCAAACATAATCGTATACCAGCAGTAAGATTTGAACCCACGCCTCCAAAGAGACTGGTGGCTAACACCAGTGCCTTGGACCACTCGGCCAGGCGGTAGGTAGCAACCTAGTAAGAGACGATCACGTCCAATGTTAAGAAATATAAAAACCCATAGTTCCTAACAAAGGAGTCAGATCAAAACAAAAAGTACACCATTAGAACCGCCTTGTCCGAAACCCCTGTATAGGAAACTTTCTGTCCCTTGGCTTGAACAGCAAGGGAAATATATTGGCTTGAAAATCAAGAAAAGTGGCAGCTACTACAACATTCTGCCTTAACGGGGTATTTTTTTTTCTTTGTTTCTAGAGATAGCTTGGCACTGGAACATCGTAGAGGGTTGTTCAATAGCTCATTTTAAAGGAAATTAATTGGGTTAAAAATCTATAGTAACTAAAATAAATTATTTCTAAAAGAGAATAAATTTTTCCACCAAAAACTGCATTTTTGATGTCTTTTCACACTGCAGTCTTTCAAACATAATCGTATACCAGCGGTAAGATTTGAACCCACGCCTCCGAAGAGACTGCTGGCTAACACCAGTGCCTTGGACCACTCGGCCAGGCGGTAGCTAGCAACCTAGTAAGAGACGATCACGTCCAATGTTAAGAAATATAAAAACCCATAGTTCCTAACAAAGGAGTCAGATCAAAACAAAAAGTACACCATTAGAACCGCCTTGTCCGAAATCCCTGTATAGTAAACTTTCTGTCCCTTGGCTTGAACAGCAAGGGAAATATATTGGCTTGAAAATCAAGAAAATTGACTTTAACCACGTTATTCTCCCCAAACGGTATATTTTTTTTTCTTTCTTTTCCACAGATAGCTTGGCACTGGAACATCGTAGAGGGTTGTTCAATAGCTCATCCTAAAGGAAATTAATTGGGTTAAAAATCTATAGTAACTAAAATAAATTATTTCTAAAAGAGAATAAATTTTTCCACCAAAAACTGCATTTTTGATGTCTTTTCACACTGCAGTCTTTCAAACATAATCGTATACCAGCGGTAAGATTTGAACCCACGCCTCCGAAGAGACTGGTGGCTAACACCAGTGCCTTGGACCACTCGGCCAGGCGGCAGTTAGCAACCTAGTAAGAGACGATCACGTCCAATGTTAAGAAATATAAAAACCCATAGTTCCTAACAAAGGAGTCAGATCAAAACAAAAAGTACACCATTAGAGCCGCCTTGTCTGAAACCCCTGTATAGTAAACTTTCTGTCCCTTGGCTTAAACAGCAAGGGAAATATATTGGCTTGAAAATCAAGAAAATTGACTTTAACCACGTTATTCTCCCCAAACAGAATATTTTTTTCTTTCTTTCTTTTCCACAGATAGCTTGGCACTGGAACATCGTAGAAGGTTGCTCAATAGCTCATCCTGAAGGAAATTAATTGGGTTAAAAATCTATAGTAACTAAAATAAATTATTTCTAAAAGAGAATAAATTTTTCCACCAAAAACTGCATTTTTGATGTCTTTTCACACTGCAGTCTTTCAAACATAATCGTATACCAGCGGTAAGATTTGAACCCACGCCTCCGAAGAGACTGGTGGCTAACACCAGTGCCTTGGACCACTCGGCCAGGCTGCCTCTCATAATTTGGGTTGCAGCAGTAGCTAGCAACCTAGTAAGAGACGATCAGTCCAATGCTAAGAAATATAAAACCCAGAACTCCTAAACATAGAGTCAGATCAAAGCACAGTAAGAGAGTAAGAGACGATCACGTCCAATGTTAAGAAATATAAAAACCCATAGTTCCTAACAAAGGAGTCAGATCAAAACAAAAAGTACACAAATTAGAACCGCCTTGTCCGAAACCCCTGTATAGGAAATTTTCTGTCCCTTAGCCTGAACAGCAAGGGAAATATATTGGCTTGAAAATCAAGAAAAGTGGCAGCTACTACAACATTCTGCCTAATCGGGATATTTTTTTTTCTTTTTTTCTTTTGTATCCAGAGATAGCTTGGCACTGGAACATC
Organism: Artemia sinica; assembly: GCA_027921565.1. Lineage (NCBI taxonomy): Eukaryota > Metazoa > Arthropoda > Branchiopoda > Anostraca > Artemiidae > Artemia > Artemia sinica. The sequence goes on from CM051256.1 coordinate 68,949,653, forward strand.
GTAGAGGGTTGTTCAATAGCTCATTTTAAAGGAAATTAATTGGGTTAAAAATCTATAGTAACTAAAATAAATTATTTCTAAAAGAGAATAAATTTTTCCACCAAAAACTGTATTTGTGATGTCTTTTCACACTGCAGTCTTTCAAACATAATCGTATACCAGCGGTAAGATTTGAACCCACGCCTCCGAAGAGACTGGTGGCTAACACCAGTGCCTTGGACCACTCGGCCAGGCGGTAGCTAGCAACCTAGTAAGAGACGATCATGTCCAATGTTAAGAAATATAAAAACCCATAGTTCCTAACAAAGGAGTCAGATCAAAACAAAAAGTACACCATTAGAACCGCCTTGTCTGAAACCCCTGTATAGTAAACTTTCTGTCCCTTGGCTTGAACAGCAACGGGAATATATTGGCTTGAAAGTCAAGAAAATTGACTTTAACCACGTTATTCTCCCCAAACGGGATATTTTTTGTCTTTCTTTTCCACAGATAGCTTGGCACTGGAACATCGTAGAGGGTTGTTCAATAGCTCATCCTAAAGGAAATTAATTGGGTTAAAAATCTATAGTAACTAAAATAAATTATTTCTAAAAGAGAATAAATTTTTCCACCAAAAACTGCATTTTTGATGTCTTTTCACACTGCAGTCTTTCAAACATAATCGTATACCAGCGGTAAGATTTGAACCCACGCCTCCGAAGAGACTGGTGGCTAACACCAGTGCCTTGGACCACTCGGCCAGGCTGCCTCTCATAACTATATATATGTGAATTTGGGTTGCAGCAGTAGCTAGCAACCTAGCAAGAGACGATCAGTCCAATGCTAAGAAATATAAAACCCAGAACTCCTAAACATAGAGTCAGATCAAAGCACAGTAAGAGAGTAAGAGACGATCACGTCCAATGTTAAGAAATATAAAAACCCATAGTTCCTAACAAAGGAGTCAGATCAAAACAAAAAGTACACCATTAGAACCGCCTTGTCCGAAACCCCTGTATAGGAAACTTTCTGTCCCTTGGCTTGAACAGCAAGGGAAATATATTGGCTTGAAAATCAAGAAAAGTGGCAGCTACTACAACATTCTGCCTAAACGGGATATTTTTTTTTCTTTTTTTTTCTTTTGTATCCAGAGATAGCTTGGCACTGGAACATCGTAGAGGGTTGTTCAATAGCTCATTTTAAAGGAAATTAATTGGGTTAAAAATCTATAGTAACTAAAATAAATTATTTCTAAAAGAGAATAAATTTTTCCACCAAAACCTGTATTTTTGATGTCTTTTCACACTGCAGTCTTTCAAACATAATCGTATACCAGCAGTAAGATTTGAACCCACGCCTCCAAAGAGACTGGTGGCTAACACCAGTGCCTTGGACCACTCGGCCAGGCGGTAGCTAGCAACCTAGTAAGAGACGATCACGTCCAATGTTAAGAAATATAAAAACCCATAGTTCCTAACAAAGGAGTCAGATCAAAACAAAAAGTACACCATTAGAACCGCCTTGTCCGAAACCCCTGTATAGGAAACTTTCTGTCCCTTGGCTTGAACAGCAAGGGAAATATATTGGCTTGAAAATCAAGAAAAGTGGCAGCTACTACAACATTCTGCCTAAACGGGATATTTTTTTTCTTTGTTTCTAGAGATAGCTTGGCACTGGAACATCGTAGAGGGTTGTTCAATAGCTCATTTTAAAGGAAATTAATTGGGTTGAAAATCTATAGTAACTAAAATAAATTATTTCTAAAAGAGAATAAATTTTTCCACCAAAAACTGCATTTTTGATGTCTTTTCACACTGCAGTCTCTCAAACATAATCGTATACCAGCGGTAAGATTTGAACCCACGCCTCCGAAGAGACTGGTGGCTAGCACCAGTGCCTTGGACCACTCGGCCAGGCGGTAGCTAGCAACCTAGTAAGAGACGATCACGTCCAATGTTAAGAAATATAAAAACCCATAGTTCCTAACAAAGGAGTCAGATCAAAACAAAAAGTACACCATTAGAACCGCCTTGTCTGAAACCCCTGTATAGTAAACTTTCTGTCCCTTGGCTTGAACAGCAAGGGAAATATATTGGCTTGAAAATCAAGAAAATTGACTTTAACCACGTTATTCTCCCCAAACGGGACATTTTTTTTCTTTCTTTTCCACAGATAGCTTGGCACTGGAACATCGTAGAAGGTTGCTCAATAGCTCATCCTAAAGGAAATTAATTGGGTTAAAAATCTATAGTAACTAAAATAAATTATTTCTAAAAGAGAATAAATTTTTCCACCAAAAACTGCATTTTTGATGTCTTTTCACACTGCAGTCTTTCAAACATAATCGTATACCAGCGGTAAGATTTGAACCCACGCCTCCGAAGAGACTGGTGGCTAACACCAGTGCCTTGGACCACTCGGCCAGGCTTCCTCTCATAATTTGGGTTGCAGCAGTAGCTAGCAACCTAGTAAGAGACGATCAGTCCAATGCTAAGAAATATAAAACCCAGAACTCCTAAACATAGAGTCAGATCAAAGCACAGTAAGAGAGTAAGAGACGATCACGTCCAATGTTAAGAAATATAAAAACCCATACTTCCTAACAAAGGAGTCAGATCAAAACAAAAAGTACACCTCTAGAACCGCCTTGTCCGAAACCCCTGTATAGGAAACTTTCTGTCCCTTGGCTTGAACAGCAAGGGAAATATATTGGCTTGAAAATCAAGAAAAGTGGCAGCTACTACAACATTCTGCCTAAACGGGATATTTTTTTTTCTTTTTTTCTTTTGTATCCAGAGATAGCTTGGAACTGGAACATCGTAGAGGGTTGTTCAATAGCTCATTTTAAAGGAAATTAATTGGGTTAAAAATCTATAGTAACTAAAATAAATTATTTCTAAAAGAGAATAAATTTTTCCACCAAAAACTGCATTTTTGATGTCTTTTCACACTGCAGTCTTTCAAACATAATCGTATACCAGCGGTAAGATTTGAACCCACGCCTCCGAAGAGACTGCTGGCTAACACCAGTGCCTTGGACCACTCGGCCAGGCGGTAGCTAGCAACCTAGTAAGAGACGATCACGTCCAATGTTAAGAAATATAAAAACCCATAGTTCCTAACAAAGGAGTCAGATCAAAACAAAAAGTACACCATTAGAACCGCCTTGTCTGAAACCCCTGTATAGTAAACTTTATGTCCCTTGGCTTGAACAGCAAGGGAAATATATTGGCTTGAAAATCAAGAAAATTGACTTTAACCAAGTTATTCTCCCCAAACGGTATATTTTTTTTCTTTCTTTTCCACAGATAGCTTGGCACTGGAACATCGTAGAAGGTTGTTCAATCGCTCATTTTAAAGGAAATTAATTGGGTTAAAAATCTATAGTAACTAAAATAAATTATTTCTAAAAGAGAATAAATTTTTCCACCAAAAACTGCATTTTTGATGTCTTTTCACACTGCAGTCTTTCAAACATAATCGTATACCAGCGGTAAGATTTGAACCCACGCCTCCGAAGAGACTGGTGGCTAACACCAGTGCCTTGGACCACTCGGCCAGGCTGCCTCTCATAATTTGGGTTGCAGCAGTAGCTAGCAACCTAGTAAGAGACGATCAGTCCAATGCTAAGAAATATAAAACCCAGAACTCCTAAACATAGAGTCAGATCAAAGCACAGTAAGAGAGTAAGAGACGATCACGTCCAATGTTAAGAAATATAAAAACCCATAGTTCCTAACAAAGGAGTCAGATCAAAACAAAAAGTACACCATTAGAACCGCCTTGTCCGAAACCCCTGTATAGGAAACTTTCTGTCCCTTGGCTTGAACAGCAAGGGAAATATATTGGCTTGAAAATCAAGAAAAGTGGCAGCTACTACAACATTCTGCCTAAACGGGATATTTTTTTTTCTTTTTTTTTCTTTTGTATCCAGAGATAGCTTGGCACTGGAACATCGTAGAGGGTTGTTCAATAGCTCATTTTAAAGGAAATTAATTGGGTTAAAAATCTATAGTAACTAAAATAAATTATTTCTAAAAGAGAATAAATTTTTCCACCAAAACCTGTATTTTTGATGTCTTTTCACACTGCAGTCTTTCAAACATAATCGTATACCAGCAGTAAGATTTGAACCCACGCCTCCAAAGAGACTGGTGGCTAACACCAGTGCCTTGGACCACTCGGCCAGGCGGTAGGTAGCAACCTAGTAAGAGACGATCACGTCCAATGTTAAGAAATATAAAAACCCATAGTTCCTAACAAAGGAGTCAGATCAAAACAAAAAGTACACCATTAGAACCGCCTTGTCCGAAACCCCTGTATAGGAAACTTTCTGTCCCTTGGCTTGAACAGCAAGGGAAATATATTGGCTTGAAAATCAAGAAAAGTGGCAGCTACTACAACATTCTGCCTTAACGGGGTATTTTTTTTTCTTTGTTTCTAGAGATAGCTTGGCACTGGAACATCGTAGAGGGTTGTTCAATAGCTCATTTTAAAGGAAATTAATTGGGTTAAAAATCTATAGTAACTAAAATAAATTATTTCTAAAAGAGAATAAATTTTTCCACCAAAAACTGCATTTTTGATGTCTTTTCACACTGCAGTCTTTCAAACATAATCGTATACCAGCGGTAAGATTTGAACCCACGCCTCCGAAGAGACTGGTGGCTAACACCAGTGCCTTGGACCACTCGGCCAGGCTGCCTCTCATAATTTGGGTTGCAGCAGTAGCTAGCAACCTAGTAAGAGACGATCAGTCCAATGCTAAGAAATATAAAACCCAGAACTCCTAAACATAGAGTCAGATCAAAGCACAGTAAGAGAGTAAGAGACGATCACGTCCAATGTTAAGAAATATAAAAACCCATACTTCCTAACAAAGGAGTCAGATCAAAACAAAAAGTACACCTCTAGAACCGCCTTGTCCGAAACCCCTGTATAGTAAAATTTCTGTCCCTTGGCTTGAACAGCAAGGGAAATATATTGGCTTGAAAATCAAGAAAAGTGGCAGCTACTACAACATTCTGCCTAAACGGGATATTTTTTTTTCTTTTTTTCTTTTGTATCCAGAGATAGCTTGGCACTGGAACATCGTAGAGGGTTGTTCAATAGCTCATTTTAAAGGAAATTAATTGGGTTAAAAATCTATAGTAACTAAAATAAATTATTTCTAAAAGAGAATAAATTTTTCCACCAAAAACTGCATTTTTGATGTCTTTTCACACTGCAGTCTTTCAAACATAATCGTATACCAGCGGTAAGATTTGAACCCACGCCTCCGAAGAGACTGCTGGATAACACCAGTGCCTTGGACCACTCGGCCAGGTGGTAGTTAGCAACCTAGTAAGAGACGATCACGTCCAATGTTAAGAAATATAAAAACCCATAGTTCCTAACAAAGGAGTCAGATTAAAACAAAAAGTACACCATTAGAACCGCCTTGTCTGAAATCCCTGTATAGTAAACTTTCTGTCCCTTGGCTTGAACAGCAAGGGAAATATATTGGCTTGAAAATCAAGAAAATTGACTTTAACCACGTTATTCTCCCCAAACGGTATATTTTTTTTCTTTCTTTTCCACAGATAGCTTGGCACTGGAACATCGTAGAGGGTTGTTCAATAGCTCATCCTAAAGGAAATTAATTGGGTTAAAAATCTATAGTAACTAAAATAAATTATTTCTAAAAGAGAATAAATTTTTCCACCAAAAACTGCATTTTTGATGTCTTTTCACACTGCAGTCTTTCAAACATAATCGTATACCAGCGGTAAGATTTGAACCCACGCCTCCGAAGAGACTGGTGGCTAACACCAGTGCCTTGGACCACTCGGCCAGGCGGTAGTTAGCAACCTAGTAAGAGACGATGACGTCCAATGTTAAGAAATATAAAAACCCATAGTTCCTAACAAAGGAGTCAGATCAAAACAAAAAGTACACCATTAGAGCCACCTTGTCTGAAACCCCTGTATAGTAAACTTTCTGTCCCTTGGCTTGAACAGCAAGGGAAATATATTGGCTTGAAAATCAAGAAAATTGACTTTAACCACGTTATTCTCCCCAAACGGGATATTTTTTTTCTTTCTTTTCCACAGATAGCTTGGCACTGGAACATCGTAGAAGGTTGTTCAATAGCTCATCCTAAGGGAAATTAATTGGGTTAAAAATCTATAGTAACTTAAATAAATTATTTCTAAAAGAGAATAAATTTTTCCACCAAAAACTGCATTTTTGATGTCTTTTCACACTGCAGTCTTTCAAACATAATCGTATACCAGCGGTAAGATTTGAACCCACGCCTCCGAAGAGACTGGTGGCTAACACCAGTGCCTTGGACCACTCGGCTAGGCTGCCTCTCATAATTTGGGTTGCAGCAGTAGCTAGCAACCTATAGGAAACTTTCTGTCCCTTGGCTTGAACAGCAAGGGAAATATATTGGCTTGAAATTCAAGAAAAGTGGCAGCTACTACAACATTCTGCCTAAACGGGATATTTTTTTCTCTTTTCTTTCTTTTCCACAGATAGCTTGGCACTGGACCATCGTAGAGAGTTGTTCAATGGCTCATTTTAAAGGATTAATTGGGTTAAAAATCTATAGTTACTAAAATAAATTATTTCTAAAAGAGAATAAATTTTTCCACCAAAAACTGCATTTTTGATGTCTTTTCACACTGCAGTCTTTCAAACATAATACCAGCGGTAAGATTTGAACCCACGCCTCCGAAGAGACTGGTGGCTAACACCAGTGCCTTGGACCACTCGGCCAGGCTGCCTCTCATAAATAATATATATGTGAATCTGGGTTGCAGCAGTAGCTAGCAACCTAGCAAGAGACGATCAGTCCAATGCTAAGAAATATAACAAAACTCCTAAAAATAGAGTCAGATCAAAACAAATTATCCGGGTTGCAGCGGTATCTAGCAACCTAGTAAGAGACAATCACGTCCAATGTTAAGAAAATAGAAAAATAGAGTCAGATCAAAACAAAAGTACATCATTAGAATTACCTTGTCTGAAACCCTACTAGATAAATAATGAATGTCATCATAGTTTTATATTAGAGCTATGACGTGAATAGAAAAACACGAAATTATATTGTTGTTTCTGAAGACGTCATGAAATAATACCATTGCGCCATGACGTCATACGCCGTGACGTCATAATTTGTATATAAGGAAAGTCAAAACTGTAAATTCTCTCATTCTTGATTAGATAATGGTTAGATCATAGCAAGCTATACGCAAGTTGAAAAAACAGTACTACACAAACAACAGAGATAGTAACTTGAAAAGAAAAAAGCAAAGGTATTCAACCGACCAGGCGTATCGAGAAGTAATAATTGAGAGAGCAAAACAAAGGTATTCAACCGACCAGGCGTATCGAGAAGTAATAATTGAGAGAGCAAAACAAAACAGCAAGATGTGTTATCACAATGATGAAGATTATAGACATGCAAAAATTGAGACAGCCAAACAAAAGATCAAGGAACGGTATGGTAATGATGAAGATTACAGAGAAGCAAGAATCCGGGTTGCAGCGGTAGCTAGCAACCTAGTAAGAGACGATCACCTCCAATGTTAAGAAATATAAAAACCCGTAGCTCCTAAAAAAAGAGTCAGATCAAAACAAAAAGTACACCATTAGAACCGCCTTGTCCAAATCCTCCATAAAGGAAACTTACCGCCCTTTGGCTTGAATAACAAAGAAAATATATTGGCTTGAAAATCAAGAAAATAGACTTTTACCACGTTATTCTCCCCAAACGGGATATTTTTTTCTTTTTTCTTTGTCTCCAGAGATAGCTTGGCACTGGAACATCGTAGAGGGTTGTTCAATAGCTCATTTTAAAGGAAATTAATTGGGTTAAAAACCTTTTGTAACTAAAATAAATTATTTCTAAAAGAGAATAAATTTTTCCAATAAAAACTGTATTTTTGATGCAGTGACGTCATAATTACTATATAAGAAACGTCAAAACTGTAAATGGTCTCATTCATGAATACATAATGGTTAGATCAAAGCAAGCTACACGCAAGTTAAAAAATCAGTACTAAAATATTATAATAAAGATCGAACTCTTCCCTATACTAACTTGCATACAATAATAATAAAGAACGACCTCTTGCCTATACTAAATTTTATATGCCACCTAATTATAGTATAGGTTATTAATTCAACAGACAGCTTGGCACTAGAAGATCGTAGAGAGTTGTTCAATGGTTATAATAATTATAATAAAGATCGAACTCTTCCCTATACTAGCTTGCATACGCAACTTCACTATAGTTAATATAGTTAAGATTACAGTATTTATATTATACATCATTATAAATTATAAAAGGTTCAAATATTCGAAGATTATAGAGTTAAAAATTTTCCCACACCGGGAATCGAACCCGAGCCTGTTTTATAGTAAAGAACGAACTCTTGCCCTTAGTTACCTATGTCTTGTCAAATTAGCTAATTAATTTCACCTGATTTTGTTTTAAAAACAATTCCCACACCGGGATTCGAACCCAAGCCAATTGGTTGAAAGCCAACTATCCTAAACCACTAGACCATATGAGATATGTGTAAAAAGCTAATTAATTGTTTTATGATATTATAATAAAGAACGACCTCTTGCCTATACTAAATTTTATACGCCACTTAATTATAGTATAGGTTAGTACTTCAACAGATAGCATGGCACTGGAACATCGTAGAGAGTTGTTCAATGGCTCATTTTAAAGGAAATTAATGGGGTTAAAAACCTTTTGTAATTAAATTATAATAAAGAACGACCTCTTGCCTATACTAAATTTTATACGCCACTTAATTATTATAGTATAGGTTAGTAATTCAACAGATAGCATGGCACTGGAGCATTGTAGAGAGTTGTTCAATGGCTCATTTTGAAGGAAATTAATGGGGTTAAAATCCGGGTTGCAGCGGTAGCTAGCAACCTAGTAAGAGACGATCACGTCCAATGTTAAGAAATATAAAAACCCATAGTTCCTAACAGAGGAGTCAGATCAAAACAAAATGTACACCATTAGAACCGCCTTGTCTGAAACCTCTATAAAGGAAACTTACCGCCCTTTGGCTTGAATAACAAAGAAAATATATTGGCTTGAAAATCAAGCAAATTGACTTTTACCACGTTATTCTCCACAAACGGGATATTTTTTTCTCTTTTCTTTTGTATCCAGAGATAGCTTGGCACTGGAACATCGTTGAGGGTTGTTCAATAGCTCATTTTAAAGGAAATTAATTGGGTTAAAAACCTTTTGTAACTAAAATAAATTATTTCTAAAAGAGAATAAATTTTTCCACCAAAAACTGCATTTTCGATGTCTTTTCACACTGCAGTCTTTCAAACATAATCGTATACCAGCGGTAAGATTTGAACCCACGCCTCCGAAGAGACTGGGGGCTAACACCAGTGCCTTGGACCACTCGGTCAGGTTGCCTCTCATAAATAAATATATATGTGAATCTGGGTTATGGCAGTAGCTAGCAATCTAGTAAGAGACGATCAGTCCAATGCTAAGAAATATAACAAAACTCCTAAAAATAGAGTCAAATCAAAACAAAAGTACATCATTAGAATTACCTTGTTTGAAACCCTATCCGCGTTGCAGCGGTAGCTAGCAACCTAGTAAGAGACGATCACGTCCAATGTTAAGAAGTATAAAAACCCATAGTTCCTAACAGAGGAGTCAGATCAAAACAAAAAGTACACCATTAGAACCGCCTTGTCTGAAACCTCTATAAAGGAAACTTACCGCCCTTTGGCTTGAATAACAAAGAAAATATATTGGCTTTAAAATCAAGCAAATTGACTTTTACCACGTTATTCTCCGCAAACGGGATATTTTTTTCTCTTTTCTTTTGTATCCAGAAATAGCTTGGCACTGGAACATCGTAGAGGGTTGTTCAATAGCTCATTTTAAAGGAAATTATATAATAAAGAACGACCTCTTGCCTATACTAAATTTTATACGCCACTTAATTATAGTACAGGTTAGTAATTCAACACATAGCTTCGCACTGGAACATCGTAGAGAGTTATTCAATGGCTCATTTTAAAGGAAATTATAGGGTTAAAAACCTTCCTTAATTAAAACAAATTATTTTTATTACATTAGGAGATTTTAGTTATGTTCCTTAGGAAATCATCATAAGTAAAAATTTCCCATACGGAAATTGAACTCAAGCCACCTGGGTGAGAGCTATCCCGACCTCTTGACCATATAGGACATATTAAAATATCCGATTAATGAAGTTTATGTTAAAGAACAAACTATTAACCTAGTTAGCTGTCTGATTATTTAAGGATCGTCTCTTAATATTCCAAAGAAGAAAAAGCCGTAGGCTTTTTCCTGTTTGTAATTTATAACCTGGGTCCAAGCGGTAGTTATAGTAAAGTTAACCAACGGACTATCGAAGACATGAGTTACATATAAGACGTGATAATAATTTCGTTAATACACTAAAAATTATATAAGGAATCGTTCTGGTTAATTATAAATAGCGATTATGTTAGTTTTTTTGTTTAAGAACTGTAGCCCTTAGTAAATGAATTACAGTAAAGAACGAACCTCAGCTCATAGTAATATAAATGAGAAGTGTATGTCTTTATCAAGATGGATAAATACATACTCTTTTTCAAAATTGTGTTGTTCAGAAATTCTGTGAAGTGCTTAGATTATTAGTTTTGTATTAATTAGTATGATTTCATTTCCCACCGAAATCCTGTCAATATTAGAAATATTAAAAATTGGGAATAGTTATTTTCAAAAACAACATAAAATATTTCTGTTGTTTATCTTTTTCCTTTCGAAAGAACATGGAGTGGTATTACAGGGAATACCAGTTCAACCGGGGACGCAAAACAATGAAGAAAATTAAAAAAAAGACAAAGTTTAATGTTAGTGCTCTTTTTGAAACATAATTTGTCTCATAAAAGAACAGGCTATTTCCGGTGTTTGCTTCTATAGCCTACTTGGAAAGAGAGAAAACCCTCATGTTTAAATGATATCTTTACAGTAAAGAACGAACTTCAGCCCATAGTATCCGGGTTGCAGCGGTAGCTAGCAACCTAGTAAGAGACGATCATGTCCAATGTTAAGAAATATAAAAATCCATAGTTCCTAACAAAGGAGTCAGATCAAAACAAAAAGTACACCATTAGAACCGCCTTGTCCGAAACCCCTGTATAGGAAACTTTCTGTCCCTTGGCTTGAACAGCAAGGGAAATATATTGGCTTGAAAATCAAGAAAAGTGGCAGCTACTACAACATTCTGCCTAAACGGGATATTTTTTGCTTTTTTTTTCTCTTTTCTTTGTTTCCAGAGATAGCTTGGCACTGGAACATCGTAGATAGTTGTTCAATAGCTCATTTTAAAGGAAATTAATTGGGTTAAAAATCTATAGTAACTAAAATAAATTATTTCTAAAAGAGAATAAATTTTTCCACCAAAAACTGCATTTTCGATGTCTTTTCACACTGCAGTCTTTCAAACATAATCGCATACCAGCGGTAAGATTTGAACCCACGCCTCCGAAGAGACTGGTGGCTAACACTAGTGCCTTGGACCACTCGGCCAAGCTGCCTCTCATAAATAAATATATATGTGAATTTGGGTTGCAGCAGTAGCTAGCAACCTAGTAAGAGACGATCAGTCCAATGCTAAGAAATATAACAAAACTCCTAAAAATAGTCAGATCAAAACAAAAGTATATCATTAGAACTACCCTGTCTGAAACCCTACTAGATAAATAATGAATGTCATCATAGTTTTATATTAGAGCTATGACGTGAATAGAAAAACACGAAAATATATTGTTGTTTCTGATGACGTCATGGAATAATATCATCGCGCCATGACGTCAATAAAATCATTCCGCCGTGACGTCACAATTACTACTTAAGAACGACAAAGATGTAAATTCTCTCATTCTTGATTAGATGCAACCCGGATAATGGTTAGATCGAAGCAAGCTATACGCAAGTTGAAAAAACAGTACTACACAAACAACAGAGATAGTATCTTGAAAAGAAAAAAGCAAAGGTATTCAACCGACCAGGCGTATCGAGAAGTAATCAAACAAAACAGCAAGATGTGTTATCACAATGATGAAGATTATAGACATGCAAAAATTGAGACAGCCAAACAAAAGTTCAAGGAGAGTTATCACAATGATGAAGATTACCGCATAAAATATAAGAAAAACCAAAAGCAAAGGTATTCAACCGTCCAGGTGTATCGAGAAGTAAAAATTGAGACAGCCAAACAAAAGATCAAGGAGCGTTATCAAAATGATGAAGATTACAGAGAAGCAAGAATTGAGCAGGCTAGACAGAAGATCAAGGAGCGTTATCACAATGATAAACTTTATAGAGAAGCAACAATTGAGCAGGCTAGACAAAAGAGCAAGGAACGGTATGATAATGCTGAAGATTACCGAAACAAACATAAGAAAAAAGTTGCTACCAGAATAATGGGTAGATACTGGGGTGACAAAAGCTATAATGAAAAAATTAAATTCTCTGCGAGGTTGTACCGAAGAACGCATAAGGACAAAGGGAAAAATTACATTCAGAAATACAAGAAGATTGCAAAAATGCAGGCTGATCTTTGTAAATTGAGAAACATTTTACGCATGTTTTATCGGGATCACGAAAAATATTCAAAATTACAGATTAAAATTCTCTTTGAAAGAGCGGATGCTGCTGAAAAGTCGGCTAGAAATTCTTTGGCAAATCTTCATAGTAATATCCAAAAGAAATGTTGTCAGTTTAACGAAAAGCTTCCAAGGTATGGATTGGCAACTGCGGAACAGTTTATAGATGCAATGAAAAATGTTCGACAACACAGTGAATATACGGAGGCGTACTTCTTAGAAAATTCGTATATTAATTTTGGAAGGAGCAATTGCAGTTTATGTAGCAGCAATAAAAATATATATACAAGCATACCTATCAACAGCGAAGGAAAAGCAATGTTTTTCAATTATGGCGAAAACGAGCCTGTTAGGGTTATTAGTAAATGTGTTTGTAAGACTAATGATTTAGAACAAATTCCTGGAACACCGACTCAAGAAAAAAGCATTTCTAACTGTGTTTTAAACAGTTCTTTTAGTTCTACTGAATATTTGGCAAAAAATTCTCTGTGTAGTAGAACAAACTGTCCTGAAAAGTACGAGACAACTATTGAAAAATGCTCTAAAACTAGATCTGACAAGGAAATTATGATGGCTGAAGTCACCTATAACAATCTGAGTAAACATTCAAAACCAAAAATTGGGCAGCAGGTTACTTGGCAATGTCACCCTGATATCTGCAAGTTCTATCCGATGGATATTGAATTATGTCAAATTCTTTTTGATATCCTTGAAAATAATATAGCATTAAAATTTTCAACTGACAAAGTGGTTAATTTCTACCTTAGCGGCTTGGATTATTGTGAAATCAATTACAGGGACACAAGAAAGCATGGGCATTCGTTATACTGTAGCCCAAATGAGGGATGTCAGAGCTATTTGCGTTCTCTAAGGGCACTAGCTCCACATTTTCCTGTCTTGAACTGTTTCATTAATAGCGTATATAAGGCAGTATCAAAATGTAAGATTATACAACATATTAATCTACTAAAAGTCGAGGGCTCGTACAAGGAACTAAGTCATTACATAGAAGAAGTGTCAAGTAGACTCTGTCGCAATAATAGTCAAGACTTCATTTACGGTGATAGCAATATTAGAGTTTCTGTGGATGAAAATACAATAATAAAATTATTTGGTGAGAGCCTTGATAAGGTAGCTAACATCAGGGATGTATACCCCACAATGCATTGTGACAGTTGTGAGCAGATAAAGACAAAATACCAATTGAAGAGTTTAAGATCCCTTTCAAATAAGAAAGGTTTTGATGTAATGATGGCCACGATTTTAGAACACCTACAAAAGGACATACCCAAAGACGACAGAGAACAACTAATTCAATGTACAGGTTGGAAAGAGGATGTCATAGATTCATTCTTTGTCTGTGATTACTGTGCTGGGAAAATGTTGAAAAGTCAGGAGAATGTCCGATCAGTATTAAATAACCTTCATATAGACTGTACACCGGAATGTATAAAGTGTTTAAATAATTTTGAAATGGCAATGATTCGACTTGTAATGCCTTGTCTTACGATCGTCAGATTAGGGCAAGTAACTGCATTGAAGAGACCTAGAACAGAACTTGTTGACGCTCTTAAGGGGAGAATAGTATATCTACCTGTTGATGTGCAAGCAAATGCAGATATTCAGCCTGAAAAACTTCTTAACATTGATAGTTTTGTAGTCATTGTCAATGGTCAGCCTACTTACAACAAGAATGTTTGGACTGCACTAATAGATCTGAGAAAAGTCCATGAAGCACTGTTGTGGTTAAGAGAGAACAACAGTCTCTATAAAACAATACATGCATACACCCTAGAAGATTTAAATAAAATACTTGAAGCACGTCTTGCTGAAAAAGCGGTTGGTGTTGATAATTTACCTGAAATACCGGAAGCTGTAATATTTTAAGCAGATGAAAGATCTTGGTACTGACCAATTTCAAATCAAGAAACTAAAAGGTGAGAGCGAAGACTTATTTCAGGAAGAATTTGATCTAAAAGTGTTTCCAAATCTTTTCCCGAAAGGCAAATATGGCTTGCGTGACAAGGCAAGACCATTTCGGATTAGGAATGCAGAATATTTTAAATCAAGGCTTCTTAGCAGACATACTAAGTTTCGTCTTGACAAACAGTTTCTTTTTCACAGCTTCCAATTGCAAGAATTCTCTTACATGTGTAATAGCGTCGGTCATATGTTGCGGACTGTGAAACCAAATCAAAATGCTCGTCAATTTATAGACAGGCTTCATTCCCGTGATGGAGAGATGGAAGCGACTTTGTTTTCTGTTCAATCAAAAATCAGAGGATCTCAGCAGTATTTTCAATCTCTTTCCTATAAAGTAAAGTCAATGATTGAGCAATTGGGTCCACCGACTTTGTTTCTGACAGTTTCATGTGCTGAGTGGTACTCTCCTGAATTTATTGACTATTTACGGACTGTCCATAAGAACTTACCTGGTGTGGCAAAAATGACCCCAGCAGAGTTGACGTGTCTAGATCCAATTGCAGTTTCCATGCACTTTGACAAAAAATGGACACCTATATTTAATGAGCTAATTTGTTCAAAGACAAATCCTTTGTTTGGTAAAATTAAGGATCATTTCTGGCGTATCGAGTATCAGAAACGAGGTGCGCCTCATGTACACTGTGTGTTGTGGATTGAAGATGCTCCTATTATTGGGAAATCAACAGCGTCTGAAGTGATTCAGTATATCAATAGTATTATAACTTGTGAAATACCAAATAGATTGACTAGTCCAACTCTTCACAAACTGGTCAAAGACCATCAAGTGCACCGCTGTAATAAATACTGTCAAAGAAAGTATAAGAGAAAAAGAGGAAGATGGGTTACGTATTGTAAGTTTGGCTTTCCTCGTCCTACAAAGGAACGAACAGAATTATATGACATCCTTGACTGCTTGGCTCATGGTACAAACCGTAAAAAGCCAAGAAAAAGAATATATCATCTGCTTCGAAGAGATGACGAGCGTTATATAAATGACTATTCTCCTGCGTTACTTATTGCTAATCAAGCAAACATTGATGTTCAATATATTGGCCATTTGGGCTCTAAATTACCGTATTACATTACCGATTACATGACAAAAGCAGAGAGTGTCGAAATAGAAGCAATGTGGGAGGAAGTAAATAATGCATGCAAAAGTCTTGGTCAACGAACTATGTCCTACTTGTTGAAGTCCATAAAAACCCGTCAAGTTGGAGCAGTTGAAGCTGCTGATAGGCTTCATGGTACTAAATTGTATAGTATTTCTAGGCCATTTAGATATATTGACCTTGCGAAAAAGAGCGAGGTGAAGAGGACACTGAGAAGGTATGAGGAGCTTGAAAAGCTTGCTAAAAACGATCCACAGAGTAGTGATTTGTACATTGCCCACTGGGTTATTGATATCTGCCCTAAAAGACCGGAACATATGGAAAATATCAGTCTTTTTCAGTTATTGTCTTGGTATGAACGGGAGCGTAATGGTACTGATGATAATTATAATAAAGAACGACCACTTGCCTCTACTAAATTCTATAGGCCATTACAGTAAAGAACGATCTCCTTGCCCATAGTAAATGATATATGGTGGTTCCAGGGATAGCTGTGAGCTATCCAGATTGCAGCGAAAACCGGGTTGCAGCGGCAGCTGTAACCCGGAGTCTCTTTCCTAGTTTATGACTCAAACAAGTTTACATCCAAAGAGTTTACATCCAAAGAGTTACCAAACAAGTTTACATTCATTGCAATAACAAACAATTGCATACATTCGAATTAGTTAGCTTCTTGATTGTTTACGGTTACAGTAAAGAACAATCTCTCGCCCATAGTAACTGATATACGACTGTAATCGGAGACTTTAATCCGGGTTGCAGTGGTAGCTAGCAATCCAGGTTGCAGCGGTAGCTAGCAACCTAGTAAGACACGATCACGTCCAATGTTAAGAAATATAAAAACCCATAACTCCTAAAAAAGGAGTCAGATCAAAACAAAAAGTACACCATTAGAACCGCCTTGTCTTAAATCCCTGTATAGTAAACTTTCTGTCCCTTGGCTATCCGAAACCCCTATAAAGGAAACTTACCGCCCTTTGGCTTGAATAACAAAGAAAATATATTGGCTTGAAAATCAAGATCCGGGTTGCAGCGGTAGCTAGCAACCTAGAAAGAGACGATCACGTCCAATGTTAAGAAATATAAAAACCCATAGTTCCTAACAGAGGAGTCAGATCAAATTATATCCGGGTTGCAGCGGTAGCTAGCAACCTAGTAAGAGACGATCACCTCCAATGTTAGGAAATATAAAACCCCCCAACTCCTAAAAAAAGAGTCAGATCAAAACAAAAAGTACACCATTAGAACCGCCTTGTCCGAATCCTCTATAAAGGAAACTTACCGCCCTTTGGCTTGAATAACAAAGAAAATATATTGGCTTGAAAATCATTATAATAAGAACGACCTCTTGCCTATAGTAAATTTTATACGCCACTTAATTATAGTATAGATTAGTAATTCCACAGATAGCTTGGCACTGGAACATCATAGACAGTTGTTCAATGGCTCATTTTAAAGGAAATCAATGGGGTTAAAAAGGTTTTTGTAATTAAAAAAAAAAACTAAATAGAATCCATTTTTTACGTTTACATTAAAAGACGATCATTGGAATAACAAACAATTGCATACATTGGAATTAGTTAGCAACTTGATTGTTTGAGGTTCGTCTCTTACTATTTCAAAGAAGAAAAAGCCGTAGGCTTTTTCCTGTTTGTATTCCGGGTTGCAGCGGTAGCTAGCAACCTAGTAAGAGACGATCACGTCCAATGTTAAGAAATATAAAAACCCATAGTTCCTAAAAAAGGAGTCAGATCAAAACAAAAAGTACACCATTAGAACCGCCTTGTCCGAAACCCCTGTATAGGAAACTTTCTGTCCCTTGGCTTGAACAGCAAGGGAAATATATTGGCTTGAAAATCAAGAAAAGTGGCAGCTATTACAACATTCTGCCTAAACGGGATATTTTTTTCTTTTTTTCTCTTTTCTTTTGTATCCAGAGATAGCTTGGCACTGGAACATCGTAGAGGGTTGTTCAATAGCTCATTTTAAAGGAAATTAATTGGGTTAAAAATCTATAGTAACTAAAATAAATTATTTCTAAAAGAGAATAAATTTTTCCACCAAAAACTGCATTTTCGATGTCTTTTCACACTGCAGTCTTTCAAACATATTACATTAAAAGACGATCACTGTAATAACAACCATTCCATACATTGGACTTAGTTAGCTACTTGATTGTTTGAGTTTCGTCTCTTACTATTTAAAAGAAGAAAAAGCCGTAGGCTTTTTCCTGTTTGTATTCCGGGTTGCAGCGGTAGCTAGCAACCTAGTAAGAGACGTCAGGTTATAATAAAGAACGATCTCTTGCCTATACTAAATTTTATAGGCCACTTAACTATAGTATAGGTTATCCGGGTTGCAGCGGTAGCTAGCAACCTAGTGAGATACGATCTCGTCCACTGTTAAGAAATATAAAAACCAATAACTCGTAAAAAAAAGTGAGTAACAAAAAGTACACCAATAGAACCGCCTTGTCCGAAAGCCCTGTATAGGAAACTTTCTGTTCCTTGGCTGGAACAGCAAGGGAAATATATTGGCTTGAAAATAAAAAAAGTGGCAGCTACTACAACATTCTGCCTAAACGGCATATTTTTTTTCTTTTCCACAGATAGCTTGGCACTGGAACATCGTAGAGAGTTGTTCAACGACTCATTTTAAGGGAAATTAATTGGGTTAAAAATCTTTTGTAACTAAAATAAACTATTTCCAGAAGGGAATAAATTTTTCCACTAAAAACTAAATTTTTGATGTCTTTACTGCAGTCTTTTTAAAGATATTTGGTTTTTGTATATAAATCATAATACCAGCGGTAAGATTTGAATCCACGCCTCCGAAGAGACTGGTGGCTAACACCAGCGCCTTGGACAGCTCGGTCACGCTGCCTCTCATAACTATATACGTGAATGCGGGTTGCAGCAGCAGCTAGCAACCAAGTAAGAGACGATCAGTCCAATGCTAAGAAATATGAAAACCCAGAACTCCTAAAAATAGAGTCAGATCAAAACAAAAGTACATCATTAGAACCACCTTGTCTGAAACCCTACTAGATAATATCCGGGTTGCAACGATAGCTAGCAACCTAGTCCAATGTTAAGAAATATAAAAACCCATAACTCCTAAAAAAAAGAGTCATATCAAAACAAAAAGTACACCATTAGTACCGCCTTGTCCGAAACCCCTGTATAGGAAAATTTCTGTCCCTTGGCTTGAACAGTAAGGGAAATATATTCGCTTGAAAATCAAGAAAAGTGGCAGCTATGTAGAAACTCAATGTAAAAACTTTTAGTTTTTCAATTAAAATTTATGAAAGTGAAAATTTGTCAAATATAACATTATTAACATAAGCTCGATTCTACTGACTGATAATGACATCAGTATATTTTTATACTTCAGTTACTAGGAGCTACAGTTCCCTCTTTAATGTAAATTTTATAATGTTAAAAATCAAACTTGTTACTACAGTGTTATATACTGTAATAAATTTTCATAAATTTTAACTGAAGAACTAAAATTTTTATGCATTTGACATTTTAAGCATAAATAGCAAAAATAGTTTCGGGAAAAGTTGCATAGCAGATGCCTTTCTAAAAAATATAGCTAAGCTGTTAGTATTTTAGCAGTAGCTAGAAAATTAAACAGGTTTTCGCACTGTTATTGACATAATACACTAAATATGGATCTTAATAATTTAAATATGGATCAGTACGATGAATCTATTTCCTCAGAAGGATATGGAAGCAATGAGAGTGTACCAACCTACCTCAACTAATGACACAGGTACAAGCATCACAACAGATGGTCAAGATACTCAACAGATCCATTCGAGGAAACTCCATGAATGCCAAGTTTGTGTAAAGTATCATTCAAGATCGATCATTGCCACAGAGCGGGTTGAACTCAGATCCTCCGGAAATAAAGGAAAGTCCTTGCTCCACTATGTTAGTGACAACTTGTAGTATAAATATGCCATTAAATTTATGATGTCTAAGACGTTTATAAGAAGAAGCTTTTTAAAGCACTTGAAAACTCTAGCTTGAAGAGCAAGGGATTGAAAAGAGGGCAGCCCACCAATTTACGGAAAATTTCTATTCGTTTTATGTTTCAATGGTGATCCTTACTTTACAATGGTGATCCTTAGTGCCTCGAAAAAAAAGTTTAGATCAAGAAAAATGAATTAAATGATAAAATAACTTTTTTAAATAGCTAAATTCGCTGACCAGAGATTCAACTTTTTCCTCCAACTGTGTCTCTAAAAGAATCTGTATAAAGAAAAATTAAATAAATCAAAACTTAATTCACTTATTCCTGAATAGTGAAACTCACTTACCTGAGATTTAGCTTTTCCCTCCAATGGTGCCTTGACAAAGAGCCTAAAAAATAAAGCTAATCAAATACTAAAGGCACTTATTTTTAATTAGAAAAAAATCACATACCCAAGATTCAACTTTTTCCTTCAATTATACTTCGGAAAAAAACCTGGAAAAACAAAACTTACTTACCTTATATTCAACCTTTCCCTCGGCGATGCCTTGGGAAAGAACCTAGAAAAGAAAATAGAATTAATTAAACAGATTGTGGTAACAAACTGTAAGTAAGGAGTAACGTCGCTTACTTACGTTATAATACAGTTTTACTTTTAACGTCAAGTATGGTTTTAAGCTATGATTATGACGTCATTATTCATGACTTATACAAAGAAGCAGTTTATTGTTCAAAATTGATTTTATTTTGCATATAGTATTTTTCTAGTTACAAAAGCACGTAGATGTGACAACTTTCTTTAAACTTTGTCCAATAGAAACAACAACAAGTAAACAACAGGGAATTTACATTGAAAACCTTACATTTTAAATTTAAGTGAAATTTGTGTAATCCTTGTGAATATTTTGGCCTTGTATCTAAGAGCCGTCCGCAGTAACCTACGTATATAACAAAAATTAACCTTACCATAAAATAGGATCTTTAAAATAAAAAAAATTAAAACAGTCCCCGAACTATTTATTCAACAAAGCTCAACCAGGGCTGAAATTGAAACCATTTTTATTGTCTGATCTAAAACGAATCCTTAAAAATCTATCTATAATTTTCCTTTGCCCCACTAGCTGTGGTAGAAAAAAAAAAGAGAACACATCCCTACTTCCATGCAAAAAAGTGGCTTTCCTTGTTGCTCAAGCCAGGGAACTGTAAGTTTCATGAGTAGGGTTTTTGGCCATGGTGAATTTTTTATGTTTATTCGATTTGGTTTCGAAATAATTGTTAAAGGTTGCTCTTTGCCGTGATTTACCCTTTACCAGGTTGCAGCTACCTCTGCAACCACGATTATACATAGAGCCCATTTTGTTCTCTACTTAGGTTTTTGAGAAATGGTATTTAGTCTACACTGAGTGTAACTCAAGCCAAGGTTTTCCACTCATCTAGAACAATTTAAAGAACTCATCACAAGGGATTAGACTGAGAAATTACTCAACTATGAGAAAACTGAAGTATATAAAAATGTATTAAAATAGATAAAACATGAAGTAAAATTTGGTTGTTCAAGATTCTTTACTGATGGCATAAACAATTTAAAATATGAAAATTAATCAGAAGGAAATTAAAAACGATTCGAATGAATAAAGAAAATCTAGGTGTTCTCAGAAATAATGAGAAAGATGCTTGGCAAAAAGAGTGAGCTCGGCCAATGTATTGTCCTTTATTTAAAAAAATTATTATCCTTTATTATTTTATTCATTGTTGCGTAATCGAATGGACAATCAAAAGCTTCTCCTGATTCACCTTCAGTTCTTTGTCTTTTGGCCAAGAATCACTTGCTTCAACACTTGTACTGTTGGGTAAACGCATCATAATAGCTTTTTTTATAACTGGAGGAATGGCCGTTTGCACAGCCATTGATAATTAACAAATGACATCATTTGCAGTGACGTTACATTATTATTGTAACTAAATTTTGAAAAAAATATTTTTCCAGCTTAATTTTGAGAAGACGCAAAAGATTTCGAAGCCAAAAAATATCTATTTAGCTTGCGTAAGTATCCCCCATTAAGATTCTTATCTCAATAACATAAATTATATAATATGATATAATCTCAAATAATATAAATTTAATATGAAATATTTGTGCTTTTGTTCCAAACTTCACTTTATTTTTTCCCTCTCTATCATATCAGCATCAATATTATAAAACATTCAACTATTTAATATGAATTTAATACGGAACGTTTCTGCTAATGTGCCAAATTTTTCTTAATTTCTTTTTACTTTTTATCAGATTGTTATCAGTATTTTGAAACGTTTAATTTAAAGTTGAGATGAAACGGCTTTGCTGATTTGCCAAATTTAATAATTTTTTATGTATGCAATTAAAGTATTAACATTCTAAGCGTTTAACAGAACCTTTAATACGATTAAATGTTTAAAAGAAGTTAAATGTTTAAATGTTTTCATCAAACAGTTCGTGGTAACGAACTGTAAGTAAGGAGCGACCCGGCTCAATGGTAACCGAAACTCTAAAAAACGGAATTTTGATACCAATAGATGCATCAAAAGAATTAGATTTTAATTCTGATTTCAGATATATAAGTTTCATCAAGTTTAATTGTACCTATCAAAAGTGACGCGCCTGAGAAAATTTGGCTGATTTCCGGAAAAAGGAGGAAAGTCCCCCTAAAAGTTATAGAACCTTAATGAAAATCACACCATCATATTCAGCGTATCAGAGAACCCTACTCTAGAGGTTTCAAGCTCCTATCTACAAAAATGTGCAATTTTCCATTTTTTGCCAGAAGGAAGATCACGGATGCGTTTTTTTTTTTTTTTTTTTTTTTTTTTCCAGGGTGATCGTATCGACCCAGTGGTCCTAGAATATCGTGGAAGAGCTCATTGGAACGGAAATTAAAAGTTCTAGTGCCCTTTTTAAGTGACCAAAAAAATGGAAGTCAACTAGGCCCCCTCCCACGCTCATTTTTTCCCTAAGTCACCCGATCGAAATTTTGAAATAGCCATTTTGTTCAGCATGGTCGAAAATATTATAACTATGTCTTTTAGGATGACTTAATCCCTCGAAGCCCCCAGAACCCCTCGAATCCCTCGAAGCTCAATGGTAACCGAAACTCTAGAAAACGGTATTTTGATAGAAATAGATACATCAAAAGAATCAAATTTTAATGCTGATTTCAAATATATAAGTTTCATCAAGTTTAATCCTACCCATCAAAAGTTACGTGCCTGAGAAAATTTGGCTGATTTTCGAAAAAAGGGGAAAAGACCCCTAAAAGTCATAGAACCTTAATGAAAAGCACACCATCATATTCCGCGTATCAGAGAACCCTACTCTAGAGGTTTCAAGCTCCTATCTACAAAAATGTGGAATTTTGCATTTTTTGCCAGAAGAAAGATCACGGGTGCGTGTTTATTTTTATTTATTTTTTTCCCAGGGGTGATCGTATCGACCCAGTGGTCCTAGAATATCGTGGGAGGGCTCATCGGAATTGAAATTAAAAGTTCTAGTGCCCTTTTTAAGTGACCAAGAAAAAATGGAGTGCAACTAGGCCCCCTCCCACGCTCATGGTTTTCCCAAAGTCACCTGATCAAAATTTTGAGATAGCCATTTTGTTCAGCATATTCGAAAATATTATAAGTATGTCTTTTAGGATGACTTAATCCCCCGGAGTTCCCGGGAGGAGGGCTAAAAGTTATGAACTTTACCCAATGTTAACATATAGTATTGGTTATTGGGAAGTATACAGTACAGACGTTTTCAGGGGAGATTTTTCCTGGTAGTGGGGGGGGGGGGGGCGGGCAGGGACGTACTCAGGGGGAGGAAGGGGCTCCGGGACCGCCCCCCCACCCCCCGAGATCTCACGATTTTTTTTCATTTTCCCATAATTTTCTCATTTTTCTCACAGAATAATGGGTTTTTATAATAAAGAACGAATATAAAGTTGTGAAGATACAAAGGGATTCAACTTTTACATTAATCCGGGTTGCAGCGGTAGCTAGCAACCTAGTAAGAGACGATCACGTCCAATGTTAAGAAATATAAAAACTCATAACTCTTAAAAAAGATTCAGATCAAAACAAGAAGTACACTATTAGAACCGCCATGTCGAAAACTTCTTTATAGCAAACTTACCGTCCTTTGGCTTGAATAACAAACAAAATATATTGGTTTAAAAATAAAGAAAATAGACTTTAACGACGATATTCTCCACAAACGGCATCTTTTTTCTTTCTTCTTTTCCACCGATAGCTTGGCAATGGAACATTTTAGAGAATTGTTCAATGGCTCATTTTAAAGAAAATCTCTAGATCTAGTGCCATTTGTACTTAATTATTTTAAATAGAAACTTTTTTTTAAATAGAATTTTAAACTAAAACTTTCAATTTCCATGAAATTAGCCTCCTGCAAAGTTTATATGACCACTTTTCCGTAAAACACTTATGTCCTCAGACTATAACTTATAACCCTTTCCCCTGGCCTCTGTGGGGTACCCCGTAGGCATTGTTACAAGATATCTTTACTATTTTGAACAAATTGCTTATCTCAAAACTTCGATCGGGCATTTGGAGAAAAGAAGGCGTATCGTCTCTTACTAGGTTGCTAGCTACCGCTGCAACCCGGAGGTTGCTAGCTACCGCTGCAACTCGGAGGTTGCTAGCTATCGCTGCAACCCGGAGGTTGCTAGCTACCGCTGCAACCCGGAGGTTGCTAACTACCGCTGCAACCCGGAGGTTGCTAGCTACCGCTACAACCCGGATCAAGGCAATAGATTTTCTTTGTTATTCAAGCCAAAGGGCGGTAAGTTTCCTTTATAGTAGTTTCGGACAAGTTGGTTCTAATTGTATGCTTTTTGTTTTGATCTGACTCTTTTTTTAGGAGTTACGGATTTCTATGTTTCTTAACATTGGACGTGATCGTCTCTTACTAAGTTGCTAGCTACCGCTGCAACCTTATTTCTTAACATTGGAAGTGATCGTCTCTTACTAGGTTGCTAGCTACCACTGCAACACGGATTATATAAAAAACCTAATTGACAAATACCATTTATGATGAAATATATCGGTCCTTTATGTAATCTTTTAATGAAATCAAGCCAATATATTTCCCTTGCTGTTCAAGCCAAGGGACTGAAAGTTTCCTATACAGGGGTTTCGGACAAGGCGGCTCTAATGGTGTACTTTTGAATTTGATCTGACTCCTTTGTTAGGAACTATGGGTTTTTATATTTCTTAACATTGGACGTGATCGTCTCTTACTAGGTTGCTAGCTACCGCTGCAACCCGGATATAGCTCGTTGTTTAATGCAATACTTGTCGAAAGATGAACGTGTATAAATATTGCATTCACTTATTACGTCACATATGGTTATCTTTTAATGTATTATTACAAACAGGAAAAAACCTACGGCTTTTTCTTCTTTGGAATAGTAAGAGACGAACCTCAAAGAATCAGGCAGCTAACTAAGTTCAATATAAGCAATTGTTTGTTCTTCTAATGATCATCTTTTAATTTGGCGTTTCTTGCTAGGTTGCTAGCTACCGCTGCAACATAGATATTCTTATTTCTGCTACTATGGGCTAAGTTTCGTTCTTTCATGTAAAACTAGCAAAAAATTTTTTAAGCCTGGTGAAGATTTAACTAATGTGTCAAAAGTAAGGTTGCAAGTCGACGATTTTGTTTTGGCCTTATTATAATTGGTATGGTGAAATAATAATATGCATATGGCTTTTAAATCATACTTCTTTATGGTTCCATATGGTCTAGTGGCTAGGATAGTTAACTTTCACTTAACAGGCTCGGGTTCGATTCCCGGTGTGGGAAAATTTTTAACTCTATAATCTTCGAACATTTGAACCTTTTATAATCTATAATATGTATCATATAAATACAGTAATCTTAACTATAGTGAAGTTGCGTATGCAAGTTAGTATAGGGAAGAGTTCGATCTTTATTATATTATTGGAAAAATTTATTCTCTTTTAGAAATAATTTATTTTAGTTACTATAGATTTTTAACCCAATTAATTTCCTTTAAAATGAGCTATTGAACAACCCTCTACAATGTTCCAGTGCCAAGCTATCTCTGGATACAAAAAGAAAAGAGAAAAAAATATCCCGTTTGGGGAGAATAACGTGGTTAAAGTCAATTTTCTTGATTTTCAAGCCAATATATTTCTCTTGCTGTTCAAGCCAAGGGACAGAGAGTTTCCTATTCAGGGGTTTCGGACAAGGCGGTTCTAATGGTGTACTTTTTGTTTTGATCTGACTCCTTTTTAGGAGCTATGGGTTTTTATATTTCTTAACATTGGACGTGATCGTCTCTTACTAGTTGCTAGCTACCGCTGCATCCCGGATTCTTTACTGTAAATCAGTCCAATATATGCAATGGTGTGCTTTTCTAATGATCGTCCTTTAATATGGGTTTTTATATTTCTTAACATTGGACGTGATCGTCTCTTACTAGTTGCTAGCTACCGCTGCATCCCGGATTCTTTACTGTAAATCAGTCCAATATATGCAATGGTGTGCTTTTCTAATGATCGTCCTTTAACTATGGACTAAAGTTCGTTCTTTAATGTAAAAAACAGTAACCTTTGATTACTGTAAGCATTATCTATTTAATGGTTCCTTATAACACTCCAGTTACTATTGACTGAAGATCTTTCTTTAATGTAATATTATAATCGGTATGGTAAAATAAATAATATGCATGTGGCTCTTAAATCATACTTCTTAATGGTTCCATATGGTCTAGTGGCTAGCATAGTTAACTTTCACTTAGAAGGCTCGGGTTCGATTCCTGGTGTGGGAAAATTTTTAACTCTATAATATTCGAACATTTGAACCTTTTATAATTTATAATGATGCATAATATAAATACTGTAATCTTAACTATAGTGAAGTTGCGTATGCAAGTTTGTATAGGGAAGAGTTCGATCTTTATTATAAAATATAATAACTTTAATATAAATTAATAAAGGCAAGAGGTCGTTCTTTATTATAATTGATTCCTTTTAATACTTTAGTTACTATGGGCTACACTTCGTTCTTTAATGTACATTTTACATAATAACTTTTGCGATCCTGAACTGAGATAAACAGGTTTGTTTGTAATTAGCCAGAGTCGAATTGTGCTTGGACTGGCTTATGAAGCAAATTGTGTTTTTGTCAACCTTCGGCTTCTATAGAAATTCTAGTAGAATTTAATCACTTTTTTCTTGTTTTATCATCTGTTCCTCAAAAAAAAATTAATCCCTTTGTATCTTTTCAACATATTATTGTAAACAGTATTCTATTCAATATGATTTCTCCGACACAAATCATAACTCGTGCCTATGGATCGATGCAGACTTGATAACATTCTGGCGATAAGCCTTGTCATTTCTGTATTTGATGTTTCTCTGGATTGATGCAGACTTGATAGTATTTTAACAATACTGTTCATTATCTCTGTATTTGATGTTTCTGCGGATGGATCCAGACTTGACATTTGAAGTGATCGTCTCTTACTAGGTTGCTAGCTACCGCTGCAACCCGGATTACTCCAATGATTGTCTTTTAATGAATCTTTATTATAATTCTTTACTATAACAACCAGGATGACGTCAGTTACAACTTGGGTTTCTTTTTATGCTATATCATTACAAACAGGAAAAAGCCTACGGCTTTTTCTTCTTTGAAATAGTAAGAGACGATCCTCAAGCAATCAAGTAGCTATCTAAGTCCAATGTATGCAGTGGTATGTTATTCCAATGATCGTATTTTAATGTAATTTTCTTGATTTTCAAGCCAATATATTTCCCTGACTCCTTTTTAGGAACTATGAGTTTTTATATTTCTTAACATTGGACGTGATCGTCTCTTACTAGGTTGCTAGCTACCGCTGCAACCCAGACTAGGCTGCTAGCTACCGCTGCAACCCGGATAATAATTGACAAACACCATTTATGATGAGCTATATTTGTCCTTTATGTAACTACACCTGGAACCACCATATATCAGTTAGTATGGGAGAGAGATCGTTCTTTACTGTATTATTAAAATGATGGAAATTACATAATCCCTATTTATGTTTCAGTTAACATGGGCTAAGTGTCGTTCTTTATTGTAAGGAACCACCATATATCAGTTAGTATGGGAGAGATATCGTTCTTTACTGTACTATTATAATGATGTATAATATAAATACTGTAATCTTAACTATATTAACTATAGTGAAGTTGCGTATGCAAGCTAGTATAGGGAAGAGTTCGATCTTTATTATAAATAATTGTATAAAAAAAACTTAATTGACAAATACCATTTATGATGAACTATATCGGTCCTTTGTAATTTATGATGAGCTATATTCATCCTTTATGTAACTACACCTGGAACCACCATAAATCAGTTAGTATGGGAGAGAGATCGTTCTTTACTGTATTTTGCTCTCTCAATTATTACTTCTCGATACGCCTGGTCGGTTGAATACCTTTGTTTTGCTCTCTCAATTATTACTTCTCGATACGCCTGGTCGGTTGAATACCTTTGTTTTGCTCTCTCAATTTTTACTTCTCGATGCGCCTGGTCGGTTGAATATTTTTGCTTTTCTCTTTTCAAGATACTATCTCTGTTGTTTGTGTAGTACTGTTTTTTCAAATTGCGTATAGCTTGCTTCGATCTAACCATTATTCTAATCAAGACTGAGAAAATTTACATCTTTGTTGTTCTTAAGTAGTAATTATGACGTCACGGCGTAATGATTTTTCTATTCACGTCATAGCTCTAATCTAATATAAAGCTATGACGACATTCATTATTTATCTAGTAGGGTTTCAGACAAAGTAGTTTCAATGATGTACTTTCGTTTTGATCTTACTCTATTTTTAGGAGTTTTGTTATATTTCTTAGCATGGGACTGATTGTCTCTTACTAGGTTGCTAGCTACTGCTGCAACCCAAATTCACATATATATTTATTTATGAGAGGCAGCCTGGCCGAGTGGTCCAAGACACTGGTGTTAGCCACCAGTCTCTTCGGAGGCGTGGGTTCAAATCTTACCGCTGGTATACGATTATGTTTGAAAGACTGCAGTGTGAAAAGACATCAAAAATGCAGTTTTTGGTGGAAAAATTTATTCTCTTTTAGAAATAATTTATTTTAGTTACTATAGATTTTTAACCCAATTAATTTCCTTTAAAATGAGCTATTGAACAACCCTCTACGATGTTCCAGTGCCAAGCTATCTGTGGAAAAGAAAAAAAAAAAAGAAAAAAGAAAAAAGAAAAAAATATCCCGTTTGGGGAGAATAACGTGGTTAAAGTCAATTTTCTTGATTTTCAAGCCAATATATTTCCCTTGCTGTTCAAGCCAAGGGACAGAAAGTTTCCTATACAGGGGTTTCGGACAAGGCGGTTCTAATGGTCTACTTTTTGTTTTGATCTGACTCCTTTGTTAGGAACTATGGGTTTTTATATTTCTTAACATTGGACGTGATCGTCTCTTACTAGGTTGCTAGCTACCGCTGCAACCCGGATATTTCTTAACATTGGACGTGATCGTCTCTTACTAGGTTGCTAGCTACCGCTGCAACCCGGATAAACAGGAAAAAGCCTATTGCTTTTTCTTTATTGGAATAGTAAGAGACGACCTGGCTACAAACTATGATTATGGCATCATTGATCAATCTTTAACATGAAATGTTCTTTGCTGTAATGATTTGTTCTTTACTAGGTATCAGCCGTCTCTACAGCCATGATACTGATGGAAATTACATAATCCCTATTTATGTTTCATTTTTAATGGGCTAGGTGTCGTTCTTTAATGTATACAAACAGGAAAAAGCCTACGGCTTTTTCTTCTTTGAAATAGTAAGAGACGCACCTCAAACAATCAAGTAGCTAACTAAGTCCAAATTATGCAATAGTTTGTTATTCCAATGATCGTCTCTTAATGTAATCTTCTTTTAAAGAAGGAAAAGCCAATCGTTTAATATTGATCCCTTACTACAGGTGGATTTGAACCCGCAAACCTCGAATCATGAGGCACACTTTCATCCATTGTGCTGTAGTAAGGTATTCATTGATTTGATTTTTCCACAAATCTGTGTATATACGGATAAATAGATTTTGATAAACGTATTCTAACGGCTATACTAACTTGACTATGCCAGTTAGTATAGCCAAGAGTTATTTTATCATTATAACATTTGAACCTTTTATAATCTATAATGATGTATAATATAAATACTGTAATCTTAACTATAGTGAAGTTGCGTATGCAAGTTAGTATAGGGAAGAGTTCGATCTTTATTATAATATTTTAGCACTGATTTTTTAACTTGCGTGTAGCTTGCTTTGATCTAACCATTATGTATTCATGAATGAGACCATTTACAGTTTTGACGTTTCTTATATAGTAATTATGACGTCACTGCATCAAAAATACAGTTTTTATTGGAAAAATTTATTCTCTTTTAGAAATAATTTATTTTAGTTACAAAAGGTTTTTAACCCAATTAATTTCCTTTAAAATGAGCTATTGAACAACCCTCTACGATGTTCCAGTGCCAAGCTATCTCTGGAGACAAAAAAAGAAAAAAAAAAATATCCCGTTTGGGGAGAATAACGTGGTAAAAGTCTATTTTCTTGATTTTCAAGCCAATATATTTCCCTTTCTGTTCAAGCCAAAGGGCGGTAAGTTTCCTTTATGGAGGATTTCGACAAGGCGGTTCTAATGGTGTACTTTTTGTTTTGATCTGACTCTTTTTTTAGGAGCTACGGGTTTTTATATTTCTTAACATTGGAGGTGATCGTCTCTTACTAGGTTGCTAGCTACCGCTGCAACCCGGATTATTTTCCAGTTAACATTGGCTAGATGTCGTTCTTTATTATAAATAATCTTTAACATTAATTATAATCTTATTTTAGCTACAATGGGCTGGAAGTTTGTTCTTTAATGTAAACAAAGTCTAATGTATGCAATGGTCTGTTATTCAAATGATCGTCCTTTAATGTAATATGACGTCACTGCATCAAAAATACAGTTTTTATTGGAAAAATTTATTCTCTTTTAGAAATAATTTATTTTAGTTACTATAGATTTTTAACCCAATTAATTTCCTTTAAAATGAGCTATTGAACAACCCTCTACGATGTTCCAGTGCCAAGCTATCTCTGGATACAAAAGAAAAAAAAAAAAGAAAAAAATATCCCGTTTGGGGAGAATAACGTGGTTAAAGTCAATTTTCTTGATTTTCAAGCCAATATATTTCCCTTGCTGTTCAAGCCAAGGGACAGAAAGTTTCCTATACAGGGGTTTCGGACAAGGCGGTTCTAATGGTGTACTTTTTGTTTTGATCTGACTCCTTTTTTAGGAGCTATGGGTTTTTATATTTCTTAACATTGGACGTGATCGTCTCTTACTAGGTTGCTAGCTACCGCTGCAACCCGGATAATTACGCTGTTTGTCACTATCAATTTTCGCATCTCGATACGCCTGGTCGGTTACTTTTCTCTTTTCAAGATACTATCTCTGTTGTCTGTGTAGTACTGTTTTTTTTAACTTGCGTGCAGCTTGCTTTGATCTAACCATAATGTAATTAACGAATGAGACCATTTACATCTAACTACCGCTGTAACCCGGATTAACATTCGACGTGACTCTTACTAGGTTGCTAGCTACCGATGCAAACTTGCGTGCAGCTTGCTTGATTGAAACCATTATGTAATTATGAATGAGAACATTTACAGTTCTGACGCTTTTGATATATTAATTATGACGTCACGGCGCAATGATTTTATTGACGTCATAGCGCAATGATATTATTTCATGACGTCTTCAGAAACAACAATATAATTTCGTGTTTTTCTATTCACGTCATAGCTCTAATATAAAACTATGATGACATTCATTATTCATCTAGTAGGGTTTCAGACAAGGTAATTCTAAAGATGTACTTTTGTTTTGATCTGACTCTATTTTTAGGAGTTTTGTTATATTTCTTAGCATTGGACTGATCGTCTCTTACTAGGTTGCTAGCTACTGCTGCAACCCAAATTCACATATATATTTATTTATGAGAGGCAGCCTGGCCGAGTGGTCCAAGGCACTGGTGTTAGCCACCAGTCTCTTCGGAGGCGTGGGTTCAAATCTTACCGCTGGTATACGATTATGTTTGAAAGACTGCAGTGTGAAAAGACATCGAAAATGCAGTTGTTGGTGGAAAAATTTATTCTCTTTTAGAAATAATTTATTTTAGTTACAAAAGGTTTTTAACCCAATTAATTTGCTTTAAAATGAGCTATTGAACAACCCTCTACGATGTTCCAGTGCCAAGCTATCTCTGGATACAAAAAAAAGAAAAGAGAAAAAAATATCCCGTTTGGGGGGAATAACGTGGTTAAAGTCAATTTTCTTGATTTTCAAGCCGATATATTTCTCTTGCTGTTCAAGCCAAGGGACAGAAAGTTTCAATATATTCCCTTGCTGTTCAAGCCAAGGGACAGAAAGTTTCCTAAACAGGGGTTTCGGACAAGGCGGTTCTAATGGTGTACTTTTTGTTTTGATCTGACTCCTTTTTTAGGAACTATGGGTTTTTATATTTATTAACATTGGACGTGATCGTCTCTTACTAGGTCGCTAGCTACCGCTGCAACCCGGAAAACCCCCAAAACATTACTGCATTTTACATAATAATGGATAATTATATAAAATGAAACCGTATTGACAAACACCATTTATGATGAACTATATCGTTCCTTTATGTAAATGATAGCTACCGCAGCAACCCTGCTTTGTTCTGGAGAATAACGTGGTTGAAGTCAATTTTCTTGATTTTCAAGCCAATATATTTTTTTTGTTATTCAAGCCAAAGAGCGGTAAGTTTCCTTTATAGGGGTTTCGGATAAGGCGGTTCTAATGGTGTACT
This sequence comes from Artemia sinica, assembly GCA_027921565.1. Lineage (NCBI taxonomy): Eukaryota > Metazoa > Arthropoda > Branchiopoda > Anostraca > Artemiidae > Artemia > Artemia sinica. The sequence goes on from CM051256.1 coordinate 68,982,298, forward strand.
TTTTGTTTTGATCTGACTCCTTTTTAAGGAGCTATGGGTTTTTATATTTCTTAACATTGGACGTGATCGTCTCTTACTAGGTTGCTAGCTAGCGCTGCAACCCGGATTGCTAGCTACCGCTGCAACCCGGTTGTACAAAAATCAAATATCTAGGCTGCTAGGCTGCTCTAGGCTGCTAGCTACCACTAGGCTGCTAGCTACCGCTGCAACCCGGATTAATTACAAAAAAGTTTCTATATACAGCAATTTCCTTTAAAATCAGCCATTACACAGCTCCTTATTATGACCACGAACTGGTTGGTTTAATACTTCAGTTACTATGGGTTACAGTTCGTTCCTTAATTTAACTTTTCAAGATACTATCTCTGTTTTTTGTGTAGTACTGTTTTTTTAAATTCGTATGACTCGCTTAGAAGGCATCTTATTACTATTTTAATTATCCTATTATAATCTTCTCGTATCAAGTACCAATAGCCTAACAAGAAATAAAACTAATTTTTAAATTTTCTGGTATTTTGTTCGTTTGAATGAAAAGATTAAAATTATTGCTCAGACATCATAAATATTTTTGCAGTTTACATAATAAATTTAGCGATTCTAAACTGAAAAATAAGATATATAAGAAAATTGAATTTTTCAGTCTGGAAATACATATTAAATCTCACGTTGGGTAGTTATTATGTACTAACTACATACAGCGACTATGACGTCATTGATCAATATTGTACATAAAAAATTGAGTTTTTTCTAAAAAATTGATTCTATTTAAAAAAAAATTAAGTACAAATGGCACTAGATCTAGAGATTTCCTTTAAAAATGAGCCATTGAACAATTCTCAACGATGTTCCAGTGCCAAGCTATCAGTGGAAAAGAAGAAAGAAAAAAGATGCCGTTTGTGGAGAATAACGTGGTTAAAGTAAATTTTCTTGATTTTCAAGCCAATATATTTTCTTTGTTATTCAAGCCAAAGGACCAATGATCGTCTTTTATTGTAAATCTTAATGTAATAAAAATAATTTATTTTAATTACAAGAAGTTTTTAACCCCATTAATTTTTCTTTAAAATGAGCCATTGAACAACTCTCTACGATGTCCCGGTGCCAAACTATCTGTTGAATTACTAACCTATACTATGTTTAAGTGGCGTATAAAATTTAGCATAGGCAAGAGGTCGTTCTTTATTATTAATCTTACTAGGTTGCTAGCTACTGCTGAAAACCGAAATTCACATATATATTTATTTATGAGAGGCAGCCTGGCCGAGTAGTCCAAGGCACTGGTGTTAGCCACCAGTCTCTTCGGAGGCGTGGGTTCAAATCTTACCGCTGGTATACGATTATGTTTGAAAGACTGCAGTGTGAAAGCACATCAAAAATGCAGTTTTTGGTGGAAAAATTTATTCTCTTTTAGAAATAATTTATTTTAGTTACTATAGATTTTTAACCCAATTAATTTCCTTTAAAATGAGCTATTGAACAACCCTCTACGATGTTCCAGTGCCAAGCTATCTCTGGATACAAAAAAAAAGAAAAAAAGAAAAAAATATCCCGTTTGTGGAGAATAACGTGGTTAAAGTCAATTTACTTGATTTTCAAGCCAATATATGTCCCTTGCTGCTCAAGCCAAGGGACAGAAAGTTTCCTATACAGGGGTTTCGGACAAGGCGGTTCTAATGGTGTATTTTTTGTTTTGATCTGACTCCTTTGTTAGGAACTATGGGTTTTTATATTTCTTAACATTGGACGTGATCGTCTCTTACTAGGTTGCTAGCTACCGCTGCAACCCGGACTAGCCTGCTCAATTGTTGCTTCTCTATAAAGTTTACCATTGTGATAACGCTCCTTGATCTTTTGTCTAGCCTGCTCAATTGTTTCTTCTCTATAAAGTTTATCATTGTGATAACGGTCTTTGATCTTTTGTCTAGCCTGATCAATTCTTACTTCTCTGTAATCTTTATCATTATCATACCGTTCCTTGCTCTTTTGTCTAGCCTGCTCAATTGTTGCTTCTCTGTAATCTTCATCATTACCATACCGTTCCTTGATCTTTTGTTTGGCTGTCTCAATTTTTGCATGTCTATAATCTTCATCATTGTGATAACACATCTTGCTGTTTTGTTTTGCTCTCTCAATTATTACTTCTCGATACGCCTGGTCGGTTGAATACCTTTGCTTTTTTCTTTTCAAGTTACTATCTCTGTTGTTTGTATAGTACTGCTTTTTCAACTTGCGTATAGCTTGCTTTGATCTAACCATTATCTAATCAAGAATGAGAGAATTTACAGTTTTGACTTTTCTTGTATACTAATTATGACGTCACGGCGTAATGATTTTATTTCATGACGTCATGGCGCAATGGTATTATTTCATGACGTCTTCAGAAACAACAATATAATTTCGTATTTTTCTATTCACGTTATAGCTCTACTATAAAACTATGATGACATTCATTATTTATCTAGTAGGGTTTCAGACAAGGTAATTCTAATGATGTACTTTTGTTTTGATCTGACTCTATTTTTAGGAGTTTTGGGTTTTTATATTTCTTAGCATTGGACTGATTGTCTCTTACTAGGTTGCTAGCTACTGCTGCAACCCAAATTCACATATATATTTATTTATGAGAGGCAGCCTGGCCGAGTGGTCCAAGGCACTGGTGTTAGCCACCAGTCTCTTTGGAGGCGTGGGTTCAAATCTTACCGCTGGTATACGATTATGTTTGAAAGACTGCAGTGTGAAAAGACATCAAAAATGCAGTTTTTGGTGGAAAAATTTATTCTATTTTAGCAATAATTTATTTTAGTTACTATAGATTTTTAACCCAATTAATTTCCTTTAAAATTAGCTATTGAACATCCCTCTACGATGTTCCAGTGCCAAGCTATCTCTGGATACAAAAGAAAAAAAGAAAAAAAAATATCCCGTTTAGGCAGAATGTTGTAGTAGCTGCCACTTTTTTTTATTTTCAAGCCAATATATTTCCCTTGCTGTTCAAGCCAAGGGACAGAAAGTTTCCGATACAGGGGTTTTGGACAAGGCGGTTCTAATGGTGTACTTTTTGTTTTGATCTGACTCCTTTGTTAGGGACTATGGGTTTTTATATTTCTTAACATTGGACGTGATCGTCTCTTACTAGGTTGCTAGCTACCGCTGCAACCCGGATTATTCTAATGCTAGCTACCGCTGCAACCCGGATTTCTTAACATTGGACTGATCGTCTCTTACTAGGTTGCTAGCTACTGCTGCAACACAGATTCTATGCTATATGATTACACACAGGAAAAAGCCTACGGCTGTTTCTTCTTTGAAAGAGTAAGAGACGAACCTCAAACAATCAAGTAGCTAACTAAGTCCAATGTCTGCAATCGTTTGTTATAGCAATGATCGTCCCTTAATGTAACCATAATGAACTATATCAGTCCTTTACTAACCTATACTATAGTTGAGCGGCCTATAAAATTTAGTATAGGCAAAAGGTCATTCTTTATTATAATTGTGGAAAAATTTATTCTCTCTTAGAAATAATTTATTTTAGTCACAAAAGATTTTTAACCCAATTAATTTCCTTTAAAATGAGCCACTGAACAACTCTCTACGATGTTCCAGTGCCAAACTATCTGTGGAAAAGAAAAAATAAAGAAAAAATATGCCATTGAGGCATAATGTTGTAGTAGCTGCGACTTTTCTTGATTTTTAAGCCAATATATTTCCCTTGCTGTTCAAGCCAAGGAACAGAAAGTTTCCTATACAGGGGGTTTCGGAAAAGGCAGTTCTAGAGGTGAACTTTTTGTTTTGATCTGACTTCTTTTTTAGGAGCTATGGGTTTTTATATTTCGTATCATTGGACGTGATCGTCTCTTACTAGGTTGCTAGCTAGCGCTGCAACCCGGATTGCTAGCTACCGCTGCAACCCGGTTGTACAAAAATCAAATATCTTTGAAAAGACTGCAGCATGAAAAGACATCAAAAACGCAGTTTTTAGTGGAAAAATTTATTCTCTCTTAGAAATAATTTATTTTAGTCACAAAAGATTTTTAACCCAATTAATCTCCTTTAAAATGAGCCATTGAACAACTCTCTACGATTTTCCAGTGCCAATCTATCTGTGAAAAACAAGAAAGAAAAAAAAAGAAAAAAATATGTCGTTTAGGCAGAATGTTGTGGTAGCTGCCAATTTTCTTGATTTTCAAGCCAATATATTTCCCTTGCTGTTCAAGCCAAGGGACAGAAAGTTTCCTATACAGGGGTTTCGGAGAAGGCGGTTCTAATGGTGTATTTTTTGTTTTGATCTGACTCCTTTGTTAGGAGCTATGGGTTTTTATATTTCTTAGCATTGGACGTGATCGTCTCTTACTAGGTTGCTAGCTACCGCTGCAACCCGGACTAGCCTGCTCAATTGTTGCTTCTCTATAAAGTTTACCATTGTGATAACGCTCCTTGATCTTTTGTCTAGCCTGCTCAATTGTTTCTTCTCTATAAAGTTTATCATTGTGATAACGCTCTTTGATCTTTTGTCTAGCCTGATCAATTCTTGCTTCTCTGTAATCTTTATCATTATCATACCGTTCCTTGCTCTTTTGTCTAGCCTGCTCAATTGTTGCTTCTCTGTAATCTTCATCATTACCATACCGTTCCTTGATCTTTTGTTTGGCTGTCTTAATTTTTGCATGTCTATAATCTTCATCATTGTGATAAAACACCTTGCTGTTTTGTTTTGCTCTCTCAATTATTACTTCTCGATACGCCTGGTCGGTTGAATACCTTTGCTTTTTTCTTTTCAAGTTACTATCTCTATTGTTTGTATAGTACTGCTTTTTCAACTTGCGTATAGCTTGCTTTGATCTAACCATTATCTAATCAAGAATGAGAGAATTTACAGTTTTGACTTTTCATGTATTTTAATTATGACGTCACGGCGTAATGATTTTATTTCATGACGTCATGGCGCAATGGTATTATTTCATGACGTCTTCAGAAACAACAATATAATTTCGTGTTTTTCTATTCACGTCATAGCTCTACTATAAAACTATGATGACATTCATTATTTATCTAGTAGGGTTTCAGACAAGGTAATTCTAATGATGTACTTTTGTTTTGATCTGACTCTATTTTTAGGAGTTTTGGGTTTTTATATTTCTTAGAATTTGACTGATTGTCTCTTACTAGGTTGCTAGCTACTGCTGCAACCCAAATTCACATATATATTTATTTATGAGAGGCAGCCTGGCCGAGTGGTCCAAGGCACTGGTGTTAGCCACCAGTCTCTTTGGAGGCGTGGGTTCAAATCTTACCGCTGGTATACGATTATGTTTGAAAGACTGCAGTGTGAAAAGACATCAAAAATGCAGTTTTTGGTGGAAAAATTTATTCTATTTTAGAAATAATTTATTTTAGTTACTATAGATTTTTAACCCAATTAATTTCCTTTAAAATTAGCTATTGAACAACCCTCTACGATGTTCCAGTGCCAAGCTATCTCTGGATACAAAAGAAAAAAAGAAAAAAAATATCCCGTTTACGCAGAATGTTGTAGTAGCTGCCACTTTTTTTTATTTTCAAGCCAATATATTTCCCTTGCTGTTCAAGCCAAGGGACAGAAAGTTTCCGATACAGGGGTTTCGGACAAGGCGGTTCTAATGGTGTACTTTTTGTTTTGATCTGACTCCTTTGGTAGGGACTATGGGTTTTTATATTTCTTAACAATGGACGTGATCGTCTCTTACTAGGTTGCTAGCTACCGCTGCAACCCGGATTATTCTAATGCTAGCTACCGTTGCAACCCGGATTTCTTAACATTGGACTGATCGTCTCTTACTAGGTTGCTAGCTACTGCTGCAACCCAGATTCTATGCTATATGATTACACACAGGAAAAAGCCTACGGCTGTTTCTTCTTTGAAATAGTAAGAGACGAACCTCAAACAATCAAGTAGCTAACTAAATCCAATGTCTGCAATCGTTTGTTATAGCAATGATCGTCCCTTAATGTAACCATAATGAACTATATCAGTCCTTTACTAACCTATACTATAGTTGAGCGGCCTATAAAATTTAGTATAGGCAAAAGGTCATTCTTTATTATATTTGTGTTAAAATTTATTCTCTTTTAGAAATAATTTATTTTAGTTACAAAAGATTTTTAACCAGATTAATTTCCTTTAAAATGAGCCACTGAACAACTCTCTACGATGTTCCAGTGCCAAACTATCTGTGGAAAAGAAAAAATAAAGAAAAAATATGCCATTGAGGCATAATGTTGTAGTAGCTGCGACTTTTCTAGATTTTTAAGCCAATATATTTCCCTTGCTGTTCAAGCCAAGGAACAGAAAGTTTCCTATACAGGGGGTTTCGGAAAAGGCAGTTCTAGAGGTGAACTTTTTGTTTTGATCTGACTCCTTTTTTAGGAGCTATGGGTTTTTATATTTCATATCATTGGACGTGATCGTCTCTTACTAGGTTGCTAGCTAGCGCTGCAACCTGGATTGCTAGCTACCGCTGCAACCCGGTTGTACAAAAATCAAATATCTTTGAAAAGACTGCGGCATGAAAAGACATCAAAAATGCAGTTTTTAGTGGAAAAATTTATTCTCTCTTAGAAATAATTTATTTTAGTCACAAAAGATTTTTAACCCAATTAATCTCCTTCAAAATGAGCCATTGAACAACTCTCTACGATTTTCCAGTGCCAATCTATCTGTGAAAAACAAGAAAGAAAAAAAAAGAAAAAAATATGTCGTTTAGGCAGAATGTTGTGGTAGCTGCCAATTTTCTTGATTTTCAAGCCAATATATTTCCCTTGCTGTTCAAGCCAAGGGACAGAAAGTTTCCTATACAGGGATTTTGGACAAGGCGGTTATAATGGTGTACTTTTGGTTTTGATCTGACTCCTTCTCTAGGAAATATGGGTTTTATATTTCTTACCATTGGACGTGATCGTCTCTTACTAGGTTGCCAGCTACCGCTGCAACCCGGATTTAAAATAAGACATTGAACAACTCTCTACGATGTTCCAGTGCCAAGCTATCTGTTGAATTACTAACCTATACTATAACTATGTGGCGTATAAAATTTAGTATAGGCAAGAGGTCGTTCTTTATTTTAATTTTTTCTTTTCAGGTTACTATCTCTGTTGTCTGTGTAGTACTGTTTTTTTAACTTGCGTGCAGCTTGCTTTGATCTAACCATTATCTAATTAACGAATGAGACCATTCATATCTTTGTCGATCTTAAGTAGTATTATGACGTCACGGCGTAATGATTTTATTGACGTCATGGCGCAATGATATTATTTCATGACGTCTTCAGATACCACAATATAATTTCGTGTTTTTCTATTCACGTCATAGCTCTAATATAAAACTATGATGACACTCATTATTCTTCTAGTAGGGTTTCAGACAAGGTAGTTCTAATGATGTACTTTTGTTTTGATCTGACTCTATTTTTAGGAGTTTTGGGTTTTTATATTTCTTAGCATTGGACTGATCGTCTCTTACTAGGTTGCTAGCTACTGCTGCAACCCAAATTCACATATATATTATTTATGAGAGGCAGCCTGGCCGAGTGGTCCACGGCACTGGTGTTAGCCACCAGTCTCTTCGGAGGCGTGGGTTCAAATCCTACCGCTGGTATACGATTATGTTTGAAAGACTGCAGTGTGAAAAGACATCAAAAATGCAGTTTTTGGTGGAAAAATTTATTCTCTTTTAGAAATAATTTATTTTAATTACTATAGAATTTTAACGCAATTAATTTCCTTTAAAATGAGCTATTGAACAACTCTCTACGATGTTCCAGTGCCTAGCTATCTCTGGATACAAAAGAAAAGAGAAAAAAATATCCCGTTTAGGCAGAATGTTGTAGTAGCTGCCACTTTTCTTGATTTTCAAGCCAATATATTTCCCTTGCTGTTCAAGCCAAGGGACTGAAAGTTTCCTATACAGGGGTGTCGGACAAGGCGGTTCTAATGGTGTACTTTTTGTTTTGATCTGACTCCTTTGTTAGGAACTATGGGTTTTATATTTCTTAACATTGGACGTGATCGTCTCTTACTAGGTTGCTAGCTACCGCTGCAACCCGGATACTAGGTTGCTTGCTACCACTGCAACCCGGATTAGCATTGGACTGATCGTCTCTTACTAGGTTGCTAGCTACCGCTGCAACCCGGATACCGCTGCAATCTGGATATCTTGCAGCTAACCACCATATCTCAGTTACTATGAGGGAGAGATTGGTCTTTACTGTAATACCACTGCAACCCGGACTACCGCTGCAACCCGGATTGACAAATCAGATTATTTAAACCCTGATTAAAAACAGAAAAAGCCTACGGCTTTTTCTTCTCTGGAGTAGTAAGAGACGACTCTTAAAGAATCAGGCAGCTAACTAAGTCCAATGTATGCAATAGCTTGTTCTTCCAACGATTGTCTTTTAATATGACTACCATTGCAACCCGGAATATATTACAGATTTGAGTTAGTATAAGCGAGGGTTCGTTCTTTATTATATCTTTCATGTAAAACTAGCAAAAAAATTTTTAAGCCTGATGAAGATTTAACTAATGTGTCAAAAGTAAGGTTGCAAGTCGACAATTTTGTTTTGGCCTTATTATAGTTGGTATGGTGAAATAATAATATGCATATGGCTCTTAAATCATACTTCTTTATGGTTCCATGTGGTCTAGTGGCTAGGATAGTTAACTTTCACTTAACAGGCTCTGGTTCCATTCCCGGTGTGGGAAAATTTTTAACTCTATAATCTTCGAACATTTGAACCTTTTATAATCTATAATGATGTATAATATAAATACTGTAATCTTAACTATAGTGAAGTTGCGTATGCAAGTTAGTATAGGGAAGAGTTCGATCTTTATTATATTTATTCTCTTTTAGAAATAATTTATTTTAGTTACAAAAGGTTTTTAACCCAATTAATTTCCTTTAAAATGAGCTATTGAACAACCCTCTACGATGTTCCAGTGCCAAGCTATCTCTGGAAACAAAGAAAAAAAAAAGAAAAAAATATCCCGTTTAGGAAGAATGTTGTAGTAGCTGCCACTTTTCTTGATTTTCAAGCCAATATATTTCCCTTTCTGTTCAAGCCAAGGGACAGAAAGTTTCCTATACAGGGGTTTCGGACAAGGCGGTTCTAATGGTGTACTTTTTGTTTTGATCTGACTCCTTTTTTAGGAACTATGGGTTTTTATATTTCTTAACATTGGACGTGATCGTCTCTTACTAGGTTGCTAGCTACCGCTGCAACCCGGATTTAATATAAAATGTGAACTAAAGTTCGTTCTTTAATGTAATCAAGCCAAATAACAGAAAGTTTACTATACAGGGATTTCGGACAAGGCGGTTCTATTGGTGTACTTTTTGTTTTGATCTGACTTTTTTTTAGGAGTTATGGGTTTTAGTATTTCTTAACATTGGACGTGATCGTCTCTTACTAGGTTGCTAGCTACCGCTGCAACCCGGATTTTTAAGCCAATATGAATCAATTCCTATTCAAGCCAAGGAACAGAAAGTTCCTTATATAGGGCTTTCGGACAAGGTGATTCGAATGGTGTGCTTTTTGTTTTGATCTGATTCTATTTTTAGATGATATTGGTTATTACATTTTTAACATTGGACTTGATCGTCTCTTACTAGGAGGATGCTATCTCCCGCTGCAACCCGGATTAACATGTAAAAAGATGTATTAAGAAATTTAATATCATGACTTATATGTAACTTACGTTTTATAAGTCTCCGATAGTACAGTGGTAAGTATCCCTGCCGGTTACGCGAAAGACCGGGGTTCGATTCCCCGTCGGAGAGAATTTTTAATATATTAAATTTAAAGCAATATATCTTGAATTGAAAATTTAAAAAGATACTCAGTTTAGCTACCTCCTAGCCAAATATAAAAACTTTCATATAAATTAATATAGGCAAGAGGTTGTTCTTTATTATACATTGATCAATCTTTAACATGAAATGTTCTTTACTGTAATGGTTTGTTCTTTTCTAGGTTTCGGCCATCTCTACAGAAATGATACTGATGGAAATTACAAAATCCCTATCTATGTTTCAGTTAACATTGGCTAGGTGTCGTTCTCTATTATAATTTCGGACAAGGCGGTTCTAATGGTGTACTTTTTGTTTTGATCTGACTGCTTTTTTAGGAACTATGGGTTTTTATATTTCTTAACATTGGACGTGATCGTCTCTTACTAGGTTGCTAGCTACCGCTGCAACCCGGATACCTCTTAGCTAAATATAATAACTTTAATATAAATTAATAAAGGCAAGAGGTAGTTCTTTATTATAATTATTTTCAAGTTAACATTGGCTAGATGTCATTCTTTATTATAATTCAAGCCAATATATTTCCCATTTTCGTAAAAAAACTGACTCTATTTTAAAAATAATTTGTTTTAATTACAAAAATGTTCAACCTCATTAATTTCCTTTAAAATGAGCCATTGAACAACTCTCTACGAGTTTCTAGTACCAAGCTATCTGTGGAATTACTAACCTATACTATAATTAAGTGGCGTATAAAATTTAGTATAGGCAAGAGGTCGTTCATTATTATAATTTGAAAAGTATTTCTTGGTGTTGAGGTATCCAAAAAGCTGTAAAGTATAGTTGTGAATGAAAAAGATAAGTACTTCAAGTTGGAAAATGGGTTTAGGAGGGACATTAAGAAAGTAACTTGCTCTGAAATGGTCTTTGAAAAGTATTTCTTGGTGTTGAGGTAACCAAAAAGCTGTAAAGTATAGTTGTGGGTGAAAAAGATGAGTACTTCAAGTTGGAAAATGGGTTTAGGAGGGACATTAAGAAAGTAACTTGCTCTGAAATGGTCTTTGAAAAGTATTTCTTGGTTTTGAGGTAACCAAAAAGCTGTAAAGTATAGTTGTGGGTGAAAAAGATAAGTGCTTCAACTTGTAAAATAGGTTTAGAAGGGAAATTAAGAAAGTAACTTGCTCTGAAATGGTCTTTGAAAAGTATTTCTTGGTGTTGAGGTATCCAAAAAGCTGTAAAGTATAGTTGTGGGTGAAAAAGATAAGTACTTCAAGTTGGAAAATGGGCTTAGGAGGGAAATTAAGAAAGTAACTTGCTCTGAAATGGTCTTTGAAAAGTATTTCTTGGTGTTGAGGTAACCAAAAGGCTGTAAAGTATAGTTGTGGTGAAAAAGATAAGTACTTCAAGTTGGAAAATGGGTTTAGGAGGGACATTAAGAAAGTAACTTGCTCTGAAATGGTCTTTGAAAAGTATTTCTTGGTGTTGAGGTATCCAAAAGGCTGTAAAGTATAGTTGTGGTGAAAAAGATAAGTACTTCAAGTTGGAAAATGGGTTTAGGAGGGACATTAAGAAAGTAACTTGCTCTGAAATGGTCTTTGAAAAGTATTTCTTGGTGTTGAGGTAACCAAAAGGCTGTAAAGTATAGTTGTGGTGAAAAAGATAAGTACTTCAAGTTGGAAAATAGGTTTAGGAGGGACATTAAGAAAGTAACTTGCTCTGAAATGGTCTTTGAAAAGTATTTCTTGGTGTTGAGGTATCCAAAAAGCTGTAAAGTATAGTTGTGGGTGAAAAAGATAAGTACTTCAACTTGTAAAATAGGTTTAGAAGGGACATTAAGAAAGTAACTTGCTCTGAAATGGTCTTTGAAAAGTATTGCTTGGAGTTCAGTCATGACCTTCTGATAGGGTTCTACCGATTATGTAATCAATTTCTCAGAAATCCATTTGTCCTAGTCGATTACGTCATTCTATATCCATAGGACGGTAAGTTTTCTGTATAGGGGTTTCAGATAAGCTGGTTCTAATAGTGTATTTCTTGTTTTCATCTGACTCCGTTTTTAAGAAGTTATGGGCTATTAAATTTCTTAGTTTTGGACGAGATCGTCTCTTTCTAGGTTGCTAGCTACCGCTACAACCCGGATTCTTAAGGAGAATTCATCTTTTATATAATGATTTCTTATAATGCTTCAGTTACAATGGACTAAAATGTGTTATTTAATGCAATTCCCGGTATGGGAAAATATTACTTATGATGAATTTTTAACGAATATAGTTAAAATAATAATCCATATAATGATTCCTTTTATTACTTCAGGTACTATGAGCTACAGATAGTTCCTTAATGTAATAACCCAATTAATTTCCTTTAAAATGAGCTATTGAACAACTCTACGATTTTCCAGTGCTAATCTATCTGTGGAAAAGAAACAAAAAAAATATACCGTTTGTGGAGAATAACGTGGTTAAAGTCAATTTTCTTGATTTTCAAGCCAATATATTTCCCTTGCTGTTCAAGCTAAATGACAGAAAGTTTCCTATACAGGGGTTTCGGACAAGGCGGTTCTAATGGTGTACTTTTTGTTTTGATCTGGCTCCTTTTTAGGAGCTATGGGTTTTTATATTTCTTAACATTGGACGTGATCGTCACTTACTAGGTTGCTAGCTACCGCTGCAACCCGGATTAAAAAATTATTATCATATCTTATATGTAACTTTTGTTTTATAAGTCTTCGATAGTCTAATGGTAAGCATGTCAACTTGTTACCTGGGAGTAGGGGGTTCGATTCCCCGTCGGGGAGAACTTTTAATATGTTGAATTAAAAGCACTATCTTTTCAATTTAAAATTTAAAAAAGAAACTTGTTTATTTACATTCTAGCTAAAATAATGAAGATCATATGATCAGGGTTCAGTTTCTTTGGACTTGAGTTCGTTTTTTAACTATAAATACAAACAGGAAAAAGCCTACGGCTTTTTCTTCTTTTAAATAGTAAGAGACGAAACTCAAACAATCAAGTAGCTAACTAAGTCCAATGTATGGAATGGTTTTTTATTTCAGTGATCGTCTTTTAATGTAAAGTAATAAAAATAATTTGTTTTAATTACAGAAGGTTTTTAACCCCATTAATTTCCTTTAAAATGAGCCATTGAACAACTCTCTACGATGTTCCAGTGCGAAGCTATCTGTTGAATTACTAACCTATACTATAATTAAGTGGCGTATAGAATTTAGTATAGGCAAGAGGTCGTTCTTTATTATAACTCTCTCAATTATTACTTCTCGATACGCCTGGTCGGTTGAATACCTTTGTTTTGCTCTCTCAATTATTACTTCTCGATACGCCTGGTCGGTTGAATACCTTTGTTTTGCTCTCTCAATTTTTACTTCTCGATGCGCCTGGTCGGTTGAATATTTTTGCTTTTCTCTTTTCAAGATACTATCTCTGTTGTTTGTGTAGTACTGTTTTTTCAACTTGCGTGCGACTTGCTTGATTGAAACCATTATGTAATTATGAATGAGAACATTTTCATCTTTGTAGTTCTTAAGTAGTAATTATGACGTCACAGCGTAATGATTTTGTTGACGTCATAGAGCAATGATATTATTTCATGACGTCTTCAGAAACAACAATATAATTTCATGTTTTTCTATTCACGTCATAGCTCTAATATAAAACTATGATGACTTTCATTATTTATCTAGTAGGGTTTCAGACAAGGTAATTCTAATGATGTACTTTTGTTTTGATCTGACTCTATTTTTAGGAGTTTTGTTATATTTCTTAGCATTGGACTGATCATCTCTTACTAGGTTGCTAGCTACTGCTGCAACCCAAATTCACATATATATTTATTTATGAGAGGCAGCCTGGCCGAGTGGTCCAAGGCACTGGTGTTAGCCACCAGTCTCTTCGGAGGCGTGGGTTCAAATCTTACCGCTGGTATACGATTATGTTTGAAAGACTGGAGTGTGAAAAGACATCGAAAATGCAGTTTTTGGTGGAAAAATTTATTCTCTTTTAGAAATAATTTATTTTAGTTACAAAAGGTTTTTAACCCAATTAATTTACTTTAAAATGAGCTATTGAACAACCCTCTACGATGTTAAAGTGCCAAGCTATCTGTGGAAAAGAAAAAAAAAGAAAAAAGAAAAAAATATCCCGTTTGGGGAGAATAACGTGGTTAAAGTCAATTTTCTTGATTTTCAAGCCAATATATTTCCCTTGCTGTTCAAGCCAGGGGAAAGAAAGTTTCCTATACAGGGGTTTCGGACAAGGCGGTTCTAATGGTGTACTTTTTGTTTTGATCTGACTCCTTTGTTAGGAACTATGGGTTTTTATATTTCTTAACATTGGACGTGATCGTCTCTTACTAGGTTGCTAGCTACCGCTGCAACCCGGACTATAAATACAAACAGGAAAAAGCCTACGGCTTTTTCTTCTTTTAAATAGTAAGAGACGAAACTCAAACAATCAAGTAGCTAACTAAGTCCAATGTATGGAATGGTTTGTTATTTCAGTGATCGTCTTTTAATGTAAAAATATAAATACTGTAATCTTAACTATAGTGAAGTTGCGTATGCAAGTTAGTATAGGGAAGAGTTCGATCTTTATTATAACTATTTTAAAAATAATTTGTTTTCATTACAAAATATTTTTAACCCCGTCAATTTGCTTTAAAATGAGCCATTGAACAACTCTCTACCATGTTCCAGTGCCATGCTATCTGTTGAATTACTAACCTATACTATAATTAAGTGGTGTATAAAATTTAGTATAGGCAAGAGGTTGTTCTTTATTATAACCCCAAAAATTATTGCATTTTACATAATAATGGATAATTATATAAAAAAAACCTAATTGACAAATACCATTTATGATGAACTATATTTTTCCTTTATGTAACTTTCAAATGAGCCATTGAACAACTCTCTACGATGTTCCAGTGCCAAGCTATCTGCTGAATTACTAACCTATACCATAATTAAGTGGCGTATAAAATTTAGTAGAGGCAAGAGCTCATTCTTTATTATACTTAGCATGGGACTGATCGTCTCTTACTAGGTTGCTAGCTACTGCTGCAACCCAAATTATAAGAGGCAGCCTGGCCGAGTGGTCCAAGACACTGGTGTTAGCCACCAGTCTCTTCGAAGGCGTGGGTTCAAATCTTACCGCTGGTATACGATTATGTTTGAAATACTGCAGTGTGAAAAGACATCAAAAATGCAGTTTTTGGTGGAAAAATTTATTCTCTTTTAGAAATAATTTATTTTAGTTACTATAGATTTTTAACCCAATTAATTTCCTTTAAAATGAGCTATTGAACAACTCTCTACGATGTTCCAGTGCCAAGCTATCTGTGGAAAAGAAAGAAAAAAGAAAAAAAAGAAAAAAATATCCCGTTTAGGCAGAATGTTGTAGTAGCTGCCACTTTTCTTGATTTTCAAGCCAATATATTTCCCTTGCTGTTCAAGCCAAGGGACAGAAAGTTTCCTATACAGGGGTTTCGGACAAGGCGGTTCTAATGGTGTACTTTTTGTTTTGATCTGACTCCTCTGTTAGGAGCTATGGTTTTTTATATTTCTTAACATTGGACGTGATCGTCTCTTACTAGGTTGCTAGCTACCACTGCAACCCGGAAAATTAAAAAGAAATTCGCTTTAGTTATCTCCTAGCTAAAATAATGAAGATTATATGAATGAACCACAGGATTCAGTTCCTTTGGGCATGAGTTCGTTCTTTATTTAAAAAATCAAGAAAACTATAATAAAGGATGAACCACAACCCTTAGTAAAGTTTCTAGTTGCTATGCCATGGTTTGTTCTTTTCTTGTTTCAGCTATCTCTACAACCATGATACCGACGAAACTTATATAATCCCCAGTTTTAATGAACTAAATCAAGCTTTTATGTAATTATTAATTTTAATATTTTAGTTACTATATACTACTATAGGCTAGAGTTTGTTCCTTATTATAATTACAATGGACTAGAGTTCATTCTTTACTATACAGAATAAAAATCCAATTCTTTTGATATATCTATTGATATTATGGTTTTATGGTTTCGGTTACTATTGAGACGTTTCGCTCTTACTATACAGTTTGTTACCACGTACTGTTTGACAAAATTCCCATTTACAGTATCGATCCTTTATGTAATAATATAAATTAATATAGGCACGAGATCGTTTTTTATTATATAACCTACACCATAATTAAGTGGTGTATAAAATTTAGTATAGGCAAGAGGTCGTTCTTTATTATATATGTACTTATGATGATTTCTTAAGGAACATAATTAAAATTTCTTAATGTAATAAAAATAATTTGTTTTAATTACAAAAGGTTTTTCACCCCATTAATTTTCTTTAAAATGAGCCATTGAACAACTCTCTACAATGTTCCAGTGCCATGCTATCTGTTGAATTACTAACCTATACTATAATTAAGTGGCGTATAAAATTTAGTATAGGCAAGAGGTCGTTCTTTATTATAATACACCTGGACGGTTGAATACCTTTGCTTTTGGTTTTTCTTATATTTGATGCGGTAATCTTCATCATTGTGATAACTCTCCTTGAACTTTTGTTTGGCTGTCTCAATTTTTGCATGTCTATAAACTACATCATTGTGATAACACATCTTGCTGTTTTGTTTTGCTCTGTCAATTATTACTTCTCGATACGCCTGGTCGGTTGAATACCTTTGTTTTGCTCTCTCAATTATTACTTCTCGATACGCCTGGTCGGTTGAATACCTTTGCTTTTTTTTCTTTTCAAGATACTATCTCTGTTGTTTGTGTAGTACTGTTTTTTCAACTTGCGTATAGCTTGCTTCTATCTAACCATTATCTAATCAAGAATGAGAGAATTTACATCTTTGTCGTTCTTAAGTAGTAATTATGACGTCACGGCGTAATGCTTTTATTGACGTCATGGCGCAATGATATTATTTCATGACGTCATCAGAAACAACAATATAATTTCGTGTTTTTCTATTCACGTCATAGCTCTAATATAAAACTATGATGACATTCATTATTTATCTAGTAGGGTTTCAGACAAGGTAATTCTAATGATGTACTTTTGTTTTGATCTGACTCTATTTTTAGGAGTTTTGGGTTTTTATATTTCTTAGCATTGGACTGATCGTCTCTTACTAGGTTGCTAGCTACTGCTGCAACCCAAATTCACATATATATTTATTTATGAGAGGCAGCCTGGCCGAGTGGTCCAAGGCACTGGTGTTAGCCACCAGTCTCTTCAGAGGCGTGGGTTCAAATCTTACCGCTGGTATACGATTATGTTTGAAAGACTGCAGTGTGAAAAGACATCAAAAATGCAGTTTTTGGTGGAAAAATTTATTCTCTTTTAGAAATAATTTATTTTAGTTACTATAGATTTTTAACCCAATTAATTTCCTTTAAAATGAGCTATTGAACAACACTCTACGATGTTCCAGTGCCAAGCTATCTGTGGAAAAGAAAAAAGAAAAAAAAAAGAAAAAAATATCTCTTTTAGGCAGAATGTTGTAGTAGCTGCCACTTTTCTTGATTTTCAAGCCAATATATTTTCCTTGCTGTTCAAGCCAAGGAACAGAAAGTTTCCTATACAGGGGTTTTGAACAAGGCGGTTCTAATGGTGTACTTTTTGTTTTGATCTGACGCCTCTGTTAGGAACTATGGGTTTTTATATTTCTTAACATTGGACGTGATCGTCTCTTACTAGGTTGCTAGCTACCGCTGCAACCCGGACATGGCAACAATGCTGGCTGATCTTAGTAAATTTAGAAAAATTTTACGAATTTTTTACCGGGATTACGAAAAATATTCAAAATTAAAGATTAAAATTATCTCTGAAAGAATGGATTTTGTTGAAAAGTCAGCTAGAGATGCTTTCGCAAAACTTCATAGTAATATCCAAAAGAAATGTTGCATGTTTAGTGAAAAGCTTCCAAGGTATGAACCGGCAACTGTGGAACAGTTTATAGATGTAATGGGAAATTTTATAGATCACTGTGAATATATGGAGGCATAATTGTTCTTCACTTAGTTTCAGCTTTAATTCGATGATCCAGACTTTATGTACTAACTACATCCAAAGACTATGACGTCATTGATTAATATTGTATATAAAAATTAAGTTTTTCGTAAAAAAAATTAATTAAAAAAAAATTAAGTGCAAATAGCGCTAGATCTAGAGATTTCCTTTAAAATAAGCCATTGAACAACTCTCTACGATGTTCCAGTGCCAAGCTATCTGTGGAAAAGAAAGAAAGAAAAAAATATCCCGTTTGGGGAGAATAACGTGGTAAAAGTCAATTTTCTTGATTTTCAAGCCAATATATTTTCTTTGTTATTCAAGCCAAAGGGCGGTAGGTTTCCTTTATAGAGGATTCGGACAAGGCGGTTCTAATGGTGTACTTTTTGTTTTGATCTGACTCTTTTTTTAGGAGTTGGGGGGTTTTATATTTCTTAACATTGGAGGTGATCGTCCCTTACTAGGTTGCTAGCAACCGCTGCAACCCGGATTTTGCCATCTTCTTGTATTTCTGAATGTAATTTTTCCCTTTGTCCTTATGTGTTCTACGGTACAACCTCGCAGAGAATTTAGTTTTTTCATATTAGCTTTTGTCACCCCAGTATCTACCCATTATTCTGGTAGCAACTTTTTTCTTATGTTTGTTACGGTAATCTATATCGTTAACATACAGTTCCTTGCTCTTTTGTTTGGCTTTCTCAATTGTTGCATGTCTATAAACTTCATCATTATAATAACGCTGTTTGTCACTATCAATTTTCACTTTTCTATAAACTACATCATTATAATAACGCTGTTTGTCACTATCAACTTTCGCATCTCGGTACGCCTGGTCGGTTGAATACCTTTGCTTTTCTCTTTTCAAGAGGTTGTCTCTGTTTTTTGTATAGTACTGTTTTTTTTAACTTGCGTGTAGCTTGCTTGATTGAAACCATTATGTAACCATTAGTTGAATGTTTAAGTCACGTATCAAGTATCAAGAACCTAACAAAAAATTAAACTAATTTTTAAATTTTCAGGTATTTTTCTAGTCTAAATTAAAAGATTAAAACTATTGTTCAGACACCATAAATATTTTTGCAGTTTATAACTTTAGTGATTCTGAACTAAAACCGAAAATAAAATAAAAATTAATTTTTTCAATTTTTACGTCACGTCGCTCATTAAGTCATATATGGTTATTAGTACAAAATAGGTTTTAGATATTACGTCATGTCACTTATTACGGCTTATATGGTTATTAGTAGATAATCGGTAAAATATTCGTTCTTTATTATAATAAAAACTTCAAAAACGCATAAAAAAGTTGTTCATATTCATTTTTGTATATTTTTTTTATATTCAATTTTGTTTTATTCATTTTATATTCGTTATTATGAATCTGAAAAACATTTTCGGGGAGGGGGGTTCAAACCCACTAAACCCTTTGGATACGTCCTTGAATGTTATTTTCAAGATACTATCTCTGTTGTTTGTGTAGTACTGTTTTTTTAACTTGCGTGCAGCTTGCTTGATTGAAACCATTATGTAATTATGAATGAGAACATTTACAGTTCTGACGCTTCTAATATAGTAATTATGACGTCACGGCGTAATGATTTTATTGACGTCATAGCGCAATGATATTATTTCATGACGTCTTCAGAAACCACAACATAATATCGTGTTTTTCTATTCACGTCATAGCTCTAATATAAAACTATGACGACATTCATTATTTATCTAGTAGGGTTTCAGACAAGGTAGTTCTAATGATGTAATTTTGTTTTGATCTGACTCCTTTGTTAGGAACTATGGGTTTTTATATTTCTTAACATTGGACGTGATCGTCTCTTACTAGGTTGCTAGCTACCGCTGCAACCCAGATTCACATATATATTATTTATGAGAGGCAGCCTGGCCGAGTGGTCCAAGGCACTGGTGTTAGCCACCAGTCTCTTCGGAGGCGTGGGTTCAAATCTTACTGCTGGTATAATATTTGAAATACTGCAGTGTGAAAAGACATCGAAAATGCAGTTTTTGGTGGAAAAATTTATTCTCTTTTAGAAATAATTTATTTTAGTTACAAAAGGTTTTTAACCCAATTAATTTCCTTTAAAATGAGCTATTGAACAACTCTCTAAGATGTTCCAGTGCCAAGCTATCTCTGGAAAAGAAAGAAAAGAGAAAAAAATATCCCGTTTGTGGAGAATAACGTGGTAAAAGTCAATTTGCTTGATTTTCAAGCCAATATATTTTCTTTGTTATTCAAGCCAAAGGGCGGTAAGTTTCCTTTATAGAGGTTTCGGACAAGGCAGTTCTAATGGTGTTCTTTTTGTTTTGATCTGACTCCTTATTTAGGAGCTATGGGTTTTTATATTTCTTAACATTGGACGTGATCGTCTCTTACTAGGTTGCTAGCTACCGCTGCAACCCGGACATTGATCAATCGTTAACATTAATTATAATCTTATTTTAGCTACAATGGGCTGGAAGTTTGTTCTTTAATGTAAACAAAGTCTAATGTATGCAATGGTTTGTTATTCAAATGATCGTCCTTTAATGTAATCGATTTTTATTATAAATGTAAAACTAGCAAAACATTTTTTAAGCCTGATGAAGATTTAACTAATGTGCCAAAAGTAAGGTTGCAAGTCGACGATTTTGTTTTGGCCTTATTATAATTGGTATGGTGAAATAATAATATGCATATGGCTCTTAAATCATACTTCTTTATGGTTCCATATGGTCTAGTGGCTAGGATAGTTAACTTTCACTTAACTGGCTCGGGTTCGTTTCCCGGTGTGGGAAAATTTTTAACTCTATAATCTTCGAACATTTGAACCTTTTATAATTTATAATGATGTGTAATATAAATACTGTAATCTTAACTATAGTGAAGTTGCATATGCAAGTTAGTATAGGGAAGAGTTCGATCTTTATTATAAAAAAAAGCCTACGGCTTTTTCTTCTTTTAAATAGTAAGAGACGAAACTCAAACAATCAAGTAGCTAACTAAGTCCAATGTATGGAATGGTTTGTTATTTCAGTGATCGTCTTTTAATGTAAATTTAACCCCATTAATTTTCTTTAAAATGAGCCATTAAACAACTCTCTACGATGTTCCAGTGCCAAGCTATCTGTGGAATTACTAACCTTTTTTAACTAACCTAATTACCCTAACCTAAATTAACTAAAATTTAGTATAGGCAAAAAGTCGTTCTTTATTATAATGTTGTTTAAATTAAAAAATTACTATTACTGATTAGGCATCATAAATATTTTTGCACTTTACATAATAATTTTAGCGATTAAGCCAAAAAAGAAAATTTTGGTTCCAGGAGTTTCGGTTACTATTGAGACAAGTAGCTATTATTACTATAGAGTTCATTACATGGACTGTTTTATTGCTTCAAAATTCAAATATCTTTGAAAAGACTGCAGTATGAAAATACATCAAAAATGCAATTTTTTTGACAAAATTGATTCTACTTTAAAAAGTATTTTATTTTTAAATACAAAAGTGACTAGATGTTGCAATTTCCTTTAAAATGAGCTATTATACAGCTCTCTATGATTTTCCAGTGCCCAGCTAGCTGAGCAGAAAGAAAAAGCGGAAAGAAAAAAATATCCCGTTTGTGGAGAATAACGTGGTAAAAGTCAATTTTCTTGATTTTCAAGCCAATATATTTTCTTTGTTATTCAAGCCAAAGGGCGGTAAGTTTCCTTTATAGAGGATTCGGACAAGGCGGTTCTAATGGTGTACTTTTGTTTTGATCTGACTCTGTTTTTAGGAGTTGGGGGGTTTTATATTTCTTGACATTGGAGGTGATCGTCTCTTACTAGGTTGCTAGCTACCGCTGCAACCCGGATATCCGTTGAAACTTAAATACTCCCCATCTATAATGAACTATATCGATCCAATATGTATGTCTTATATTATCTTGTCAAAATATAACTGCATATTAATATTGCATTCACTTATTACTTCATATATGGTTAATACCTACGATTATGAAGATATGTCATATTGTTAATTTATCGACCCTACCCGGGGTCGATTTCTTTTAGTTTGTAATTTAGCTATCAATAAAACCATGATACCGACAATACTTAAAAAATTCCAATTTACAGTATCGATCCCTTACGTATGATCTCCTAGTGATCTTCTTTTAATATAACTTCAGTTAATATGGGCTAAAGTTCGTTCTTTAACGTAACTATAGGCAACAATTCGTTCTTTAATATAAAAATTAAGTGCAAAAGGCGCTAGATCTAGAGATTTCCTTCAAAATGAGCCATTGAACAACCCTCTACGATGTTCCAGTGCCAAGCTATCTCTGGAAAAAAAGAAAGAAAAAAATATCCCGTTTGTGCAGAATAAAGTGGTTAAAGTCAATTTTCCTGATTTTCAAGCCAATATATTTTCTTTGTTATTCAAGCCAAAGGGTGGTAAGTTTCCTTTATAGGGGTTTCGGACAAGGCGGTTCTAATGGTGTACTTTTTGTTTTGATCTGACTATTTTTTTAGGAGTTAGGGGTTTTTATATTTCTTAAAATTGGACGTGATCGTCTCTTACTAGGTTGCTAGCTACCGCTGCAACCCGGATAGCCTCAAACAATCAAGTCGCTAACTAAATTAAATATATGCAATGGGTTTTTATTCCAATGATCGTCTTATAATGGAAAATTTGAATATATTGACCTTAAATATAACTTTACTAGCCTATACTATAGTTCAGTGGCCTATAAAATATAAAAAAACTGATTACAAACAGGAAAAAGCCTACGGCGTTTTCTTCTTTGAAATAGTAAGAGACGAACCTCAAACAATCAAGTAGCTAACTAATTCCAATGCATACAATTGTTCGTTATTCCAATAATCGTCTTTTAATGTAATAATTAAGTGGCGTATAAAATTTAGCATAGGGAAGAAGTCGTTCTTTATTATAATAATAAATTCATCATTAATGTAATCTTTTAATGTATTATTACAAACAGGAAAAAGCCTACGGCTTTTTCTTCATTGGAATAGTAAGAGACGAACCTCAAAGAATCAGGCAGCTAACTAAGTCCAATATAAGCAATGGTTTGTTCTTCTAATGATCATCTTTTAATTAGGCGTTTCTTACTAGGTTGCTAGCTACCACTGCAACCCGGATTATGTAATTAATAGGTTGCTAACTACCGCTGCAACCTAGATATTCTTATTTCTGCTACTATGGGCAAAGGTTCGTTCTTTACTGCAACTAAAATTAATATACGAATTTTCTAAGAAGTACGCCTCTGTATATTCACTGTGTTGTCGAACATTTTCCATTGTATCTATAAACTGTTCCACAGTTGCCAGTCAATACCTTGGAAGCTTTTCATTAAACTGACAACATTTCTTTTGGATATTACTATGAAGCTTTGCCAAAGCATTTCTAGCCGACTTTTCAACAACATCCGCTCTTTCAAAGAGAATTTTAATCTGTAATTTTGAATACTTTTCGTGATCCCGATAAAACATGCGTAAAATGTTTCTCAATTTACAAAGATCAGCCTGCATTTTTGCCATCTTCTTGTATTTCTGAATGTAATTTTTCCCTTTGTCCTTATGCGTTCTTCGGTACAACCTCGCAGAGAATTTATTTTTTTCATTATAGCTTTTGTCACCCTAGTATCTACCCATTATTCTGGTAGCAAATTTTTTCTTGTGTTTGTTTCGGTAATCTATATCGTTATCATACCGTTCCTTGCTCTTTTGTTTGGCTGTCTCAATTGTTGCTTCTCTGTAATCTTCATCATTATCATACCGTTCCTTAATCTTTTGTTTGGCTGTCTCAATTTTCGCATGTCTATAAACTACATCATTATAATAACTCTGTTTTTCACTATCAATTTTCGCATCTCGATACGCCTGGTCGGTTGAATACCTTTTTTTTTCTCTTTTCAAGATGCTATCTCTGTTTTTTTGGTAGTACTGTTTTTTTGACTTGCGTGTAGCTTGCTTGATTGAAACCATTATGTAACCATTAGTTGAATGTTTAAGTCACGTATCAATTAAATTAACAAAAAATTAAACTAATTTTTAAATTTTCAGGTATTTTTCTAGTCTAAATTAAAAGATTAAAACTATTGTTCAGACACCATAAATATTTTTGCAGTTTATAACTTTAGCGATTCTGAACTAAAAACGAAAATAGAATAAAAATTATTTTTTTCCATTTTTACGTCACGTCGCTCATTAAGTCATATATGGTTATTAGTACACAATAGGTTTTAGATATTACGTCATGTCACTTATTACGTCACATATGGTTATTAGTAGATAATCGGTAAAATACTCGTTCTTTATTATAATGGTATTTCCTTTAAAATGGAAATACCATTTCCTGTCAAATTAGCCATCTGGTGGTATCCCAAGTACGCCTTGCTCTTTGCGCTAAAGGTTGACTCTGTCTCAAAACTTTTTTTTAAAAGAATAAAAAACTTTAGCGTAAAGAGCGAGGCGTTGAGGAGGGGACAGCCCCATTCATATACGGAATAAAGTCTGTTCGTTTTAAGTTTTAATGTCACTCCTTACTTTCAGTTAAAAAAAAACTTGTTTTTTTTAGTTGATTTCTATAAGAAGTGCCTTGGTCTAATAAACGAAACATTATATTATGCCCACATCGCTAATATCATAGGCAGCGCTGCGCTGCCTTTGATATTTTGTCTTGAGATTTAATTATACAGCACTGGAAGTGCCGGTAAGACCAGGTAAGCTAACCTACACTATAATTAAGTGGCGTATAAAATTTAGTATAGGCAAGAGGTCGTTCTTTATTATAAAATGTAATTCAGCTATCAATAAACCATATCATTACTATATAATTAACTATAATTAAGTTGAGTATGCAATTTAGTATAGGCAAGAGTTCGTTCTTTATTATAAATTATAAATTACCAATAGCAACCAGGATGACGTCAGTTACAACTAAGGTTTCGTTTTATGCTATATCATTACAAACAGGAAAAAGCCTACGGCTTTTTCTTCTTTGAAATAGTAAGAGACGAACCTCAAGCAATCAAGTAGCTAACAAAGTCCAATGTATGCAGTGGTATGCTATTCCAATGATCGTCTTTTAATTTAATTATCCTAATGATCGTCTTTTAATATAATTATTTTCTACTCTGGGGCGTGATAGTCTCTTACTAGGTGTCTAGCTACCACTAAAACCCGGATTCAGAAAATGAGGCATCAAACTAAACCCAATATGTGCCAAGATTTATTCTTTACTAGGTTTTGGCCATCTCTAGAGCTATGCTATCAATTAAACTTACATAATCCCCATTTATAATTAACCAGACCGATTCCTTATTTAATTTTCTTAGTAAGTTAACCATTTTTTATCATGTCTTATATGTAACATATTCATCATGAGTATCCAATAGTACAATGGTAAACATAACCGCTTGTCAAGAGGGCGATCGGGGTTCGATTCCCCGTTGTAGGGAATTTTTAATTTGTTGACTTTAAATACAACTTTACAAGCCTACACTATAGTTAAGCGACCCATACCAGTTAGTATAGGCAGGAGTTGGATCTTTATTATAACTCCTCACAAAAAAATGTCATTTATCAATCTTTAACATTAATTATAATCTTATTTTAGTTACTATGGGCTGGAAGTTTGTTCTCTACTGTAATTTAATTTATATCTAATATTCATGTAAACATCTTTAATTCTCTCTTAACAAAATGGGTTCTTAGCTCAGAGGTAGTGCCATCGACTGCAGATCGATAGGTCACCGGTTCGAATCCGGTCGGGCCCTAATTTTTCAGAAAGTAATTATGGTTTAAAATCTAATCACTGCTCTTTTACCCCAAACAAGATTTTAATTTATGTCTAATATTAATCATTAAGGAAAATGCATTATCTATATAATGATTTCTTATAATACATCAATTACTATGGATGAAAGTTCGTTCTTTAATGTAAAAAAATAAAACTAATTTTAAAATTTTAAGGTATTTTTCTAGCTTGAATTGAAATATTCGAACTATTGCTCGGATACCATGGATATTTTTGCAGTTTACACAAGCTGCAAAGAACGCACAGGCTGATCTTTGTAAACTGAGAAAAATTTTACGAATGTTTTACCGGGATTACGAAAAATATTCAAAATTAAAGATTAAAATTATCTCTGAAAGAATAGATTTTGTTGAAAAGTCAGCTACAGATGCTTTCGCAAAACTTCATAGTAATATCCAAAAGAAATGTTGTATGTTTAGTGAAACGCTTCCAAGGTATGGACCGGCAACTGTGGAACAGTTTACAGATGTAATGGGAAATCTTATACATCACTGTGAATATATGGAGGCATAATTGTCCTTTACTTAGTTTCAGCTTAAATTCGATGATCGAGCCTTTACGTACTACATCCAACGACTATGACGTCATTGATCAATATTGTATATACAAAATTAAGTTTTTCGTGAAAAATAATTAATAAAAAATTAAGTGCAAAAGGCGCTAGATCTAGAGATTTCCTCTAAAATGAGCCATTGAACAACTCTCTACGATGTTCCAGTGCCAAGCTATCTCTGGAAACAAAAGAAAGAAAAAAATATCCCATTTGTGCAGAATAACGTGGTTAAAGTCAATTTTCTTGATTTTCAAGCCAATATATTTTCTTTGTTATTCAAGCCAAAGGGTGGTAAGTTTCCTTTATAGGGGTTTCGGACAAGGCGGTTCTAATGGTGTACTTTTTGTTTTGATCTGACTATTTTTCTAGGGGTTAGGGGTTTTTATATTTCTTAACATTGGACGTGATTGTCTCTTACTAGGTTGCTAGCTACCGCTGCAACCCGGATTAAGTTGAGTATCTAATCCAGTAAAGGCAAGAGATCGTTCTTTATTATATTAACATTGGACGTGATCGTCTCTTACTAGGTTGCTAGCTACCGCTGCAACCCGGATTCAAATCTTACCGCTGGTATACGATTATGTTTGAAAGACTGCAGTGTGAAAAGACATCAAAAATGCAGTTTTTGGTAGAAAAATTTATTCTATTTTACAAATAATTTATTTTAGTTACTATAGATTTGTAACCCAATTAATTTCCTTTAAAATGAGCTATTGAACAACTCTCTAAGATGTTCTAGTGCCAAGCTATCTCTGGAAACAAAAAAAAAAAATCCCGTTTAGGCAGAATGTTGTAGTAGCTGCCACTTTTCTTGATTTTCAAGCCAATATATTTCCCTGTTCAAGCCAAGGGATAGAAAGTTTACTATACAGGGGTTTCGAATAAGGCGGTTCAAATGGTGTACTTTTTGTTTTGATCTGACTCCTTTTTTAGGAGCTATGGGTTTTTATATTTCTTAACATTGGACGTGATGATCGTCTCTTACTAGATTGCTAGCTACCGCTTCAACCCGAAAATAATTATAATATTTTTGTTAATTAAAAAAGGTTTCTATATACAGAAACTTTCTTTAAAATGAGCCATTACACAGCTCTTTATTATGACCTAGAACTGTTTGATTTAATACTTCAGTTACTATGAGTTACAGTTCGTTCCTTATTGTAACTAGGTTGCTGGCTACCGCTGCAACCCGGATAATTAACAAACACCATTTATGATGAGCTATATTTGTCCTTATATATGATGAGCTATATTCACATGGGTTGCATAGCTAAATGCAACCCGGATGGCGTATAAAATTTAGTACAGGCAAGAGGTCGTTCTTTAGTGTAAGCTAGCTACCGCTGCAACCCGGATAATAAACTGATTACAAACAGGAAAAAGCCTACGGCTTTTTCTTCTTTGAAATAGTAAGAGACGAACCTTAAACAATCAAGAAGCTAACTAATTCCAATGTATACAATTGTTTGTTATTCCAATGATCTTTTAATGTAAACTTGTTTGAGTCATAAACTAGGAAAGAGACTCCGGGTTACAGCTGCCGCTGCAACCCGGTTATCGCTGCAATCTGGATAGCTTGCAGCTATCCCTGGAACCACCATATATCATTAACTATGGGCAAGAGATCGTTCTTTACTGTAATGAGCCATTGAACAACTCTCTACGATGTTCCAGTGCCATGCTATCTGTTGAATTACTAACCTATACTATAATTTAGTGGCGTATAAAATTTAGTATAGGCAAGAGGTCGTTCTTTATTAAAAACTACCCCTGGAGCCACCGTATATCAGTTACTATTGGCGAGAGATCGTTCTTTACTGTAAATCTTACCAGGTTGCTAGCTACCGCTGCAACCCGGATGTAGCTACCCCTGGAGCCACCGATTATCAGTTACTATTGGTGAGAGATCGTTCGGATTTATATGGACTAGAGTTCGTTCTTTATTGTAAATATATTTATTAGTATTGGACGTGATCGTTTCTTACTAGGTTACTAGCTACCGCTGCAACCCAGACTGGGGCGAGAGATCGAACTTTACTGTAAATTAAACTTTTCAGTTAGTAAAGCCTGAAGTTCATTCTTTATTATAAAATAAATTACAAACAGGAAAAGGCCTACGGCTTTTTCTTCTTTGGAATAGTAAGAGACGATCATAAAATAATCAGGCAGCTAACTAGGTTTATAATTTGTTCTTTAACATAAATTTCATTAATCGGATATTTTAATATATCCTATATGGCCTAGAGTTTGGGATAGCTCTCACCTAGTAGACTTGAGTTCAATTTCTGTATGGGAAATTTTTACTTATGATGATTTCTTAAGGAACATAATTAAAATTTCCTAATTTAATAAAAATAATTTGTTTTAATTACAAAAGGTTTTTAACCCCATTAATTTCCTTTAAAATGAGCCATTGAACAACTCTCTACGATGTTCCAGTGCCATGCTATCTGTTGAATTACTAACCTATACTATAATTTAGTGGCGTATAAAATTTAGTATAGGCAAGAGGTCGTTCTTTATTATAAAAATCAAATATCTTTGAAAAGACTGCAGTATGAAAAGACATCAAAAATGCAGTTTTTGGTGGAAAAAATTATTCTGTTTTAGAAATAATTTATTTTAGTTACAAAAGGTTTTTAACCCACTTAATTTCCTTTAAAATGAGCCATTGAACAACTCTCTACGATGTTCCAGTGCCAAGCTATCTCTGGATACAAAAAAAAAGAAAAAAATATCCCTTTTGGGGAGAATAACGTGGTTAAAGTCAATTTTCTTGATTTTCAAGTCAATATATTTCCCTCGCTGTTCAAGCCAAGGGACAGAAAGTTTCCTATACAGGGGTTTCGGACAAGGCGGTTCTAATGGTGTACTTTTTAATTTGATCTGACTCCTCTGTTAGGAACTATGGGTTTTTATATTTCTTAACATTGGACGTGATCGTCTCTTACTAGGTTGCTAGCTACCGCTGCAACCCGGATTACTAGGTTGCTAGCTACCGCTGCAACCCGGAAAGAGACGAACCTCAAGTGTACTACCCCTGGAACCACCATTTATCAGTTACTATGGATGAGAGATCGTTCTTTACTGTAGCAACCCGGATAACCTATACTATAATTAAGTGGCGTATAATATTTAGCATAGGTAAGAGGTCGTTCTTTATTATAACCAAGGCACTGGTGTTAGCCAACAGTCTCTTCGGAGATGTGGGTTCAAATCTTACCGCTGGTATACGATTATGTTTGAAAGACTGCAGTGTGAAAAGACATCGAAAATGCAGTTTTTGGTGGAAAAATTTATTCTCTTTTAGAAATAATTTATTTTAGTTACTATAGATTTTTAACCCAATTAATTTCCTTTAAAATGAGCTATTGAACAACCCTCTACGATGTTCCAGTGCCAAGCTATCTCTGGATACAAAAGAAAAGAGAAAAAAAGAAAAAAGGAACTTTTTTAGGAACTATGGGTTTTTATATTTCTTAACATTGGACGTGATCGTCTCTTACTAGGTTGCTAGCTACCGCTGCAACCCGGATTTTCTGATATTTCAGGATGTTAGCTTTATTTTTTGTGTAGTAAAGTTTTCTATTAGTAGAAATTTGGATTGCTCTATTTTGATATTTTTTTTGGTTATTCTTTCTTTTTTTCCTTTCAAGTGAGACCATATTTTTTCAAGGTTTAAAATTATTAAGTACACAATACCCCGTGTCGAGTATCTAAAACCTAGCATAAAACAAAACTAATTTTAAAATTTTCAGGTATTTATCTTGTTTGAATTACAAAATTAGTATTATTGGTTAGACACCATAAATATTTTTGCAGTTTACATAATAAGTTTAGCGATTCTGGACTGAAAACTAAAATAATTGCAATTATAAGACAATAATATGGAGATACGTACTTTACGGGTTACAAACCAAAAAAAGTTTGGTTCCAGGATACAATAATAACTTTGAACTGAGATGAAAAAAATTTTTCTTCCAGGAGACAAAAAGTAAAACTAATTATAAAATTTTCATGTATTTTTGTTGTTTAAATTAAGAACTTACTATTACTGATTAGGCATCATAAATATTTTTGCAGTTTACATAAATTTTTTTTGACAAAATTGATTCTACTTTAAAAAGTATTTTATTTTTAATTACAAAAGGCACTAGATGTTGCAATTTCCTTTAAAATGAGCTATTATACAGCTCTCTATGATTTTCCAGTGCCCAGCTAGCTGAGGAGAAAAATCAAGCGGAAAGAAAAAAATATCCCGTTTGTGGAGAATAACGTGGTAAAAGTCAATTTTCTTGATTTTCAAGCCAATATATTTTCTTTGTTATTCAAGCCAAAGGGCGGTAAGTTTCCTTTATAGAGGATTCGGATAAGGCGGTTCTAATGGTGTACTTTTTGTTTTGATCTGACTCTTTTTTTAGGAGTTGGGGGGTTTTATATTTCTTAACATTGGAGGTGATCGTCTCTTACTAGGTTGCTAGCTACCGCTGCAACCCGGATAACCAAACATAGAACTAATTTAAACATTTTAAGGTATTTTTCTAGCTTCAATTGAAATATTCGAACTATTGCTCGGATACCATAGACATTTTTGCAGTTTACACAAGCTGCAAGGAATGCAGAGGCTTATTTTTTAAATTGAGATAAATTTTACGAATGTTTTACCGGGATTACGAAAAATATTCAAAATTAAAGATCAAAATTATCTCTGAAAGAATAGATTTTGTTGAAAAGTCAGCTAGAGATGCTTTTGCAAAACTTCATAGTAATATCCAAAAGAAATGTTGCATGTTTAGTGAAAAGCTTCCAAGGTATGGACCGGCAACTGTGGAACAGTTTACAGATGTAATGGGAAATCTTATATATCACTCTGAATATATGGAGGCATAATTGTCCTTTACTTAGTTTCAGCTTAAATTCGATGATCGAGCCTTTATGTAATGCCACTTTTCTTGATTTTCAAGCCAATATATTTCCCTTGCCGTTCAAGCCAAGGGACAGAAAGTTTACTATACAGGGGTTTCGGACAAGGCGGTTCTAATGGTGTACTTTTGAATTTGATCTGACTCCTTTTTTAGGAGCTATGGGTTTTTATATTTCTTAACATTGGACGTGATCGTCTCTTACTAGGTTGCTAGCTACCGCTGCAACCCGGAGCTTGCTAACTACCGCTGCAACCCAGACTCTTACTATGTTGCTAGCTACGGCTGCCACCCGGATGTAGCTACCCCTGGAGCCACCGTATATCAGTTAGTATTGGCGTGAGATCGTTCTTTACTGTAATTTTGCAGTTTACAACTTTAGCGATTCTGAACTAAAATAGAAAATAAAAATTATTTTTTTCAATTTTTATGTCAAGTTACTAATTAAGTCATGTATGGTTATTAGTACACAATAGGTTTTAGATATTACGTCATGTCACTTATTACGTCATATATGGTTATTAGTAGATAATCGGTAAAATATTCGTTCTTTATTATAATGTCGTTCTTTATTTTAATTAGTTTTTTTTTACAATATCGTAACAATTTGTTATATAATAATAATTAATTTTGTTAATTACAAAATGATTTTATATACCGCAGTTTCCTTTAAAATAAGCATTACACAACTCTTTATTATGACCACGAACTGTTTGATTTAACACTTAAGTTAATATGGGTTCAGTTCGTTCCTTATTGTAATTAATGTAATTCAGTTAGCAAAGCCTGAAGTTCATTCTTTATTATAAAATAAATTACAAACAGGAAAAAGCTTACGGCTTTTTCTTCTTTTGAATAGTAAGAGACGATCCTCAAATAATCAGGCAGCTAACTAGATTTATAATTTGTTCTTTAACATAAACTTCATTAATCGGATATTTTAATATATCGTATATGGTCTAGAGGTTGGGATAGCTCTCACCCAGTAGGCTTGAGTTCAATTTCTGTATGGGAAATTTTTACTTATGATGATTTCTTAAGGAACATATAAAATTTCTTAATGTAATAAAAATAATTTGTTTTAATTACAAAACGTTTTTAACCCCATTAATTTCCTTCAAAATGAGCCATTGAACAACTCTCTACAATGTTGCAGTGCCATGCTATCTGTTGAATTACTAACCTATTCTATAATTAAGTTGCGTATAAAATTGAGTATAGGTAAGAGGTCGTTTTTTATCATAATACAGCCATGATACTGATGGAAATCAAATAATCCCTATTTATGTTTCAGTTAACATGGGCTAGGTGTCGTTCTTTATTGTAAACCTATAAAATTTAGTATTGGTAACAGGTCATTCTTTATTATAACTTGTAATACTTCAGTTACTATTGACAAAAATTCGTTTTTTAATGTAATGACGTCAAGGCGTAATGATTTTATTTCATGACGTCATGGCGCAATGGTATTATTTCATGACGTCTTCAGAAACAACAATATAATTTCGTGTTTTTCTATTCACGTCTCATAGCTCTAATATAAAACTATGATGACATTCATTATTTATCTAGTAGGGTTTCAGACAAGGTAGTTCTAGTGATGTACTTTTGTTTTGATCTGACTCTATTTTTAGGAGTTTTGGGTTTTTATATTTCTTAGCATTGGACTGATCGTCTCTTGCTAGGTTGCTAGCTACTGCTGCAACCCAGATTCACATATATATTATTTATAAGAGGCAGCCTGGCCGAGTGGTCCAAGGCACTGGTGTTAGCCACCAGTCTCTTCGGAGGCGTGGGTTCAAATCTTACCGCTGGTATACGATTATGTTTGACAGACTGCAGTGTGAAAAGACATCGAAAATGCAGTTTTTGGTGGAAAAATATATCCTGTTTTAGAAATAATTTATTTTAGTTACTATAGATTTTTAACCCAATTAGTTTCCTTTAAAATAAGCCATTGAACAACTCTCTACGATGTTCCAGTGCCAAGCTATCTCTGGAAAAGAAGAAAAAAATATCTCGTTTAGGCAGAATGTTGTAGTAGCTGCCACTTTTCTGGATTTTCAAGCCAACATTTCTTAACATTGGACGTGATCGTCTCTTACTAGGTTGCTAGCTACCGCTGCAACCCAGATCCTACTAGGTTGCTAGCTACCGCTAGCAACCACGTCCAATGTTAACTTGCCGATAAAATTTAGTATAGGCAAGAGGTCGTTCTTTATTATAATTTTAATTACAAAAGGTTTTTAACCCCATTAATTTCCTTCAAAATGAGCCATTGAACAACTCTCTACAATTTTCCAAAGCCATGCTATCTGTTGAATTACTAACCTATAGTATAATTTTAATTATCTAGTATGGTTTCAGACAAGGTAGTTCTAATGATGTATTTTTGTTTTGATCTTACTCTATTTTTAGGAGTTTTGGGTTTTTATATTTCTTAGCATGGGACTGATTGTCTCTTACTAGGTTGCTAGCTACTGCTGCAACCCAAATTATAAGAGGCAGCCTGGCCGAGTGGTCCAAGGCACTGGTGTTAGCCACCAGTCTCTTCGGAGGCGTGGGTTCAAATCTTACCCTGGTATACGATTATGTTTGAAAGACTGCAGTGTGAAAAGACATCAAAAATGTAGTTTTTGGTGGAAAAATTTATTCTCTTTTAGAAATAATTTATTTTAGTTACAATAGATTTTTAACCCAATTAATTTCCTTTAAAATGAGCTATTAAACA
This sequence comes from Artemia sinica, assembly GCA_027921565.1. Taxonomy (NCBI): domain Eukaryota; kingdom Metazoa; phylum Arthropoda; class Branchiopoda; order Anostraca; family Artemiidae; genus Artemia; species Artemia sinica. The sequence continues at coordinate 69,016,150 of CM051256.1, forward strand.
ACCCTCTACGATGTTCCAGTGCCAAGCTATCTTTGGATACAAAGAAAGAAAAAAAAAAGAAAAAAATATCCGGTTTAGGCGGAATGTTGTAGTAGCTGCCACTTTTCTTGATTTTCAAGCCAATATATTTCCCTTGCTGTTCAAGCCAAGGGACAGAAAGTTTCCTATACAAGGGTTTCGGACAAGGCGGTTCTAATAGTGTACTTTTTGTTTTGATCTGACTCTTTTTTTTGGAACTACGGGTTTTAATATTTCTTAACATTGGACGTGATCGTCTCTTACTCGGTTGCTAGCTACCGCTGCAACCCGGAGCTTGCTAAATACCGCTGCAACCCAGACTCTTACTATGTTGCTAGCTACGGCTGCCACCCGGATGTAGCTACCCCCGGAGCCACCGTATATCAGTTAGTATTGGCGTGAGATCGTTCTTTACTGTAATTTTGCAGTTTATAACTTTAGCGATTCTGAACTAAAATAGAAAATAAAAATTATTTTTTTTCAATTTTTACGTCACGTCGCTAATTAAGTCATGTATGGTTATTAGTACACAACAGGTTTTAGATATTACGTCATGTCACTTATTACGTCATATATGGTTATTAGTAGATAATCGGTAAAATATTCGTTCTTTATTATAATGTCGTTCTTTATTTTAATTAGTTTTTTTTTTACAATATCGTAACAATTTGTTATATAATAATAATTAATTTTGTTAATTACAAAATGATTTTATATACCGCAGTTTCCTTTAAAATAAGCATTACACAACTCTTTATTATGACCACGAACTGTTTGATTTAACACTTAAGTTACTATGGGTTCAGTTCGTTCCTTATTGTAACCTTTACTAAAAATACATATATTTTAAATGTTCTTGCTTTTTTTTACTTTAATGAATTAAAAGAGCTAAGCCTTTAAGGAATAAACATCAGCCTATATATATATTCTTTCCCTTATTGTATCAGTTACTATGAGATAGACCTCGGTCCTTATTGTAATTTAGGAGCTATGGGTTTTTGTATTTCTTAACATTGGACGTGATCGTCTCTTACTAGGTTGCTAGCTACCGCTGCAACCCGGATCTTACTAGGTTGTTAGCTACCGCTGCAACCCGGATTTATGCTATACCATTACAAACAGGAAAAATCTTACGGCTTTTTCTTCTTTGAAATAGACAGAGACGAACCTCAAGTAACTACCCCTGGAACCACCATATATCCGTTACTATGGATGAGAGATCGTTCTTTACTGTAATTCTATGCTATATCATTACAAACAGGAAGAAGCCTACGGCTTTTTCTTCTTTGAAATAGTAAGAGACGAGCCACAAGCAAACAAGTAGCTAACTAAGTCCAATGTATTCAGTGGTATGTTATTCCAATGATCGTCTTTTAATGTAAGTCTCTTACTAGGTTGCTAGCTACCGCTGCAACCCGGATTTTTCAATTTTCGTTAAAATGAGCCATTAAACAACTCTCTACGATGTCCCAGTGCCAAGCTATCTGTCGATTTACTAACCTATGCTAAAATTAAGTGGCGTATAAAATTTAGTATAGGCAAGAGGTCGTTCTTTATTATATATTTATTTTAGTTACTATAGATTTTTAACACAATTAATTTCCTTTAAAATGAGCCATTGAACAGCTCTCTACGATGTTCCAGTGCCAAGCTATCTCTGGATACAAAAGAAAAAGAAAAAAAAAGAAAATATCCCGTTTAGGCAGAATGTTGTAGTAGCTGCCACTTTTCTTGATTTTCAAGCCAATATATTTCCCTTGCTGTTCAAGCCAAGGGACAGAAAGTTTCCTATACAGGGGTTTCGGACAAGGCGGTTCTAATGGTGTACTTTTTGTTTTGATCTGACTCCTATGTTAGGAACTATGGGTTTTTATATTTCTTAACATTGGACGTGATCGTCTCTTACTAGGTTGCTAGCTACCGCTGCAACCCGGATCAATTGTCTTTGAAAAGACAGCAGTATGGAAAGACATCAAAAATACAGTTTTTAGTGGAAACATTTATCCTGTTTTAAAATAATTTGTTTTAGTTACAAAAGGTTTTTAACCCAATTAATTTCCTTTAAAATTAGCCATTGAAAAACTCTCTACGATGATCCAGTGCAAAGCTATCTCTGGAAAAGAAGAAAAAAAGAAAAAATATCCCGTTTGTGGAGAATAACGTGGTTAAAGTCAATTTTCTTGATTTTCAAGCCAATATATTCCCCTTGCTGTTCAAGCCAAAGGGCGGTAAGTTTCCTTTCAAGGGGTTTCGAACAAGGCGGTTCTAATGGTGTACTTTTTGTTTTGATCTGTCTCCTTTGTTAGGAACTATGGGTTTTTACATTTCTTAACATTGGACGTGATCGTCTCTTACTAGGTTGCTAGCTACCGCTGCAACCCGGATAGTAAGAGACAAAACTCAAGCAATCAAGTAGCTAAATGAGTCCAATGTCTGCAATGGTTTTAATGTTTATAATGTTTGTTGTGAAATTACAAACAGGAAAAAGCCTATGGCTTTTTCTTAATTGGAATAGTAAGAGACGACCTGGCTACAAACTATGATTATGGCATCATTGATCAATATTTAACATGAAATGTTCTTTACGGTAATGGTTTGTTCTTTACTAGGTTCCAGCCATCTCTACAGCCATGATACTGATGGAAATTACATAATCCCTATTTGTGTTTCAGTTAACATGGGCTAGGTGTCGGTCTTTATTGTAAATCAACAGCACCAGCTCTTTCAAAGAGAATTTTAATCTGTAATTTTGAATACTTTTCGTGATCCCGATAAAACATGCGTAAAATGTTTCTCAATTTACAAAGATCAGCCTGCATATTTGCCATCTTCTTGTATTTCTGAATGTAATTTTTCCCTTTGTCCTTATGCGCTCTTCGGTACAACCTCGCAGAGAATTTAATTTTTTCATTATTGCTTTTCTCACCCCAGTATCTACCCATTATTCTGGTAGCAACTTTTGACTTATGTTTGTTTCGGTAATCTATATCGTTATCACACCGTTCTTTGCTCTTTTGTTTGGCTGTCTCAATTTTCCCTTCTCGATACCCCTGATCCGTAACATACCTCTGTTTTCCTCTGTCATATTTCATTTTCTTAAATTCTGGATCACAAGACATCTTAGTAGCAATCCTTACGCGTTCTCGAGCTTTATTGCGTTCGGTGGCATTTTTATCTCTTTTAAATAAACTTTTCTTATATTTCAGGATGTTAGCTTTATTTTTTGTGTAGTAAAGTTTTTTATTAGTAGAAATTTGGATTGCTCTATTTTGATTTTGTTTTTGGTTATTCTTTCTTTTTTTCCTTTCAAGTGAGACCATATTTTTTCAAGGTTTAAAATTATTAAGTACACAATACCCCGTGTCGAGTATCTAAAACCTAGCATAAAAAAAACTAATTTTTAAATTTTCAGGTATTTATCTTGTTTGAATTACAAAATTAGTATTATTGGTTAGACACCATAAATATTTTTGCAGTTTACATAATAAGTTTAGCGATTCTGGACTGAAAACTAAAATAATTGCAATTATAAGACAATAATATGGAGATACGTACTTTACGGGTTACAAACCAAAAAAAGTTTGGTTCCAGGATACAATAATAACTTTGAACTGAGATGAAAAAAATTTTTCTTCCAGGAGACAAAAAGTAAAACTAATTATAAAATTTTCATGTATTTTTGTTGTTTAAATTAATAACTTACTATTACTGATTAGGCATCATAAATATTTTTGCAGTTTACATAATAATTTTAGCGATTAAGCCAAAAAAGAAAATTTTGGTTCCAGGAGTTTCGGTTACTATTGAGACAAGTAGCTATTATTACTATAGAGTTCATTGCCATGAACTGTTTGATTGCTTCAAAATTCATATATCTTTGGAAAGACTGCAGTATGAAAATACATCAAAAATGCAATTTTTTGACAAAATTGATTCTACTTTAAAAAGTATTTTATTTTTAATTACAAAAGGCACTAGATGTTGCAATTGCCTTTAAAATGAGCTATTATACAGCTCTCTATGATTTTCCAGTGCCCAGCTAGCTGAGCAGGAAAATCAAGCGGAAAGAAAAAAATATCCCGTTTGTGGAGAATAACGTGGTAAAAGTCAATTTTCTTGATTTTCAAGCCAATGTATTTTCTTTGTTATTCAAACCAAAGGGCGGTAATTTTCCTTTATAGAGGAGACAAGGCGGTTCTAATGGTGTACTTTTTGTTTTGATCTGACTCTTTTTTTTAGGAGTTGGGGGGTTTTATATTTCTTAACATTGGAGCTGATCGTCTCTTACTAGGTTGCTAGCTACCGCTGCACCCCGGATTACTCCTAAAGTGCGTATCTCTATAACGCTGTGCTATATTTCTGTAGAAAATAAATTCTTTTTTTGTTTTAGTTTTCAGTTCAAAATCGCTAAAGTTACTGTATAAACTGCAAAAATGTTTCTGGTGTCTGAGCATTAATTTAAAAATTTTTAATTCAAACTAGAAAAATACCTGAAAATTTAGAATTTTTTTTGTTAGGTTTTTACTACTTGTCATGTGATTTTATGGGTAGAACTTTAAATGTAAGAAAAGATCTGGTTTGCAGCAGTAGCTAGCAACCCCCCAAGTTTGTATGAGTATGCGTTTGTGTAAGCTGCAACCCGGACTACAATTAATTATTATTTCAATTCCTATGAGCTAGTGTTCGTTCTTTATTATAACTTTACTGTAATATATGATTACAAACAGGAAAAAGCCTATGGCCTTTTCTCCTTTGAAGTAGTAAGAGACGAACCTCAAACAATCAAGTAGTTAAATATGTCCAATGTATACGAAGTTTTTTTATTCTAATGTTCGTTTTTTGATGTAATTTGTTTTATCAGTTTCCTCTCTGCACTTCATCTGTTCAACTAGAAGTGACGTCAAAACAATCAAACAAGGGTTATTAATATAGGTTTAACTTACTTAAGTTTTCGCTGCGAAGCTTTAGTTTGTCCTTTAATATAAATGTTGTAAATACATTATATCCTCTTGACTGACATCGATCTTTTATGTGTAGTTCTTTACTAGGTTTCAGTCAGCTCTACAGCCATGATACTGATGGATAGTTATGTTTCAGCTAAGATGGGCCAGGTGTCGTTCTTTATTGTAATTATTTCATGACGTCATGGCGCAATGGTATTATTTCATTACGTCTTCAGAAACAACAATATAATTTCGTGTTTTTCTATTCATGTCATAGCTCTAATATAAAACTATGATGACTGACATTCATTATTGATCTAGTAGGATTTCAGAGAAGGTAGTTCTAATGATGTACTTTTGTTACTATATACTATATATTAGCTATACCATAGTTACGTGGCCTATAAAATTTAGTATAGGCAAAAGGTCGTTCTTTATTATAATGATCGTCTCTTACTAGGTTGCTAGCTACCGCTGCAACCCGGAAAAACCAATACTATAGTTAAGTGGCCTGTAAAATTTAGTATAGGCAAAAAGTCGTTCTTTGTTATAACTTATCGATACGCCTGGTCGGTTGAATACCTTTGCTTTTTCTTTTCAAGATACTATCTCTGTTGTTTGTGTAGTACTGTTTTTTTAACTTGCGTGTAGCTTGCTTTGATCTAACCATTATCTAATTATGAATGAGAACATTTACAGTTTTGACGCTTCTTATATTGTAACGTATTGACAAGAAACCATTTATGATGAGCTATATCGGTCCTTTATGTAATACTATGGGCTGGAAGTTTGTTCTTTACTGTAACATATGCGATGGTAAGTTCTTTGAATGATCGTCTTTTCATGTAATTTTAAAAATAATTTATTTTATAATTACAAAAGGTGTTTAACCCCATTAATTTTCTTTAAAATGAGCCATTAAACAACTCTCTACGATGTTCCATTGCCAAGCTATCTGTGGAATTACTAACCTATACTATAATTAAGTGGCGTATAAAATTTAGTATAGGCAAAAGGTGGTTCTTTATTATAGATCCTTTATGTAAGTTTCTAGCTACCGCTGCAACCCGGATAATAAACTGATTACAAACAGGAAAAAGCCTAAGGCTTTTTCTTCTTTGAAATAGTAAGAGACGAACCTCAAACAATCAAGTAGCTAACTAATTCCAATGTATGCAATTGTTTGTTATTCCAATGATCGTCTTTTAATGTAATTAGCCACCAGTCTCTTCGGAGGCGGGGGTTCAAATCTTACCGCTGGTATACGATTATGTTTGAAAGACTGCAGTGTGAAAAGACATCAAAAATGCAGTTTTTGGTGGAAAAATTTATTCTCTTTTAGAAATAATTTATTTTAGTTACTATAGATTTTTAACCCAATTAATTTCCTTTAAAATGAGCTATTGAACAACCCTCTACGAGGTTCCAGTGCCAAGCTATCTGTGGAAAAGAAAAAGAAAAAAGAAAAAAATATCCCGTTTGTGGAGAATAACGTGGTAAAAGTCTATTTTCTTGATTTTCAAGCCAATATATTTTCTTTGTTATTCAAGCCAAAGGGCGGTAAGTTTTCTTTATAGAGGATTCGGACAAGGTGGTTCTAATGGTGTACTTTTTGTTTTGATCTGACTCTTTTTTTAGGAGTTGGGGGGTTTTATATTTCTTTACATTGGAGGTGATCGTCTCTTACTAGGTTGCTAGCTACCGCTGCAACCCGGATTAATGTAATTCAGTTAGCAAAGCCTGAAGTTCATTCTTTATTATAAAATATATTACAAACAGGAAAAAGCCTACGGCTTTTTCTTCTTTGGAATAGTAAGAGACGATCCTCAAATAATCAGGCAGCTAACTAGATTTATAATTTGTTCTTTAACATAAACTTCATTAATCGGATATTTTAATATATCGTATATGGTCTAGAGGTTGGGATAGCTCTCACCCAGTAGGCTTGAGTTCAATTTCTGTATGGGAAATTTTTACTTATGATGATTTCTTAAGGAACATATAAAATTTCTTAATGTAATAAAAATAATTTGTTTTAATTACAAAACGTTTTTAACCCCATTAATTTCCTTCAAAATGAGCCATTGAACAACTCTCTACAATGTTGCAGTGCCATGCTATCTGTTGAATTACTAACCTATTCTATAATTAAGTTGCGTATAAAATTGAGTATAGGTAAGAGGTCGTTCTTTATCATAATACAGCCATGATACTGATGGAAATCAAATAATCCCTATTTATGTTTCAGTTAACATGGGCTAGGTGTCGTTCTTTATTGTAAACCTATAAAATTTAGTATTGGTAACAGGTCATTCTTTATTATAACTTGTAATACTTCAGTTACTATTGACAAAAATTCGTTTTTTAATGTAATGACGTCAAGGCGTAATGATTTTATTTCATGACGTCATGGCGCAATGGTATTATTTCATGACGTCTTCAGAAACAACAATATAATTTCGTGTTTTTCTATTCACGTCTCATAGCTCTAATATAAAACTATGATGACATTCATTATTTATCTAGTAGGGTTTCAGACAAGGTAGTTCTAGTGATGTACTTTTGTTTTGATCTGACTCTATTCTTAGGAGTTTTGGGTTTTTATATTTCTTAGCATTGGACTGATCGTCTCTTGCTAGGTTGCTAGCTACTGCTGCAACCCAGATTCACATATATATTATTTATAAGAGGCAGCCTGGCCGAGTGGTCCAAGGCACTGGTGTTAGCCACCAGTCTCTTCGGAGGCGTGGGTTCAAATCTTACCGCTGGTATACGATTATGTTTGACAGACTGCAGTGTGAAAAGACATCGAAAATGCAGTTTTTGGTGGAAAAATATATCCTGTTTTAGAAATAATTTATTTTAGTTACTATAGATTTTTAACCCAATTAGTTTCCTTTAAAATAAGCCATTGAACAACTCTCTACGATGTTCCAGTGCCAAGCTATCTCTGGAAAAGAAGAAAAAAAATATCCCGTTTAGGCAGAATGTTGTAGTAGCTGCCACTTTTCTGGATTTTCAAGCCAACATTTCTTAACATTGGACGTGATCGTCTCTTACTAGGTTGCTAGCTACCGCTGCAACCCAGATCCTACTAGGTTGCGAGCTACCGCTAGCAACCACGTCCAATGTTAACTTGCCGATAAAATTTAGTATAGGCAAGAGGTCGTTCTTTATTATAATTTTAATTACAAAAGGTTTTTAACCCCATTAATTTCCTTCAAAATGAGCCATTGAACAACTATCTACAATTTTCCAAAGCCATGCTATCTGTTGAATTACTAACCTATAGTATAATTTTATTTATCTAGTAGGGTTTCAGACAAGGTAGTTCTAATGATGTACTTTTGTTTTGATCTTACTCTATTTTTAGGAGTTTTGGGTTTTTATATTTCTTAGCATGGGACTGATCGTCTCTTACTAGGTTGCTAGCTACTGCTGCAACCCAAATTATAAGAGGCAGCCTGGCCGAGTGGTCCAAGGCACTGGTGTTAGCCACCAGTCTCTTCGGAGGCGTGGGTTCAAATCTTACCCTGGTATACGATTATGTTTGAAAGACTGCAGTGTGAAAAGACATCAAAAATGTAGTTTTTGGTGGAAAAATTTATTCTCTTTTAGAAATAATTTATTTTAGTTACAATAGATTTTTAACCCAATTAATTTCCTTTAAAATGAGCTATTGAACAACCCTCTACGATGTTCCAATGCCAAGCTATCTTTGGATACAAAAAAAGAAAAAAAAAAGAAAAAAATATCCGGTTTAGGCAGAATGTTGTAGTAGCTGCCACTTTTCTTGATTTTCAAGCCAATATATTTCCCTTGCTGTTCAAGCCAAGGGACAGAAAGTTTCCTATACAAGGGTTTCGGACAAGGCGGTTCTAATAGTGTACTTTTTGTTTTGATCTGACTCTTTTTTTTGGAACTATGGGTTTTAATATTTCTTAACATTGGACGGGATCGTCTCTTACTCGGTTGCTAGCTACCGCTGCAACCCGGAAAGAGACGATCCTCAAACAATCAAGTTGCTAACTAAGTCCAATGTATGCAATGGTTTTTATTCAAATGATTGTCGTTTAATGTAATTATTTCATTTTTTACTATTATCGTCTCTCACTAGGTTGCTATCTACCACCGCATCCTGGATTCCAGTTATTATGGGCTATAGTTCGTCTTTTAATATAAAAGCCTTTTTGAAATACCACGAACTGTTGATTTATGTATCATATTGTTAATTTTACAACTTTAATTAATGGCGTCATAGTCTAAGTGGCTAACACGATCAGCCGAAAATCGAAAGGTTGGGGGTTCAAATCCAGCCGGGGTCGTTTTCTTTTAATTTTTAATTCAGCTATAAATTAAACCATATTATTACTATATCATTAACTATAATTAAGTTGAGTATCTAATCCAGTAAAGGCAAGAGATCGTTCTTTATTATAATAACATTGGACGTGATCGTCTCTTACTAGGCTGCTAGCTACCGCTGCAACCCGGATATACGATTATGACGCCATTGATCAATCTTTAATATGAAATATACAGTTTTCGTAAAAAAAGCTGATTCTTAAAGATAATATTTTTTAATTACAAAAGACTTTTAACCTAATTAATTTCCTTTAAAATGAGCCATTGAACAACTCTCTACGATGTTCTAGTGCCAAGCTATCTGTGGAATTACTAACCTTAACTATAATTAAGTGGTGTATAAAGTTTAGTATAGGCAAGAGGTCGTTCTTTATTATATTATTTTAATATAACTTCAGTTACTATGGACTAAAGTTGGTTCTTTAATGTAAAAAAATATCCCGTTTGTGGAGAATAACGTGGTAAAAGTCAATTTGCTTGATTTTCAAGCCAATATATTTTCTTTGTTATTCAAGCCAAAGGGCGGTAAGTTTCCTTTATAGAGGTTTCGGACAAGGCGGTTCTAATGGTATACTTTTTGTTTTGATCTGACTCTTTTTTTAGGAGTTTGGGGGTTTTATATTTCTTTACATTGGAGGTGATCTTCTCTTACTAGGTTGCTAGCTACCGCTGCAACCCGGATACCACTGCAACCGGGAACCAACACAGGTCTCCTATATAAGTGTATTGTGGTTCTAATAATGTATACTATTAATGAATATTTCAATTACTTTCAGCTAAGGGTCGTTCTTTATTATAATGTTGAAAAGTCAGCTAGAGTTGCTTTCGCAAAACTTCATAGAAATATCCAAAAGAAATGTTGGTTGTTTAATGAAAAGCTTCCAAGGTATGGACCGGCAACTGTGGAACAGTTTACAGATGTAATGGGAAATCTTATACATCACTTTGAATATATGGAGACGTAATTGTCCTCTACTTAGTTTCAGCTTAAATTGGATGATCGAGCCTTTATTATGTACTACTTGATTTTCAGGCACATATATTACCCTTGCTGTTCAAGCCAAGGGACAGAAAGTTTCCTATACAGGGGTTTTGGACAAGGCGGTTCTAATGGTGTACTTTCTGTTTTCATCTGACTCCTATTTTAGGAGCTATGGGTTTTTATATTTCTTAACATTGGACATGATTGTCTCTTACTAGGTTGTTAGCTATCGCTGCAACCCAGACTACCGCTTCAACCCGGACTATAGTGAAGTTGCCTATGCAAGTTAGTATAGGGAAGAGTTCGTTCTTTATTATATTCCAATGATCGTATTTTAATGTAATTTTCTTGATTTTCAAGCCAATATATTTCCCTTGCTGTTCAAGCCAAGGGACAGAAAGTTTCCTATACAGGGGTTTCGGACAAGGCGGTTCTAATGGTGTACTTTCTGTTTTGATCTGACTCCTATTTTAGGAGCTATGGGTTTTTATATTTCTTAACATTGGACATGATCGTCTCTTAATAGGTTGTTAGCTATTGCTGCAACCCAGACTACCGCTTCAACCCGGACTATAGTGAAGTTGCCTATGCAAGTTAGTATAGGGAAGAGTTCGTTCTTTATTATACTTTACTATAACAACGAGGATGACGTCAGTTACAACTTGGAATTCGTTTTATGCTATATCATTACAAACAGGAAAAAGCCTATGGCTTTTTCTTCTTTGAAATAGTAAAAGACGAACCGCAAGTAACTACCCCTGGAACCACCATATATCAGTTACTATGCATGAGCGATCGTTCTTTACTGTAAATTTTGTAACTAAAATAAATTATTTCTAAACAAGAATAAATTTTTCCACTAGAAACTGCATTTTTGATGTCTTTTCATACTGCAGTCTTTTCAGAGATATTTGATTTTTGTACATAAATCATAATCGTATACCAGTGGCAAGATATGAACCCACGCCTCCGAAGAGACTGGTGGCTAACCCCAGCGCCTTGGACCTCTCACCCAAGCTGCCTCTCATAACTATAATTTCCTTTAAAATGAGCCATTGAACAACTCTCTACGATGTTCCAGTGCCATGCTATCTGTTGAATTACTAACCTATACTATAATTAAGTGGCGTATAAAATTTAGTATAGGCAAGAGGTCGTTCTTTATTATATTGTTATTCAAGCCAAAGGGCGGTAAGTTTCCTTTATAGAGGATTCGGACAAGGTGGTTCTAATGGTGTACTTTTTGTTTTGATCTAAATCTTTTTTTAGGAGTTGGGGGGTTTTATATTTCTTAACATTGGAGGTGATCGTCTCTTACTAGGTTGCTAGCTACCGCTGCAACCCGGATTTTTTTTAAGCCTGATGAAGATTTAACTAATGTGTCAAAAGTAAGGTTGCAAGTCGACGATTTTGTTTTGGCCTTATTATAATTGGTATGGTGAAATAATAATATGCATATGGCTCTTAAATCATACTTCTTTGTGGTTCCATATGGTCTAGTGGCTAAGATAGTTAACTTTCACTTAACAGGTTCGGGTTCGATTCCCGGTGTGGGAAAATTTTTAACTCTATAATCTTTGAACATTTGAACTTTTTATAATTTATAATGATGTATAATATAAATACTGTAATCTTAACTATAGTGAAGTTGCGTATGCAAGTTAGTATAGGGAAGAGTTCGATCTTTATTATAATTCAAGCCAATATATTTCCCTTGCTGTTCTCAAGCCAAGGGACAGAAAGTTTTACTATACAGGGGTTTCGGATAAGGCGGTTCTAATGGTGTACTTTTTGTTTTGATCTGACTCATTTTTTAGGAGCTATGGGTTTTTATATTTCTTAACATTGGACGTGATCGTCTCTTACTAGGTTGCTAGCAACCGCTGCAACCCGGAGAGTATACGCAAGAGGTCGTTCTTTACTGTATTTTTAGGAACTATGGGTTTTTATATTTCTTAACATTGGACGTGATCGTCTCTTACTAGGTTGCTAGCTACCGCTGCAACCCGGATTTTAATGAAAATGTCTTGATTTTAAATATAAACAAAGAACGCACAGGCTGATCTTTGTAAATTGAGAAAAATTTTACGAATGTTTTACCGGGATTACGAAACATATTCAAAATTAAAGAGGAAAATTATCTCTGAAAGAATAGATTTTGTTGAAAAGTCAGCTAGAGATGCTTTCGCAAAACTTCATAGTAATATTCAAAAGAAATGTTGCATGTTTAGTGAAAAGCTTCCAAGGTATGGACCGATAACTGTGGAACAGTTTACAGATGTAATGGAAAATCTTATACATCACTGTGAATATATGGAGGCATAATTGTCCTTTACTTAGTTTCAGCTTAAATTCAATGATCGAGCCTTTATGTAATTGAATACCTTTGCTTTTTTCTTTTCAAGATACTATCTCTGTTTTCTTTGTAGTACTGTTTTTTTAACTTGCGTGTAGCTCGCTTTGTTCTAACCATTATGTATTCATGAAAGAGACCATTTACAGTTTTGACGTTTCTTATATAGTAATTATGACGTCACGGCGTCTTCAGAAACAACAATATAATTTCGTGTTTTTCTTTTCTCGTCATAGCTCTAATATAAAACTATGATGACTGACATTCATTATTGATCTAGTAGGGTTTCAGAGAAGCTAGTTTTATTGATATACTTTTGTTACTATATACTACATATTACCTATACTATAGTTAAGTGGCCTATAAAATTTAGTATAGGCAAAGGGTCGTTCTTTATTATAATCTATGCAAGTTAGTATAGGGAAGAGTTCGATCTTTATTATATTTATTATAAAACAGGAAAAAGCCTACGGCTTTTTCTTCTTTTAAATAGTAAGAGACGAAACTCAAACAATCAAGTAGCTAACTAAGTCCAATGTATGGAATGGTTTGTTATTTCAGTGATCGTCTTTTAATGTAAATTATTAGTACACAATAGGTTTTAGATATTACGTCATGTCACTTATTACGTCATATATGGTTATTAGTAGATAATCGGTAAAATATTCGTTCTTTATTATAAAATTTTTAACTCTATAATCTTCGAACATTTGAACCTTTTATAATCTATAATGATGTATAATATAAATACTGTATTATGTTAGCATTGGACGTGATCGTCTCTTATTGTGATAAAAAACTCTCTACGATGTTCCAGTGCCAAGCTATCTGTGGAATTACTAACCTATACTATAATTAAGTGGTGTATAAAATATAGGCAAGAGGTCGTTCTTTATTATAAAAAATCGTAATTTAGTTTGTTATTCAAAATTTTACGTGTATTCACCTGAAGGGACCTTACAAGGCAATTAACTTGGAATTTCTTGGGCAGTCCTCTAGGCATATTTTATACTAATGAAAAATATTGTCTGAGTACAACACCTGACATACAATCCTTAACGTCATAAATTTCCAAATGAATTGGTTTGCCTTTTTTTAGGACGTAACTTGCTCTCTGAAGAGTTTCTTAAACGTATTCGAAATTTGAACTCGTGTTTTGCTCTAGCTCCATTCAACGTAATCGATGATCGAACCATAAATAGTCGGAATATATTTAGCTTTAAAGTAGCTCGACAAATTTACCACAAAATAAATTTATCGGCACATCCGCCACAATCTACTGAAAGTGAAATTGAGCCACCTTCATATGGCCAGATGTACTTTTTAGACCCCAATGAAGCTGTTGAGGAACGCCTCGCACGTCCTTTAAATTATGGGATCTCTCATAATCTAATGGGAGAGAGATCGTTCTTTACTGTAAAATATGAATGAACCACAGGGTTCAGTTTCTTTGGGCTTGAGTTCGTTTTTTAACTGTAAATACAAACAGGAAAAAGCCTACGGCTTTTTCTTCCTTTAAATAGTAAGAGACGAAACTCAAACAATCAAGTAGCTAAATCCAATGTATGGAATGGTTTGCTATTTCAGTGATCGTCTTTTAATGTATTTAGTTCCTATGAGCTAGCGTTCGTTCTTTATTTCTTAATGTAATAAAAATAATTTGTTTTAATTAAAAAAGGTTTTTAACCCCATTAATTTCCTTTAAAATGAACCATTGAACAACTCTCTACGATCTTCTAGTGCCAAGCTGTCTGTTGAATTAATAACCTATACTATAATTAGGTGGCATATAAAATTTAGTATAGGCAAGAGGTCGTTCTTTATTATTATTGTATGCAAGTTAGTATAGGGAAGAGTTCGATCTTTATTATAATATTTTAGTACTGATTTTTTAACTTGCGTGTAGCTTGCTTTGATCTAACCATTATGTATTCATGAATGAGACCATTTACAGTTTTGACGTTTCTTATATAGTAATTATGACGTCACTGCATCAAAAATACAGTTTTTATTGGAAAAATTTATTCTCTTTTAGAAATAATTTATTTTAGTTACAAAAGGTTTTTAACCCAATTAATTTCCTTTAAAATGAGCTATTGAACAACCCTCTACGATGTTCCAGTGCCAAGCTATCTCTGGAGACAAAGAAAAAAGAAAAAAATATCCCGTTTGGGGAGAATAACGTGGTAAAAGTCTATTTTCTTGATTTTCAAGCCAATATATTTTCTTTGTTATTCAAGCCAAAGGGCGGTAAGTTTCCTTTATGGAGGATTTGGACAAGGCGGTTCTAATGGTGTACTTTTTGTTTTGATCTGACTCTTTTTTTAGGAGCTACGGGTTTTTATATTTCTTAACATTGGAGGTGATCGTCTCTTACTAGGTTGCTAGCTACCGCTGCAACCCGGATTCTTTAATGTAACTTAGCATTGGACTGATCGTCTCTTACTAGATTGCTAGCTACTGCTGCAACCCGGATTCACATATATATTATTTATGAGAGGCAACCTGGCCGAGTGGTCCAAGGCACTGGTGTTAGCCACCAGTCTCTTCGGAGGCGTGGGTTCAAATCTAACCGCTGGTAAACGATTATGTTTGAAAGACTGCAGTGTGAAAAGACATCGAAAATGCAGTTTTTGGTGGAAAAATTTATTCTCTTTTAGAAATAATTTATTTTAGTTACAAAAGGTTTTTAACCCAATTAATTTCCTTTAAAATGAGCTATTGAACAACCCTCTACGATGTTCCAGTGCCAAGCTATCTCTGGAAACAAAGAAAAAAAAAAGAAAAAAATATCCCGTTTAGGAAGAATGTTGTAGTAGCTGCCACTTTTCTTGATTTTCAAGCCAATATATTTCCCTTTCTGTTCAAGCCAAGGGACAGAAAGTTTCCTATACAGGGGTTTCGGACAAGGCGGTTCTAATGGTGTACTTTTTGTTTTGATCTGACTCCTTTTTTAGGAACTATGGGTTTTTATATTTCTTAACATTGGACGTGATCGTCTCTTACTAGGTTGCTAGCTACCGCTGCAACCCGGTTCGCATCTCGATACGCCTGGTCGGTTGAATACCTTTTTTTTTCTCTTTTCAAGATGCTATCTCTGTTTTTTTGGTAGTACTGTTTTTTTGACTTGCGTGTAGCTTGCTTGATTGAAACCATTATGTAACCATTAGTTGAATGTTTAAGTCACGTATCAATTAAATTAACAAAAAATTAAACTAATTTTTAAATTTTCAGGTATTTTTCTAGTCTAAATTAAAAGATTAAAACTATTGTTCAGACACCATAAATATTTTTGCAGTTTATAACTTTAGCGATTCTGAACTAAAAACGAAAATAGAATAAAAATTATTTTTTTCCATTTTTACGTCACGTCGCTCATTAAGTCATATATGGTTATTAGTACACAATAGGTTTTAGATATTACGTCATGTCACTTATTACGTCACATATGGTTATTAGTAGATAATCGGTAAAATACTCGTTCTTTATTATAATGGTATTTCCTTTAAAATGGAAATACCATTTCCTGTCAAATTAGCCATCTGGTGGTATCCCAAGTACGCCTTGCTCTTCGCGCTAAAGGTTGACTCTGTCTCAAAACTTTTTTTTAAAAGAATAAAAAACTTTAGCGTAAAGAGCGAGGCGTTGAGGAGGGGACAGCCCCATTCATATACGGAATAAAGTCTGTTCGTTTTAAGTTTTAATGTCACTCCTTACTTTCAGTTAAAAAAAAACTTGTTTTTTTTAGTTGATTTCTATAAGAAGTGCCTTGGTCTAATAAACGAAACATTATATTATGCCCACATCGCTAATATCATAGGCAGCGCTGCGCTGCCTTTGATATTTTGTCTTGAGATTTAATTATACAGCACTGGAAGTGCCGGTAAGACCAGGTAAGCTAACCTACACTATAATTAAGTGGCGTATAAAATTTAGTATAGGCAAGAGGTCGTTCTTTATTATAAAATGTAATTCAGCTATCAATAAACCATATCATTACTATATAATTAACTATAATTAAGTTGAGTATGCAATTTAGTATAGGCAAGAGTTCGTTCTTTATTATAAATTATAAATTACCAATAGCAACCAGGATGACGTCAGTTACAACTAAGGTTTCGTTTTATGCTATATCATTACAAACAGGAAAAAGCCTACGGCTTTTTCTTC
Organism: Artemia sinica; assembly: GCA_027921565.1. Classification (NCBI taxonomy): domain Eukaryota; kingdom Metazoa; phylum Arthropoda; class Branchiopoda; order Anostraca; family Artemiidae; genus Artemia; species Artemia sinica. The sequence goes on from CM051256.1 coordinate 69,032,981, forward strand.
TTTGAAATAGTAAGAGACGAACCTCAAGCAATCAAGTAGCTAACAAAGTCCAATGTATGCAGTGGTATGCTATTCCAATGATCGTCTTTTAATTTAATTATCCTAATGATCGTCTTTTAATATAATTATTTTCTACTCTGGGGCGTGATAGTCTCTTACTAGGTGTCTAGCTACCACTAAAACCCGGATTCAGAAAATGAGGCATCAAACTAAACCCAATATGTGCCAAGATTTATTCTTTACTAGGTTTTGGCCATCTCTAGAGCTATGCTATCAATTAAACTTACATAATCCCCATTTATAATTAACCAGACCGATTCCTTATTTAATTTTCTTAGTAAGTTAACCATTTTTTATCATGTCTTATATGTAACATATTCATCATGAGTATCCAATAGTACAATGGTAAACATAACCGCTTGTCAAGAGGGCGATCGGGGTTCGATTCCCCGTTGTAGGGAATTTTTAATTTGTTGACTTTAAATACAACTTTACAAGCCTACACTATAGTTAAGCGACCCATACCAGTTAGTATAGGCAGGAGTTGGATCTTTATTATAACTCCTCACAAAAAAATGTCATTTATCAATCTTTAACATTAATTATAATCTTATTTTAGTTACTATGGGCTGGAAGTTTGTTCTCTACTGTAATTTAATTTATATCTAATATTCATGTAAACATCTTTAATTCTCTCTTAACAAAATGGGTTCTTAGCTCAGAAGTAGTGCCATCGACTGCAGATCGATAGGTCACCGGTTCGAATCCGGTCGGGCCCTAATTTTTCAGAAAGTAATTATGGTTTAAAATCTAATCACTGCTCTTTTACCCCAAACAAGATTTTAATTTATGTCTAATATTAATCATTAAGGAAAATGCATTATCTATATAATGATTTCTTATAATACATCAATTACTATGGATGAAAGTTCGTTCTTTAATGTAATTCTTTAATGTAACTTAGCATTGGACTGATCGTCTCTTACTAGATTGCTAGCTACTGCTGCAACCCGGATTCACATATATATTATTTATGAGAGGCAACCTGGCCGAGTGGTCCAAGGCACTGGTGTTAGCCACCAGTCTCTTCGGAGGCGTGGGTTCAAATCTAACCGCTGGTAAACGATCATGTTTGAAAGACTGCAGTGTGAAAAGACATCGAAAATGCAGTTTTTGGTGGAAAAATTTATTCTCTTTTAGAAATAATTTATTTTAGTTACTATAGATTTTTAACCCAATTAATTTCCTTTAAAATGAGCTATTGAACAACCCTCTACGATGTTCCAGTGCCAAGCTATCTCTGGAAACAAAGAAAAAAAAAAAGAAAAAAATATCCCGTTTAGGAAGAATGTTGTAGTAGCTGCCACTTTTCTTGATTTTCAAGCCAATATATTTCCCTTTCTGTTCAAGCCAAGGGACAGAAAGTTTCCTATACAGGGGTTTCGGACAAGGCGGTTCTAATGGTGTACTTTTTGTTTTGATCTGACTCCTTTTTTAGGAACTATGGGTTTTTATATTTCTTAACATTGGACGTGATCGTCTCTTACTAGGTTGCAAGCTACCGCTGCAACCCGGATTACTATAGATTTTTAACCCAATTAATTTC